>JAWZYV010012234.1:0-371253 GCA_038373885.1 Cheiracanthium punctorium | reverse complement strand
GAGACGCGAGACGAGACAGGCAATTTCTGTGCGAGACGCGAGACGAGACAAAGTGGTTGCGAGACGAGACGAGACGCGAGACGAGACAGAGGTTTACCACTGCGAGACGAGACGAGACAGCCCTATTTCTCGTCTCGCGTCCATCCCTACTGGCGAGAAAACAGCGTGGTAAGTCACTTCAAACTTTAGACATAGCTGCACAAGCCTCCGGTGGCGGAATGGATAGCGTAATTAACTGCGAAGCCAAAGGGCTCGGGTTCTATTCCAGCAACGAACACTCGATGGAAACAGATTAAATTAAATTGAAATTTCAGCGTAGAGGGGGGGAAATGCGCGAAAAAATAAATTATGTGGGGCGCGTTAGCCAACGGGCGCCCTGTGTATTTAGAAAAAAAATGTCAAGCTTGAAATGTCAAGCTTAATGCAAGCTGGGCAAGTGTAAACTAGAACACTTGATTCAAGCTTGCATCAAGCTTACACGCTTGGCATTTTCAAGCTTATTGACTTGATAAATCAAGCTTGCTGCAAGTTTGCTGTGCTGTCTGGGAAGAATGTGCAGGAGGGTCAAACCAGACCATTTTATCTGTGTTTCCTGGCAGAATACAGCTCAAGATATGTCAGGTAGTTGGACGTAGCCAGGGTCACCCTGGCACCATCCGATACCTTCTTCCACAAGACATCCGCCTCCTCGTTACCCCAAATGTCTACATGAGAGGGAATCCACTGAATGTGCACATCACAAGAAGACGAGACTTGTTTTAATTTAGTAAGAATTGAAATCCCAGTCTTGTCACCAACGTTATGCCAGTTAGACAAATGTTGGATGGCACTGCGACTATCAGACAGAATCCAGGTGGCTTTTGGGTCTAAAGAAGACGTATGCCCTTATTCAGATAGATTTAGTAGCTACAGAGGGCCCGTTCGAGAATTCACCGGTTGGTTATGCACCGGTGCTACCGGTTGCGGTCATCCTTAGCACATCCGATACCAAGGCAAGAAAACAAAAATAAATACTGGCAACACTACGCTAATAACCGGAATAACCCACTTCGCTAGCAGGGTCATTCTGGTTGCGCTCTGGTCACACTGAGCAGACAACCGCTACATGACCAAAACGTTTTCGAACGCGGTTACTTCCATAGCTCCGCCCAACGCTCTGCCTTTTCGAACGCTCTGGTCGTGCACCTGTATTACCGGTGCACAACCGATGAATTCTCGAACGCGGCCTGAATCACGTGAGCTGCTAAATCACCGACTAAACAAATGTACGTCCGGAACAAGCGCTCTGATTGGTCTACAAACTTCCCTGTTAACTTTTCCCTCGGTGTTAGTCACGTGTTCCTCCGCCCACTTACTAAGTAACTGAACAATAGGTTTAGTAGCTACTAAATCTATCTGCGTAGTAGCCTTAATATAGCTCAGTCCCTCATCGATAGCAATGAGTTCACTTTTAAAAACTGAGCTGAAATCAGGATTTCTTTTCTTTAATTTAACAATTCCATTGGAATCTTTGATAAGTACCCCACTACCAGCGTGGGATTCCTGATCTTTGCTTCCATCAGTATACATCAGCGTAGCACCGTCTGGGATGTTATTTATAATTTCAAGGGCACTCGAGGGCCCGTCTCCGTCCGTCTATACTAAATAGAATAGAGTTTTGAAGCTTAGTTAAAAACTGCGTGTCTAAAATCGGTTATTTTGAAATTTTAATTTACTTTTTTGATTTACTACTTCGATTTTTAGACTTGGCCTCAATCAATGTTTTTTAAAACTTTCGTTCCCAGGCTACAGGTATTTCCAAAACTTGAGTTCCAAGGGATCGCCCAAAATTTCGTCTCCCTCTTGCAACATTTTGGTTTCTTTTAAAGATGATCAGCCCAGACAGCACAGCAAGCTTGATTTATCAAGTTAGTAAACTTGAAAATTTCAAGCCTGTAAGCTTAATGCAAGCTTGAATCAAGTGTTCTAGTTTACACTTGCCCAGCTTGCATTAAGCTTGACATAGCAAGCTTAATTTCAAGCTTAAAAAATTTTTCTAAATACACGGGCGCCCGCGCCCCACATACTTTATTTTTCCGCGCATTTTCCCCCTCTATGCTGAAATTTTAAGTTATTTTAATCTGTCCCATCAAACGTCGGCAGCTGGGTTCGATCCCTGGAACTTTAGGCTGGAAGGAACGCATGCTAACCGATTGGCCATCACGCCTCGGGCAGCTATGACTAAAGTTTGACGTGACTGTTGTCACGCCAGATCGATAAGTATGGTCGATGCTGATAAGTTTCTTTTATTTTTCCATGGGATGAATCAAAATTTAAATAATGTTGTGTGTGATTTATAGACTCTACTATTAGGGAAATAAGCATAATATAAACTTAAAAGCAGGACACGTTTTAAAACTTTCAATATCGCAACACTCATCGTTGAGGAATACTGCTGGCCAAAATCGAGACAAACGACTGATTTTGAAATCAATTTCGTAGTATAATTGTAGTTTATTTTGAAGAATTTCCATATTTGGAAATATAGAATGGGTTTACTTACTTAACACAAATTTTGTGTTAAGTAATCTGAAATGAAAGAAACAGATAGTTAAACGTTACTTCGAAATGCTATATCACAGTTGGTAACATGTATGGAATACAAACACTTTAGTCATTTTTGTAAATATTTCTTAAAATAACAAATAATTGAAAAATTTTGCTATTTTTTAACGCTAAAAATTCTCTTTACAAATGTGGTTAGTTATTTTCCTACATATTGGTATGCTATATCGATCTAGGGCATTTCGAAGAATTAAAAATAAGTTTAAATTAATTTATACAAATGTAAATTTGAATTATTTTCATTGTTCATACTTTATAATTAAAAAAATTATTTAACTTCTGATTTTTTTTTATCCTTTGTAATTTTATTTTAAAACTACAAAAGTGTAAGATGTAAGATTTTTGGACCCTAAAATCTGTAGGCCCTGGGCAGTTGCCCCGTTTGCCCTGCCGGTAATATGGCACTGGTAATAAAATAAAACACATCTTTTACGAACTTTCAGCAAATTTGAGGACGCTAGACAATTAATGCCCATTGTCTTTCACAGATGGCGCCATCAACGCTCCTTTAAAAAGGAAAAACCAAGCGAGTATCAATTGCCAAGCTTAAATCAAGCTGTAATTAAGCTTGACAATTCAACTTGATTCCTGCAAGCTTGCTGCCAGCTTAGAATGAGTTGAACTGTCAAGCTTGTATTAATACGTCAAATTCAAAGAAATGTCAAGCTTGATTTAAGCTTATATGCTGTCTGGGAGTAACCAAGTTGTTCTTGCCTTTACCATATATACGTGAATAGCGAAGAGTAGCTCATTGCTAGAACGGGTTATGGCAAATGCAAAGAGCAGTGTTTGAGAGATGATGTCACCTCCTGCAAAGTCGTAAAAAGGGGAGCTAACAATGCATATAATTCGCCGTGAAACATAAACAGTCTGTACGCGCGCTTTGCGCGGTGCGTGTCTCGGATTCTGTACTGATGTGTACCTGATGTGGGATACCTTAAGACCAACGCCACCTATAGAGGAAAGCCGCGGCGCTTACTTGTGACGTCACACCGAGTAGGTAAAGCAAAGCGTTTCCATTGGGTTTCTCCTCTCTCCCGCGCCGCGGGAAACTCGCGTGCGATTCTCGCGCGCGTGCGATTGCCGGACGCTGAAGGGCATGAGGGGAGTTTCTTAATGGTCAAGGCTTCGTACAAGGGGGAAAGTGTTCAGGAGCGAAGAATTTATTAGCTTTTAATGACCAGCCTGGATTCGCCGACATTGGATAATCCGTGAAACCACAGAAGCACGCCAACAGGGCCGGCGGAAGCGGGCCTGCAAGGTCTTCTTTGCAGGCGGGCGCCAAACACAGAGGGGCGCCAAATTGTCCCCAAAGCAAAAACTTTTAAAAAATGGACAGATTTTAGGAAGAGATGTTTTATATTAATAAGGATTGCAGTGTATATATAATTTTTTATTTGTCTGATAAAATGTGTTGCAAGGCCGTAGCCAAGAGGGGGGGGGAAGGGTCAGGAACATATATTACCAGGACCGTACCCAGAAAATAATTTTGGAGGGGGTCCGACATATTTTAGGGAGTCGGGGAGAGGGGGGGGAGGTCTGTTTGTTTGAATATCATCATTTTACATATAAATACTCTCTCTCTCTCTCTCCCACCCCCACACACACACATATAGGATAAATATATAATGTGATAATTTCGGGGAGGGCAGGGTCCGGATCCATAGGACCCACCCCTGGGATGGTTTTGTATATTACTATATGTAAAAGGGAAGTAAAAACTTTTAGAAACATATATTACAATATGTAAACGCAGGGGCGTCCTGATGGGTACGTGTCCCCCCCCCCCCGCTGCATTTCTTAAAATGGAAAGATTTTGAGGAGAAAAATTTGAAAAATAAAATAACAATTGATTCCGAAATACAAGAGATCTATGAAAATGAAAAAAAGCATTGGTCAAATGTATTAGGAAGACTGATTGAGATCACAAAATTTCTTGGCAGCCAGAATTTTGCCTTTCGAGGGCTGTACCAAAAAGACAACGGAAACTTCTTAAAATTAGTGGAATTGTTTGCAAAGTTCGACCTAGTTATGGAATTTCACGTAGAAAGAGCATTACGACCTAAAGGTAGCAACAGTAAAGTTCATTCTTTAAGCAAATCTAGTCAAAATGAAATGTTGCAAATTATTGGCAGTAGTATAAGAGAGAAAATCTTACTATCTCTTCGAAAAGTCAAGTATTATTCTATAATTTTGGTCTATATACCTGATGTTAGCAAAAACTGAACAGATTAGTGTCGTCATACGTTTTGTCGTCTGTAGTGATGGAGGGCTGAAATCAAGGAGCATTTTTTAGGCTTTATTAAAGTGATGATGATGACTACAGAGTAGCGGCCTATGTGAGACAGTAATGGAAATGTTGAAAATGTGGAACATTCCTCTAGATTATATGAGAGGCCAGGGATATGATAACGGTTCAAAATATGAAAGGGAAGAAAAATGGTCTTCAAAATAATATCCTAAAACTAAATCCTCGTGCTTTTTATGTTCCCTGTGCCGCTCATAGCTTAAATTTAATGATTAACGATGCAGCAAAGATGACTGAAGATACTGTTAGTTTTTTTCGACAATTCAAGAATTATATAATTTATTTGCTTCTTCTCCTAAACGATGGGCAGTTCTTTTGAAAAACATTTCCTGTTTAACATTGAAACCCTCTTAAACACTCGATGGGAAAATAAAATTGAAGCCATTCGACCTTTAAGATATCAACTAGGAGAAAGCTATGACGCTCTTTTTGAAATATCCGAAGGTGAATGCTTTTCAAAAGAAGTGCAACACGAAGCACGCAAGTCTGTGAGCCAAAATCAAGGATTATAAATTTATTTGTTCCTTGATGCTTTGGCACGATTTGCTTAACAGAATTAATCCTGTCAGCAAACAATTGCAAGAAAAGGGTTTGGATATCATGACATTCTAGTCAGTAGCGGATCCAGAGGAGGGGCTAGGGGATCCAGCCCCCCCCAAAAAAGATTGCTAAAGCGTAACATTCTGCTTTATTATACCCTTTAAACAACTAAAATGATCCTATTTTATTAATTAGCCCCTCCCAAAAGCATGTAAATTGGTTTAGACTAAAATTTTGATTTATAGTATATTTTTAATTGGGTGAAATAAGCTTTTTTAAAAATTTAGCCCCTACCAAAAAAAAATAAATTCTGGATCCGCCATTGATTCTAGTGTGCACACAGGCGACTGTGCACAATAACCTTACAGGCAATAAGGATTCATTCAAGAACATAGAAGTGACGTCAAATACAAAAATATTCTTGAGAAAGCCAAAGAACTTAGTGAAGAAGTGGATGGCGAGCCCCATTTTAAAACTGTTGAAGAAATCCGACGAAGGAAAAAGAAAAGTCACTTCGATTACGAACATTCTGACGAATCCCTCAATCTCCAGAAGAAATTTAGATTTAGAACAAATGTCTTTTTAGAATTTGGATATAGCTTGGGTATCATTAAATGAAAGATTTGACGCAATGAAAAATGACGGCGATAATTTTAATTTGTGTAATTTACGGGAAATCTATAATGCAGATTTGAAAATAAAATGCAGTAATTTAGAAAAATTGTTACAATATCGTGATAGTAAAGATATTAACGCAGAAGAAATTTTTGACGAAATAGTAGTTTCCAAAGACATTTTTACAGCCGGTATGAATGACCCATTCGATATTCTGAACTTAATTGTGTCAAATAAATTGTGCTTCCCGAACTTGAATATAATATTGAGAATACTACTCAGCATTTCTGTTAGTGTTGCTAGTAGCGAAAGATCATTCTCAAAATTAAAATTGATCTAGACGCATTTACGGTCAAGTATATCTCAGGAAAGACTCATAAATCTAGCTTTGATTGCAATTGAAACTGAAATCTGTCACGAGATAGATACAAAAGAAATTATAGAAAAGTTTGCAAATATGAAAGGCAGAAAATTAATTTTTCCCGATAAATAAATTTATCTTTTTTTACAACAAATGCTTTCTTCAAAACTTATTTCTCCTGTTAAAAAAAAAAAAAAAAAAAAAAAAAAATTGGAGGGGGGGGGGGCGATTTTAGCTTTTTTTGCAGGCTGGCGCCAGATAACCTTGCGCCGGCGCTGCACGCCAAGCACACAAAGGGGCACTTTTCTCCTCAATCCGTCTTCCATATGCTGAAAAATACATTGAGTTCCCATTCTAGCGTATGGAAACGCACATGAGTCTACGTTGGCCTTTATGATAGATGTACAAAGTGCGGGGATGGGGGAATGTGGCTATCTCCTGTACCACTGTGAAAGGTTCTTTTGTTCAACCGTTTGAATTTTCAGGGGTATTATGAAAGAATACTATTACTATGGCTAATTTTCCTTATCTGGTTTTCGGACATTGCCTGTTTCTACAAAAGTATACATCCGTTTTGACTGTTTAGGAAAGGTAGAAGAATTTCTTGGAAGTACTGTAGTCCTTTCTAAGCAGGCTCAAAATCTTAACAGATTGAAATTGCTTTCGCCGCTTGGTCGTTCTTTTCGGGTGAAGCGCTAGTGTGATTTATTTGTTCTCTATTTAGCTCCGTTCGTATGTAGAATTTAATTTAAATGCAAATATTGTGTCCTCAAGAAAGCGGTTATTGAGTAGTAATATAGATTATTTTATGAAAATTCCGAAAAAGGATAATTTGTCTAGTGAGAGTGAAAGCGCAAATCATCAGGAAGAAATCTTAAGTGCACAGGCCCAGAACAAGCTATTTGAAAAGGAACAGCACTCGCAAAATATACATGCATCACTATCTAGCAGTTTGTAAAGAGGTGCATAATTAGAAGGAATACAATGATAACATTATCTAAAAAAGAGGTATGATTTAAATTAATTTTTTCAGACATTGTTTTCCCTATGAAGTGTAAGTCCTAGCAGGTTCGAGTATTTTATTTTATCGGAAATTTTCACACCTTTCTCGAAATTCGATTACGTAATATTATATGTAGGCAGAAAAATAAAATATACAGCGACATGTAAAAAATCGTGCCAAATGTCGTCAAGCTTGGATAACCAGGGCCTCCGAGAGAAATTTTATCAGGCGGGGCGAAAATCTTCCCGGCCCCTTTCGTAAAGCACAAAAATTTCGAAAAAAAACAGGCGGGACGGAAGGACTTTTTTTTTGTAAAACTGCTCTTTTTAATGATTTTTCTTATAAAATGCTAAAAGTAAAGAGAGTGGGAGGGAAATTTTTCTGATATGTAATGGTACTTTTAATTCATGTTCGAAGGTTGAAAAAAAATACTAATATTTAAATGGTAGAATTAACATTCCTGCCATCGAAATCATTCTGGAATTATGTATTCAAAATTTAGTCTATTAAAAAAAAAAAAAAAAAAAGATTTTAATTACAGATTTATAAATGAAATTCGTAACACATTCTGAAAACTTCACGGACGCACTTTAGCTGAACACGCACACACTCTAACCCACGGGCCCAAGGGTGGCGCCCCGTCGCCCCCCCCCCCTCTCGTAGGGTCTGTGGATAGCTGTACCCAAATTATTGAATATCCAGTAAGTTAGCCCCCCCCCCTCCCAATCCTAAATTCGCCACTGCCCACGTTACTTAATTTGTTGATTTCCCATTTTTAGAAAGAAGTACGTATTTTTGCTAAAATTTGCTACAAATACAAAATAACTTAAATATTTGATAGGAAAACACAAAATAGATTAATAAAAAATACATTTTTTTAATTCTGTATAAAAGGGCAATCACTTTTTCTTCACTTTTAGTGCTAATAAACATAGAAACTTGATAAAAATAAAATATAACCTTATCAGATAAAACCTTTTTTATTAAATCCAGTTTTCAGTATAAATTTAAGGAGCATATCAGCAATAATGCCTCATCAGTAAGAATCTCTGACTCTATTTCTAATGTAGTACATAAATTATTTTTAAGTACAAATAAAATAATCCAATTTTTATCTGAGTAAAATAAATAATACACCAATATAAATAACTGTAAATAAATTTATGAATTTACTAGCTGCTACCCGCGACTTGGCTTTAGAATTAGGTCCCAAGAGAAATGAAGCATGCGTGAATAACAAATATGTTTGCGACAAAAGAAACTGTATCTAAATATTATTTGCTTTTTACTTGTTTTAAATGAAGTATAATGCATAGTAGTATACTTCATTTAAAATAACAGAGTATGCAGAGTTAATAAATTTAGATTTTATTCAGGCATTTGGCGAATAGAGACAGTTACGACAGTATTTGCGAACTGCTTTGTAAAAGAAATATTTTTGCTATATGCATGAATTTTAACCTATGTTAATCAGAAATAGAGCAGCTTTCTATTAGTGAAAAAGTTTAAGAATCGGTTCTGTAGTTACAGAGATACCCAGAGAGCGTAATGTATTAGATTTTTTTAAGTGTTCCTGTAAAGGAACTATTTACGCTACGTGCATGAATTTTAGCCTGTAATATTCAAGAATAGTGTAGCTTACTATCAGTAAAAAAAGTTTAGGAATCGGTTAAGTACTTACAGAGATACACATAGAGAGTAATGTAATTCTTATGAGCATCCCTGTAACAGAACTATCTGTTATATATGCATTAAAGGTAGCCTATAACACTTAGGGTGCCACCAGTGTCTAAGACGTTCTGCTCTCAAAACTGCAAGGCAGGAGGTGCCAGGTTCAAACCCCGGTCGCGCCTGTCGACCTAGCCGCTCGCAGTTTTCCGTGGTTTTCTAAAAAACCTCGCGTAAATACGGGCTAGGATCCCTTAGAAGTCCCCCACAGAGGAATTCCCCATATAGGCCTAGGACCCTAATGCAGTCAATCGGTCTTAATCCCAAAACCAACAAACAATAATACTCAGGAATAATGTAACTTTCAATCAGTGAAACAACAAGTTTTAGAATCGGTTTAGTAGCTACAAAATTTCCATAGAGCGCAATATATTAGAATTATTTTGAGTGTCTTTGTAAAAGAATTATTTATGCTATATGCTTGAAAGGTTGCCTGTATGTTAATCCAGGGCATAAGCTATCTTCATAACAATTTTTTCCGAATCCGTTCAACCATTTTAATGAAATTCAGTCAAAAACATCCAAACACACAAACTTACACATTTATATTATTAGTAGGATTTGGAAATTTATGTACTTTAAGAAACACATCTGGACTTTTCTTGGTGCTTACGTATTATCCCGGCGGTCATTCCCACCAAACTGTTTTTTCGTCAAATTAGTTGCCAGTCGTATTCAAAACCATTAATAATTTCATGTGCCCCGGCATTTATCTCGGCAAAAAATCGCTCGTCTTGGCGGACCGCCGGGATAATACGTAAGTACCCTTTTCTTTACTTATGCTTTTTAATTTGGCGTAAAATCAACATAATTTCCATACCAATTCATGTTTTTCAAGTGCATGTGATTTTGCAAATAGAATTTCTGCTTTATTTCAAAAGCATAAATCATTTTGTGCTGGCGATAAAACGGTTTTTAATTAATACTTAGAAAAGTTATTAAAATTTCAAAATTCTAATCCTGAGGTGCACTATCGAAGTCATGGGCTCAGTCATGCTCAAATTTTCAAAGCTCTGCTTTCTGTAGATTTGTCTGCAGAACATTCATTTTTATTATTATAGATAGATAGATTTGGCATAAAACTGGCATAATTTCCTTGGTATTTAATGCTTTTCAGATGCACGTGATTCTTCATTGAAGTAACACCATTCCTGTTAGATCAAAACACGAATCATTTGATACGGGCGAAACTCACCAAGAATGGCAATGTAAAACCGGTTTTTAATTAATAATTAAAAAAGTAATTAAAAATCTAAAATTCTAAGTAGCCTATAGCCTTCTCCAGAGTCCCATCTATATCTAAACCAAAATTCATCATAATCGATTCAGCGGTTTAGGCGTGAAAGCGTCATAAACAAACAAACAAACTCACTTTCGCATTTATAGTATTAGTTAGGATAACAATATAAATAAATTTATGGGGCGAATCAGCAATAAGAACCTCTGAATCTATTTTTAATGTAGGACATAAATCATTTTTATGTACAAATAAAATAATCCAGCTTTTATTTGAGTAAACATTATAATACATGTTTTCAAAATCTTTCAGAAGGATACTACAGAATTAATTACTAGCAAATTTTGAAAACATTCATACAAAACAGGCATATTGTTTGTATACCGAATAATGTTATAATCATGAAAACACTTTCACTCGCTTTCCAGTGATAATTAACTGTTATTCCAGTCCTTCTTGGAAGTGCATATCAAAAATATTAAAATGATAGTTTGTTAAAAAACATTTTTTTTCATCTGCTTTGTGTAATGTAAATAATGCTACCTGTAGTAATTTCTATTTTTAATCAGTCATCAACAAAATATCTAGACAGATTAAAATTCAGATAATTATAAAACAAGCAAATTTTATGACCCACATTAAAACCCAGCTAATATTTCAATAGCTTGCTCTTAATTGTATTTTTGAAAATATACTTTTCTAACATGTTTGTAGAATACATACAATTATATTTAAAAATTTAAGCGGGTGTTTCCGTCGCGGAGTTTATTATTGCTGACTAGGTAAGTCAGTTTTTTTTTTAATTGTGTACGCCAGGAGCGGGTGTTACTGCTCTGCCAGCTTCTACCTGACGAGGCCCTATGCATTCGCCATTCCAGGTGCGTGATGTTGGGTGGGACCCAAAATACTTCCTTAATGAGGACCCTGAACTAGATGAGCAACTGAGATATGCATTCAGCAACGGAGTGAAATAGGTCTGCATCTTTTTTAGTGCAGGTACGGGCTCCTTACCCAGAAACTGCCCAAAACTCTTAAAAGAGGAGCTGGATCGAATAGTTGGACCCCAGGGACGCATTCAAAACTTACGTTTCAATGGACATAACAAATTATTAATAGAGACGAACGATTTAACACTGCTTGTGCTTTGGTGCAAACTACGTTCATCCTAAATGGTGATGTTACAACTTACGTACAGAGAGAAAATATCGCGTCGAAATTCGCGATCCACAATATTGATGCTGATACCCTTCTTGCGGAAATTGGAACGGAGCTACAAAGAGAAAATTCCTTAAAAATAAAGGAGTTACGGTGCTTTACTAGGACCTCAGGTACGGGCATAGTACCTACAGAAACGATATTGGTGACAATATTTGCGACAATTATCCCACGAGAAGTTAAGTTTTTCTACATCAAGGAAAAAAGTTAAACCATTTATAGACCGACCATTCAATGTAGAAATTGCTGGCGGTTTGACCATGTAGCAAGTAAATGTAAATATCCGGTGACATGTCGAAAATGTGGGCAAGACCACTCAAGTACCGTTTACACTGTAGAAACCGCTAAATATAACAATTGTGGTGGAAATCATGAGGCTACAGATTTCTCGTGTAAAGTCCGTGCTAAAGAGATCCTTCATTTCAAGGCGAACGCCCATATCCGGATCACAGAAGCGCGTAGACGGTTTAGACAGACACCGATTAAAGGTAGCTATGCTATGCTACAGCTGTTAAAACAGCTCCACCTGTGACAGAACAATACATAACAAAAAAGGAGTTTGAGTCAACTTTAACAGACTTCTTTCAGCGGTCTCATGATGCTCTCTTACAGAGTTTGCAGCAACAAGCAAACATGCTCCTAACATCCATGCAGACCATGGTTCAGAATATAGTGACTCTAGTCTCCAAAATCGTGCCACAAGTTGAAACTGAAAAACCTTTCGAGCTTCCAGTAGTACCCGAATCCCCTTTCCCTTTCACCTTTTCGAACAAGAAGGTTGCTTTGAGCAGCGAGTCTAGGGCCGCCTCCTCTGCTCTGGGGCGTGGAAAGAAAATTTCGGACAGTGGTCAAGGGATTTCGGCGGGGCCGGTGGGGCTTATCCAGCTCCGGATGAGTTTTTCTTCTTTCCCCTTTCCCCCCCCTGGCTTACTCTTGTTTCTCTCGTCTGGAGATTGTCTTCAACGGATCCCTTTCTGCAGATTTCCAAACAATGGACTCTAAAAAAGTTACAGTAATAAAATGGAATGCCAGGGGTTTACGTTCCAAACAACACTGGTTCAAATGGACGCCTTTTGCGGAGTCACAGATTTTTGCTTTCCAGGAAGCCTTTCTAGTAAAAAACACCTCCTTTGCTCTTCCAGGAAGGATGATCTACAGACAGGACCATCGGGGAAGAAGCGGTGGTCTTCTAATTGCGGTAAGTACGCTTTTCCCCTCCTCTCTTGTGGCGAAGACGTCTCCGAACCATCTGGGAGTTGAGTCCATGATTGTCAGGGTACGCCTAAACAGAATATGGCTTTCCCGGGTTAATATACAACCCGGAAGGCAAAGTAACGGAGCTTTGGCTCCAAGCACTCCTCCGTCAGGTGCAGAGTCCCTTCCTCATCCAGGGCGACTTCAATCAAAAACACAGAACTTGGTGGAATGTTGGTAACTCTCCGGGATCAGAGGAAATAGCCAATTGGTATGTCAATAATAACCTATGTCTCCTGAATACCATACACAGCACTCATGTATCTCCCTCCGGTAGGACCTCGCTCATGAACCTGTCCTTCGCCAGTCCGGACCTTTATCTCAACCAGCAAATCCATGTCCACTCTGATCTTTTCGAATCCGGATCAGGAAACGGCCGTTTCGGAATTTAAAAAAACTGGATGTAATATATAACGCTACGCTCCGTTTCGCTCTGGGTGTTCCTTGGTGGACCCCTTTTCCTAAACTCTATCGTCCCGCTGGCCAGTGCCCTCTAATTTTCTGCCGCCGCTACTTGTTCGATACTTTTCTTTTTAGGAGCTGCCCGGCCGGGGAGCTGTTACGAGGACGTAACAGCTCTGCAATCCTCGACCAGGGGAGTTTCTCTTCTCGCTGCCTTATACAAAAGGTGTGGCCTTGCAACCCTTCTCCTACGAATATCAAAACTATCACGGAAGGCCTCCCCTTCCGGAATAAAGACCTCCCTCTGGAGGGTTTCAAGATTAGTTTTAAGGACTTCATAGGCTCAAGCTATACACGCTGGCAACTTATTGCCACTGATGCGTCGAAAGACGAGACTCGCACTTCTATTGCTGCGGTAGACCTGGCCAGAAACATTACCATAGCTCGTACAACATATCAATTTATCATTCACTGCAGATTTAGGGATCGGGCTCCTTCATGGGGAGAGTGGCATCATCATCTCTGATAGCTTGTCCGCGCTCAAAGCTCTACAGTCGCTTAATCCCAAATCGCCTTCTGCAATCCTATACCTTGCAAATACGATTAGTAGTAAAGTTAAGGGTCGTCTTAAAATGATATGGGTCCCTAGTCACACTGGCATTGAGGAAAATGAAGCGATGGACCGGGCTGCCAAGTTCGGCCCTTTCAGCAGATAAGATGAAACTACCGAAGATATCAGAAGAAACCTTAAACAAAAAATGTGGTAAGACTTTGAAGCATGGTGGCAAGGGAGTAAATATGCAGACTGCGGAGATTTCCTGGGCAACAACATTTATGCGTTGAGTTGTAACCGGAAGGAAGATGTTCTTACTGCCCGCTTCCGCACTCACAAGGAAAAGGGACGGTCTCGGGGAAACAGATTTCACTGATTTTTGGCACAGTGGTAGTATACCGTGTGAATATACTACGTGTAAAATACAAAGACGCAATACTCAAATACAGTCGATAAAAATTAATATTTATTTTCGAACCACTTCACCAATACTTTAAATATAAGTTACGCGCAAATTAGATTATGCGCTGTGGCGGAATGGTAAGAACGGTGGTTTTTTTACTCTGGGATCCCATGTTCGAATCTCGTGCTGCGCAAGCGTTTTTTTTTTTTTTTTTTCGCTCACTCTTTTTTTAAATACAACAATACTGATAATTAATTCATTTTTTAGTCTAGTAAATAATTTACTTATTTTTTTAAATTTATTTATTTATTATTTATTTATTTTTAGTACCTACTTATTGATTTTTTTTATTATTATTTAAATTTTATTTCTACTTGCAAAATCTGTACTTTGGAATCAGAATTTTACACATTCAAAATAATTCACTTTTAACATTCGTAAAACTCAATATTTATTTAAGGTAAATTTTTTTTGTCACAATCATAAGACAGACCTTTTTGTCTAATTTTCACCCGTTCGTGATGCCACAGCAAAGCATTATTTCTTTTAATCGTCTGTCCTCTGTTGATGGGTTTTCAATTTAAAATATCACATGTGAAAATTTCGAATAGACGTATTTAAGCAGTGAAACTTATTTTGAAGAATTATATCATAGTTACAAATATGCCACCAGGCCAATCAAGTTCTTACTGTTGTGATGAAAAAGCTACTGATAGTTCTACATGCAATGATGTTTTGAAGCAGTGACTAAAAAATGGAGTAGCGTATCACGAAAGTTCACGTCTCAAAAAAAAAAAAAATAATAATAATAATTGCAAAGCCAGCTTCTGATACACTACCTGAAGAAGCTATGATGATAGGCACAGAATTGTACAATAATACATAGGATGTGTTGAATGAAAAGAAGTTTGTAACTGATGGGAAATTGATCCATGCTTAAGAAGACTGTATAGAAAAAAAATTAGAATCAGTTAAAGATAACTCGTCTGATGACTATGTACCAGATTAGGAGAAAAAAAGAAATTCAATTGTCATTACTAGATTATTCATTATAATTGTTCTATTCAAATAATCATAACTATAATCAATTTTAAAAATAGACTTCGAATAGTAGAAATAAAAATGTAAAAAATATGTAAATAAATAATAAAAAAATTCAATAAGTAGTAAAACTATAAATGAAACAGTAAATAAATATTTACTGGACTGAAAAAAGAATTAATTACCAGTATTGGTGTATTTAAAAAAAGAGAGAGCGGAAAAAAACGTTTGCGCAGCACGAGATTCGAACCTGGGACCCCAGACCACCGTTCTAGCCATTTCGCCACGACGCTTAACTAAATTACGCGTAACTTATATTTAAACTTTTGGTGAAGTGGATCGAAAATAAATATTAATTTTTCTCGATTGTTTTTGAGTATTGCGTCTTAGTATTTTACACGTAGTATATTCACATGGTCATGGTATACTACCACTGTGCCAAAGATTATCGAAATCCGTTTCCCCGAGGCCGTGCCTCCTCCTTGTAGTAGGGGAGCCCATGGTGTTTTTGGAGATTTACTCGAGCGCGTCAGATGAACATAGGGGGGTACCTTGCATCATGTTGAGTACCTCCACCATATATAAGTCCTGTATGTAGGGACGTGCGTCTAGGGCAGCTCATCAGATTAGTAAAAAAAAAAAAAATGATCGTCAGAAATACTGAAGTGCGTCAGATTAAGATAAGGTAGGTTAATTGCTAGCTAAAAAGTGTACATTCAGAAAATCTGACGATTTGAATGTAACGTAAGGGAGTGGGAGGGTTACAAAATTGCGCAAAAAGAAAAAAAAAAAAACCGTTGTCGTGACATTCTCGAGCGTGGTTGAATTTTTTTTTATTTTGGAGGAAATGATGCAAGAAGCACGAAAAAAAGATAATCTGCCGATTTCCACGAGCCGAAGTAATAAAAATACGATCCAAACCAATAAAAATACGAACCAAAGCAATAAAGATCGTTCATGAAGATTAGAGCGTGCAACAATAGCTCGATCAAAGATAACGAGCACGCTCTTCGAGTTAGTGTAGATGACAAGGAGTTCTACATCTTTGGTCCTCAATAAACAAGAACAGCAAATTTTCAGAAAGAATTAAGAAATATCAAATTCAAAGAAGCTTTTGTCAAGTTTTTAATTCATCATTGAGCTGATCAGGAGATGGCTACTATTATTAGTAACGAAACAATTCATCTTAATCATAATATGTGTTATGTATATTAAGTTACCAATAATAAAGTTACCTGAACAATCGACCATGAACTCTCATGTCCTGATCATGAAGAAGCAGATACAAAAATTGTATTTTTGGCAAGTCAAATAAAAGAAGATTCTACAGTTATAAGAACTTCAGACACAGATATTGCTGTCATCATGTTGGTCAATATGGGACATCTCCAAGCATCGGTTAAAATATGGATGGATCTTGGAGTTCACAATGCATGCCGTTATATTGACGTATCTGCTCTTTATGCTAAGCTCGGCCCAATAACTTCGCTAGCGCTACCAGCTCTTCACGCGCTAACAGGATGCGACTTTACAGACGAGGCAAAAAAAACAAAAAAAAAAAAAAAAAAAACCCTCTGCAAATTTTTATGGGTTCAAATGTTTTTCAGAAGACATTTGCCGATGTAGGGTCAGAGGATCATAATATAGGAGATTCTTTTGACATTTTACAAACTTTTATCTGCCACTTGTATGTTTTGAAAAAATTATCTGATGTCAAACTTGCAAGAATAGAAACCTTTAATAAGACCTACAAAGTGTCAGATACGTCGCAGCCTTTCTCACTGAACGTCCGTAAATACGATGCTTGTTGCTTGCCTCCTTGCCAATCTGAGCTACAGAAGCACTTATTGCGAACGAAGTATATTGCGTGCTTGTGGAGAAATGCACACATTAAAACTATGATTGACATGTCACCAACAGATTACGGGTGGACAAATGTTGATGGAAAATTTCAAATGACTTGGTTTGTTGGCAATCAGTTACCTGATGCGTACGAAGATGTCATAACACCAGTTATTGACGAAACTTCAGATTTAGTTATATTTCTTTTTAATACTTTGATAACATGTTATTCGTGAAATCAATAAAATTGTGTTAATGGTTATAACGATTTCCTGTTACAGATATGAAAACTGCAGACAATATTGGAGGTCCAATTGAATTATTAGATTTGGAGTATGATAATTCTTCGGATGACGACGAAGATTGAAAATAATTTTTTCAACAGATGTATTTTATTTTTATATTATTTTCTAAATAAATTAAAGTGTAAATATTTAAATAATTTTACATGCTTTTATTCGTCACATTTTATGGACATTGAAAAAAAAAATCATAATTTTTTTCTAGCCATCAGATTAATGATACCCCTCAAAATAATCGTCAGATTTTAGGCTACCATGACTGGAACATCAAGCTAAACCTTCTGTATCAAAATCTGGCACGCTCGAGTATTTCAATATGGGGATTTTTTTTTTTTTTTTTTTTTGCATTTTTCAAGTTTTCACTCTGCATAGTAGCAATAGTTGTCTGCAACTATTGCTACTATTTGTTAAATATTTGGGAGTATTCCGAAAAATGCTAGGCACAGCATTTTCGGAAAGTTTTGGCCCTTCCTTGTAGATTATTTTGTCAACACGAATAAGTTCATTTTCCTGTGTAATTCGACCGACATCCATAAACACTGTAGATACGAGGCAATTTTAAAGTAGATGAATATTTTGAATGAACACAACTGTCAAATGTAAATTGTAGAAAACACAATAAAATAGTATCTTTTTCTAACACATAGTAATACACTGAGCTGCAAATTTTGTATGCACAAAGATTAAAAACACAACACTGTGCATTTCAGAACAACTATCGCGATTACACATTGCACATCCGAGGCATTTTCAACAAGGTAGATGATTCTCTCTGTTCTAGAAAAAAGTAACGGCTGCTGTCAAGAGCTTGTTGGGCTATCTTCTAAACCGTGGGGATTTGAATTTCGGAAAATTTCGAGGAGCCTGATAAGCTGACTTAAATTTCGAAAATCGAATTATTTTAGAAGATATTAATAAAAAACTGAAAAAATAAAACATAATAGTTGCCATATTTGGCATAAAACCATTCATTCTTTTCAACAAAGCAATTCCAAGTATGTAGAATCGCGTGAAATTGACAAACATGAAATAGAATTACACCCATTTTACGCCAAATTAGAAGGTAAATGAAATAAATAACTCGAAGTGTGTTACATAAAGTTGAAAATTTTCAAATAGTAAGTTCACTTAAACAACAGGAGTTTAGAATTAGCGATTATCCGTTTTTCCAAAACAGAATAACTAATTGTAACTGATTTTAAAAGCGCCATCTTGGCATTAGGTACGATCTGGCAAAATGGTATCTTTCCAAGCAGTGTGAATCTAAACAGCGAATTCAAAAATGTTAGAACCCAATATCTTGAAAATGAAAAATAATTAAAATGCACATTATTTTAAAGCCGGTTCGGTCGTGCTGGAGTATTTGCTACCAGTAGAAATATTTCGTGGCGTTAACTATGACATTATAGCAGTTATTGTACACTTTGGTATTTGACAGCACGGCGAGATGATATAATTCGTGGTGCTAAATACGCCAATCTGCAAAGGATTATGTACTACATGAAAATATGGATAACGGTTTTCCGGGAACCTTAAATGAGCAGTAAGTATAGGTTGTGAGCATGTGTAAATCGCCAAATAATGAAAAGTTGCCATTGGTGGCAAGCGATCCTAGCTATTCCGTAGTTTTTATCAAAGAAAAGATATGAAGTACTGTTTACTTAGAGCTAATTATGAACTATACATATACGCAAGTCGCCAAATTATGAAAATTTTTATGTTCCAAGCAACATGCAAGAACCAAGCAATGTGTAGCTCGGTAACATTCTATATGATCCAACCTTTGGGTTCTGTTTGTTGAAATTATGCCTTTTTTACGAATAAGCCTTATTAGGGGCCGAATGCCCTTACGAAAAGCGAGCGTAGCGAGTCTAGGGGTCTTGGCCCCTAGTGTTTTAAATGAGCACAGCTTTCAAATGTAAATTGTAGAAAGCGAAATAAAATAACACCATTTTCTAACAAATAGTACCTAGAGCGACAAAATTCGTGCGCATAAAGATTAAAAACATTATTACATTTCAGAACAGATTTTTAGAGCAACTCCGCGAACGAAAATTCGAACTTCACCTTCAACAACATAGCGTCATGTGATATTCTCCACCGGAGCCAGTCTATTGCGCAATCCACCGCAGAGGGAATATGACGTCACTATCACCGAGTTACCTACCTTTGGTAGTCCCCCCCCACCCCAGTGGATAATGTTTTTAACATTTTATAATGTAACAATGCTGTGTGTTCATATTTTCAATGTTTTGTCTATGTATTAAAAATCGGCTTAAATTAGATTATATCTGAATTTAGATAGTGGGCTAAAATGTGCTTTAGCCCACCGCTTGGCGATGTTTTTTTGGAGGGAAGATAATGTGCCAAATATTGCAAATTGGACATTTTAGAACTGTGGAGTGGAAAGATCCGAAATATCGTTCATTTTCGCGCATGCGTAGTTGTTATTTTTTTATAGAGCATTTCGACGGGCCGCTCCTCTCTGCGATAGGTCGCCGTCTTGCGTGACAGCTTGGGGTTCTCGTAATGTATTTCAATGGGAAAAACCCGATTTTCAACATTCAAAAAAAGTATTAAATTTAATTTTTTGGATGATTGTAATGGATGGAATTTGTTAATCAGACCTTCGACTTTTGTGTCCCAGGTGGCGTTTAATATTTTAAAAAGCTTAACATATAATATTTTAATGATATAGAGCATTTCGACGTGACGTATCTCTGACGTCAGCTGAGTGACAGCTTCGCGCATCGTTCTGCGCATGCTATTTCTTTACCTAAATGTATTATTTAGCAATCTCAGTAATCCGTATAAACTATGTGTAATCTGGGGAAGTTCATTGGGTTTTCGGATTACGAACGCAGCCCCACTGTGAAGAATGTAAACAAACTGCAGAATAGCAAGCATCAGGCGTTTCAGTTTAGAGGTTTAGACAGCAATCCACGACTGTGCACGAAAGAATGTACATTATTTATTTAGAAATATGGATGAAATTTTAAAGCTGTCAGCAACTAATTAAACTCTAATTGCAAAATTAGATATTGTTTCTAGTTTAGGATTGTGATATTTTTTCATGATTTTTAAATCTATGGATAATTTGTCTCCAATGTAATTTGTAGCTATGACTATGACTAGATAGGTTTATCCTTAGATTGACATGAATTTAAGTGCATGCTTTCTATGGATAACACTTTCTGGTGTGGTTTCTGTTATTAAATGTGCATATAAAATGCATTAGAATAAATCAATAAAAAACATGAAAGAATTGGTTTGTTAATAATTTTTTAAAAACATATTTTGATTAAAAAGTCAATTTATACATTGTTTATAGAACTAGTTTTGTACCAGTGGTTGGTTTATTAAAAAAATAATAATAAATAAATAAAACAGGAAGTTTCTTACGTTGAAACTGGCATGTGATGTGTTAATGTATGATTACTTATTGTTGCTTATGCCAAAAAAAAAAAAAAAAAAAAAACTATAGAATCTACTTTTTTAAAATCACTAAACTTGGCTACCAGCCTTTTTATTCTTTTGCAGTATTCTAAATTAGGTATGGAGTGGAACTTTAATAGAAAAAACACATTTATTCAAGATATTTAACTGACACCCTCTTTTATTTCACCTTTTTATCTTAATTCTTTCTGTTGTTTCTTTGACTTCGTGAAATCAAGGTTATACTGTTGTTGTTCTCGTGTCCATGGACAGATGATTAAATGGTTAAACTGTACTTCGTTAAAATAAATCCTTATTCTTTTACCTAAAACTATTTCCACTCTGTTCTGCATGGAGCTGATATTAGGATTAGAAATTATTCTGAAGATTTTTAGATTTTTTGGTACTTACGTATTATCCCGGTGGTCATTTTCAACAAAGTATTTTTTCATCAAATGTGCTGGAAACTGTTGCCAATCGTATTCGAAACCATTAATAATTTCATGTGATCGGCATTTATCTTGGCGAGAAATCGCTTGTCTTGTTTGAGTGCCGGGATAATACGCCAGTAGCAATTTTTCTATGAACACTGTTCTTATCTGCTGTTTAGATTCAAGATCTAAATAATTTTATGCAGCCAAATATTGTCAAATATGATGCTTTTTTTTTTCTTTCAATTTTTTTGGTAAATAACTTCTAAAGTAATTTAAATTGGCTGACTGACAACTCATTTTTTAAATATCTATCGCTTGCAGTCTGGTTCCTCGTAGTCTGGTTCCTGTGTAAATTATATGAAAACATATTTTCAAGTAACACTGTAATTTACGATGTTGAAAAAAAATTCTCTTACATATAATCATCATGGAAGAATATAACTGTAAAAATCTATATACTACTCCTTTTATTATGATTTTTTTTTTTAATCAAATCATTGAATTAATAAATCTGATATGGACACCACATGACTTCCTTGTACCTCTATTAAACCAGAAATATTTTCGGGGCACTTCATCTAAACTTATTTCATTTGAAAGAGACAAACTACTGCAATTCTAAAGTTTACCACCAAGCTGGGTTCAATTTTAAAGATTTGTTTCACTTAATTGGGCAATATTTTGACAAAAGCCAATAAGCTTGCAATAGCGAGATTTCAGTCATTCATCACAGATTTTTAATGAAATGAAGGTATCTATAGACCCTTAATATATATTAAGTCTTTTGGGTGACCCTGTAAATAAATTACTCAGTCCACAGCAATCAAAAGCACAGTTAGATGTTACAATAGTTCTAAATACAAAATTTCAACATTCTACGGTTAAAAGTTTTAGAGTCATGCAAAATGCATAATTATTTTTGGTGTTAAATTAGCGATATTTTGGCAAAACTCAACACGGTGGATGACAAATAGCGAGATTCTGCGCATGGACCAAACAATGAACGACTAGAGACATAATATATTGAAGACAGTGGCATAGCCAGGGGTTGGGGGGGGGGGGAATAAGGGATCACAACACACACACACACACACCCTGTAATTTTTGCAATACAAAATGTATATTCTTCACTCCCTCACCACACACATGTATACATATATGTGAGTTACAATAGTAACCCCTCCCATGAAAAATTTCTGGCTACGCCAGAGCCCAGTTTACCCATTTAAGGGCCCGGGGCTGTGATAACAGCGGAGCCCCCCCCCCCCATTTTTGTTCTTCGAAGAGATAGAACTCTCTCTAATTTGGAGTTAGCTCTCTCGGTTTCGCAATTTGATATTGGTAGAGTTAAATAAATACGTAATGGATTAAACATATAAATGTCATTTAACTCGTTTTTAAACATGTGATCATAAATATGAATGTGATTTTTTTTCTCAGCTACAGCTTAACAAATATTGTGAAAATTGAATGACTTGGATTTTGTGGCTTCAAAATCTACTTCTACTCCATAAACTTCAAAAAAATTATCAACTGATTCTTCATTTATTTGTTCGAGACCTAATTTAGTAATGAAATTGAAAATGCTGCATACTGAGTTATAAGCATCAATTTGTTTTATCATTTCTGAATTTAATCTATCGGCTATCACAAATAAAAGTTTCAACTTTAAATTTTTCAAATCCTTGAAGAGTTACATGGCTTGTTTTTTCGGATTTGACAGTACCATCGGTACATTTTTTTTCTTCTCAGTCTTTTCCCCTTAGAACTACCTTACAAAAAAATTCCTCGAAAATAAAATGTACCCCATGCACAAATAAGGTGATGTACAAAATTTCAGCCTCTCATCATATAACGTCTTAAGGGATATCTATAAACAAAGGTGACTGGGGTCTATACTTGAATTTGAATGTAAAATATTCTTTCATAATATCTGTGTGACCCTTAAAATGTGATTGTGATTTTTTTCCTTTCAAGAGCTACTGAAAATTGGTTTAAGTCAGTACTCATTATCTTCATACCTTTGACACTTTTCAGGATATAATTCTCAAATTTTGTACATCACCTCATCAGAATATGGCACACATTTTACCGATTGGGGATATTTTTGTATGCGGGTTATATACAAAAAGTGTAACTTTTTGGAAATTAATGAAAGAAATTTTTCAATGAGAAAACATGTAATTGCTCCAGGGCTAGCGGCAATTTCTAGCAAAAAAAGGTGCCGGAGCCTTAATATTCTTATGTTAATACTCAGTAGCGAACTGCAAACCCCTGCAATATGGGGTTGGTAGCACATTTAATTAAAATAACGATAATTTAAAGATTTTCCCATATAATAATTATTTCACAGAACAGTGATATAAAATTAAATAGTCGGAAATTAGCAGGAAGAAATATAAACATTATACAGAAAACACCCAAATTCTGGTGGTCTCAGGACTCTCAAATCTGGTCGAGATGAAGCGAATATGATTTGTCGTGTCTGCTAAAATCAGTTTGTGCTTGAAAAGGGGAAAATTTCTGAATTAATGTATACTAGTGGTGGGCTTCGGAGCAAAGTATTCATGAGCTTTGCTGGGTTTTGCCCAATATGTAAAAATTCACCCAGAAAAAAGAAATACAGGGTCAGAATTCCAGCTTTTGATTTCTGTTCTGATTCTAACTTGAAACAAAATTCAAAAATGTAATTGTAGAATTGTTTAGTACAGTTTTATGAGCTAACATTGCGAAACATGTTTTCCATCTTATAATAAAAAGGCAGAAGCTTTATGGAATTATAAATTTACATTTTGCACTCATGTTTACTGTCAATTTAAATAATTATGCAACTAAGTAAAGATTACATTAATTGGTCTACGTCTTTAATTTAGTTGATTTATTGGATTATTTTTTTAATTCATATTCATACGTATTAGATTAATTACATGTACAAATATGTTATGCGATGCATAATGTTACGAATTTTCGGGGCAACCCGCTGCTCTGGGGCTTAGAATGGTTTAAAATTCGTATTCTACGCTTCAAATAGATAAATTTTGCTTTTTGTTGCATCAAAATCGGCCAATTAGAACAGGAGGTACGGAGGTTTCGCTTTCCCATATGTTTTTCTATGGGCTTCTAGAAATCTCGAGAAATATTAGTCCTAGAGCTTAGATCTCTTCACTTTTGAGGACTTATTTTTGGCGCCAAATTTGGCGATATTTCGCCAAAAGTCGCCAAGCTTGGCGACTTTTTGGTCATTTGGCGCGATTTTCCCAATGGGGCCTGGAAGTTGTTTTTCCTGCATTAAAAACGCATAATAACCTAACATTTGTCTTCTATGACGTAATCAAAATTCACGCTTTATGTAGAACCCTCGAGAAATTGACTTTTCTGGAAACCTCTTGTACCTCCTGCGTCGGCTATTTATAGAAGCGGGCATCGCCCCGAAGCCAGTCAGTGCGAGCTGAACGCTCGATGTGTGAATAGCTCTCGGTACGTTTGTGTGAATTGATAGTGCTATAGAAGCTGTGTTTTAGCTTGTTTTGTGAAGCTGTTTTCAAAGTGCTGTGTGTAAATTCTTCATTGCTGTGTCTTAAGGGATTGTGTACTATATCCCTTGAATATTTCTACGGAATTTTTGCCTGTGAAAGTGACTTATTTTGGTGTGAGAAATACAGCATTTGTGAGAGCTTCTGATCCAAGCGGATTGTTAAAAGCACGTTATTGCTAGATTGTGCTTGTGAATTGTGTACAGCTGATTGTACTACGAAGATCTAGAAGCAATAAAGTTTGTGTTCCATCCCGACAAGAGACTTTTTACTTGAACTTTTTACACCAACAGGACTTTAGAACGACGAACCCAAGGAGTAGCAGAGTAATTCCGCAACAATATGTTACACTTTTTTTATTAATGGGATAACTGGTCTTATTTTACAGGCATTTACATATTGAAAAGAACACTATGATAAATAATAACAAACAGTACATTTTATTTTTTATAAAAGAAAAAAACAATCTGAATATATCGTAATAGGAATTTAAATAAACACTTCTTTAATATAAATATTAATGGAATTTGATGTTTACTAGGGCATACAGAATATCCGATGAATTATAATTCAAAAACAAAACTTTATTCTTGCATAAATCTCACAATGTAAGAAAATTTCGCATGCACAAGTGATATTTGTAAACAAACAGTAATCAGAATAACCTGCCGAATCTTAAAACAAACGTTGTGTTCATTCCCGTACATAATATTGTCTTTCCGAACGCAGTACCAGCGGAAAAAGTCGCTTGAAATATCATTAAAATATTATATGTTAAGCTTTTTAAAATATTAAACGCCACCTGGGACACAAAAGTCGAAGGTCTGATTAACAAATTCCATCCATTACAATCATCCAAAAAACTATATTTAATACTTTTTTTGAAATGTTGAAAATCGGGTTTTTCCCTCGCGATCTCAACGACCTAAAGGGGGCGCTGTAGGATATAAACAAATGTGCTCGGTGACGGCACGGACTAAGAGGCTTTAGGACGGTCATCGGGAAGCGGCAGACGGGCGAAACTGCGTCAGCCTCTGAAAGGAAAATATGCGACCCCCTATTAATGATTAACGGCATGGGCGCCCTCTGACGACACACGGCGTATGTATCTCCCGTGGGGTGCTTCCATTGATATTTGTTTACGTTTTAGCTACTAGCACACGACACATGCGCCAAAAATTAATGGGTACGACCCCCAGCGCTACCTTTTGGGCAAATTTCATTTAGTTCTTTCACAATGCTTGGATGATTGTCCTGAACCTTCTTAGTCCGTGGTGACGGGTAGCTTGTTTCGACAATAGTTGTGCCTGCATTAAGCAACACGGTTTTTATGCCTATTTTCTCTTTTTAGAGGTGGAAAAAAGTTTTTTATGGAAACAAATGTCGCATGATTTATTTCTTTTAGTTTTATATCAAGCAATCTTTTAATTTAAAGGTAACATTTGCTAATTTTTCGTGTTTTGCTCATGTGTTCTGGGTGTTTATCCACATACAGATGAAATTAAAGTAAACTTTCTCCATCCACATAATCTATCGCCATCATTTTATTACCCATAAATTATATGATAAAAAAATGCTATTTGCATCCAATAAATTTGAGAAAAAAATCACCCAATGGTTTACTTCCTTTTTTTATTTTACTTTCTGCACAATCTGCAAGTTGTAAGTTTTCCTTACTACATTGAAATTTAAAACTCAATTTTTTAAAAAATACACATCAATTAAAGGTAACACTTGAAATATTTACTTAATAGTTCAGAATATGCATGCAACATAAAAATAACATCTTACTGTAATTATTATTTTTATTTTTTTAACCTGAAAATGTTATTATTTAAAAATTGACAATTAAAGGAATAGTTGTAACTCATTGGAATAGTGGAAGCATTTTATGGAACATAATGATTTTTTAAAATTATTAATGAAAAAGAAAAATGGAATTTTGTCAGACAAACTCTGAAAATTCCTATTAAAAGGGGGGGGGGGCACACTCCCTTTCCTACTTTGAAAGCACCCTCATTAAACCCCCCCCCCCCCGCAAAAACCAATTTGCACTCAACTGCTCTTAAAATTTTAAAAACAAATAATTATTTTAGTAAAATTCTATTTTTTTATTGGGGGGGGGGGGAGAGACATTGTCTTGTGTGTACCCCCAATGAAAGTGTTGAAAAACATTATCAACATTATTTGTTCTCTCTCAAAATTCTTATATTAAGTTAAAAACGTAATTTTATTTTAAAATACAAAAATTTTCTTTTGTAGCTATTAAATCGAGATGATAGCAATTTTCTTAAATTTATTACTCGAAAACCCATGGTAATCCCAGAATGAAACCTTCAGATATTGTTAACAATAAATAGAAGAATAACATATATATATTTTTTAAAAAAATTAAAAATATACTTTTTGAAATTTTAAAAGATGAACTTTAAATTAAAAATTTAATCATGTTATATATGATAAGAAAGGGCAACCTGTTTACTGTCTATAGACACTTTAATGGAGTTTCTATGATAATTAGGAGAGAAATTGGAGCCAATTGTATAATGCAAGAATTTCTAAAATTGCATTAATTTCACAAACTCTAAAATTAAATATTTCAAAAACTAAAAGTGATATGCACTAGAAATTTTTTTCTCTATAAATACAACTATCATACCAAATTTCATTGAATTCTGTGGGGGGTCAGGTTGTGAGCCTCGTTGATTTGACATGGAATGACCCATATGGCAATTTTGTCAGTACAGAATTTTCAGAGAAAAAAGACAAAAAAGTGATTTCCTCTTTTTTCACAAAAAGCTGAAGAATCTCATCTTCGAGCTATATCATGAAAAATTAGAAAGATGTTGGAGACTTACAGCCAGAATTTTGTCAATCTTTTAAAAATGCAGAATGATAGATATTTTTCATATTACAACATTTTTCATCCAAAATCATAAACAGCTAAAATTTAAACCAAAATAATGATGGTTATTTAGACATTTCTGAGTTTTTGTTTTTCTGTGATGCTAAATTTTTTACTGAAATTAGTTCAGACAATTTGAAACAGAACAACACTAACACACAATTACTTTCTGATTTTAACAGAATTTTAAGGGGAGAAGAGACAAACAATTATATGCATCCAAGATAAGAAATATCTTAGTACTTTTATCACATATCATATAGTAACTATATCAATGTTAACACATTCAACAAAGAGTACTACCCCTATATCTATACATTTTAAAACAGCACTGGGTAGAATCTTAACACAACACTAAAGATATCAATGCAAAGCCTCAATTCTCAATTGGGGGTGACATTTAGGTATAAGAGGGGCTCACAACAGTGCGATAAAATTATCTTTCAATCAGGTTATTTCTGAGTAAATATTGTGAAGCTGTTTAGAAAAGTTCTTAACATTTAACATTAATATATTGATCTATTAGCTTCAAATTAAGTACATAAATCATAGAAAACGTTTAATATGTAACATTAGATTAGTATTTTGTTAAATCTAACACGGAGGTTTTTACTTTTTTAACACCGCATGTCAAAAACCTGTCGAATTACAGGATAGTATAGAACCTTTAAACGTACATATTAAAGTATACATATAAATAATATAGAAATCAATATAAATAGCATAGAAATCATTTAGGACATGCATTTGGAATTGTGTTCATAAAATTAATCCAAGCATTTATGACTAGATCTTTCAAACATCAAAGAAAAAACGGCAAAGTATATTATTACATACTTCTTGGTATAAAATCACTCTCAAGAAAATGTTTTCCACAAACAACCATTCTGTCCGATACTTTTTTGCCAATTATCGGGAAGCGGCAGACGGGGGAAACTGTGTCAGCCTCTGAAAGGAAAATAAGCGACCCCCTTTTAAAGATTAACAGCATGGGCGCCCTCTGACGACACACGGCGTAAGCATCTCCCGCAGGGTGCTTCCGTTGATATTTGTTTATGCTTTAGCTACTAACACACGATGCATGCGCCAAAAAATTAATGGGTACGACTCCCAGCGCCACCTTTGAGGCAAATTTCATTTAGTTCTTTCACAATGCTTGGATGATTGTCCTGTACCCTCTTAGTCCGTGTCTTCAGCTTAACCACGTGTGCGCACAGCACGATATATATCCCGGGTAAAAGCAGAGTATAGGGGAAAACTCGCAATGCATCATGGGAAAGCGAACACTCCTATGCCTCCTTTCGACTAGGGATCTTTCTACCCTGCATTTTTTCCTCCATGTAGGGGAAGCGTTACTCCGCATTTGTGTGCATGTAAACGGGCCCACAAAGCCGTTCACAATGTCAATCTCCCCGAGTAAAACACGAGCAGTTTGTGTTTAACTGGAGATTTACCCAAAATTGGCAGTCTGAATGCACCCTCTCTCACCTTTTTTTTTTTTTTCAAAATTTTGCATGATGGAAATTACGCGTCCCGGGGAACGCGTTGTATTTTTTCTTTTGCGTCCCATCATCGATTTTTTTGCGTATTTGACGCGTTATAGCGCGTAAGCGGCATCACTGCACAACGTAATTATTCCCCTCCTATCAGCCCGGCATCCTATCCAAGTACAGAACTCTGAGTAACGTGGTAAGCCCAGTGTTGCGTATGCATAATTTGAAAATGGAATGATCATAATGAATTTTTTACAACTCTTAGTATTAAAAAATTCATAAAAATTGTTCGTTTGGGTCTGTGACTGTGCTTCATTCTCCCCAGGTGCTGATCCTTAATGGATTACATATTATTCAAGGATCGAGCTGAAGTCTAATAAAAGTTGATCAAAAAGACTATCTTATATGGGTTGGTAAATCTACGGAAGTTTTTTAATAAGGGCCAGTGTTTGCCCAGTTTACATTAGCTGTACAACTAGGTTGCTTATTCCACAGAAGTTTTTTTTTTACACTAAATAATGGACCAATGATTGAAGATTTTTGAATTACTTTGTAGTGAGTTCGATGTTTTTAAGTTAAATAGCATCATATTTACTTTAATGTTTGAAAAATGACTATATAACTATTCTCATGTGCAGGCCCGGACTTTCCAGTGTGTAACTGTTTGCAGACGGGTGGGCCCCCAAACAGAAAAAATAAAATAAAAAAAGTGCTACACTGATAGCACTTAATGAAGTTTGACACAGAAAAAATTTTTGCCACTGCATTTCAGCCCCAAAAGGCTTCAAAACACTTTATTTTATATGTAGTTTTGTGTTTTAGAGATTGTGTTTCAAAATGTTTAGAGAGAGGATTCCCGAATGAACAAGGGATTAATTAATACGAATGACGCATATTAATTAATAGATCAATATTTTATGAATGAATTAATTATCAATCATAATTAATTAATAACACCATACCTCCCCCCATACCCCGAAAGTTAACACATCCTAAAATTTATCGGTTATACAATAACCCAGCCCCCCCCTTCTCTTGAGATGGGCGGGCCCCTACCCTCCCAGTCCGGGCCTGCTCATGTGAGCAAAAAGTTCAGTGCTATATCAGATAAGGACTTTGATCAGTATATATTACTGTACTCGTGTTACAATACATTAATAAATTATGCATCCCTAAAAATAACTTTAATACTGAATTTAAAACTATTTTAAAGTACAAAACTTAGAGGCAAGCAAATTTATACACAAAAAAGGCAGGGTTTAAGTTGAGCTCAAAAATTTTTTAGCAGAAAAGCTAAAATAATAAAAAAGCTTTAGCAAATGCTAAAAGGATAATTTGATTTTTCTCTTTGGAAGATGGTGTCTGTTCTCCTTTTCCTCCTCAATTGTTTTTGCATTATAAATGTACAGGTTTTATATTTTAATTCAATGTGGTAATCAAAGATTCTCCCCAAACCGTTCACCGTTCTATGCCAGACAATAACTGATCGTAACTGAAGATTGAGTTAAGTGAATGGTTTCTTTCAATTTTTTAAACAGATTTTATATGCATAAACAGTTTGTTTTATATACATATAAATACAAATTGTTCACCTAGCTAAATTTTAAGTGTACCTCTGGCTAACCAAATTTATTCTGGGCAAATTTCAAAATTCTGTGCAATCACTTAATTATCGAATAAAATACGAAAATATAATGACATAATAACACCTTTACATATCACCTTCCGATAAAAAATAATTAATAATTCATGAATAGATTTTAAATGATTTTTGAATGTGAAATAGAGTAAGGTGCAAAAGATAAAATACAATAATAAGGATACAATTAGTAAAAATGATACGACGTTTATGTATGTTAAATGCAGCAAAATTATCAACATGGTAAAATTGAGATTTTTTTTAATTTCAAAATTAAGTAATAAATCAACAGTAGATAAAGCAGTTTAATGTCTAGCATGTGTCAAATGTGTGTCTAGCATGTGCAATGTGCAGAGTACTCTTCAATACTACCCATTCCGAAATAAAAATGACAAAGGCATGTTAAATAATGATTATAAATAATTAATCAATAATAATGTTGAAGATTAAAATCAATAAAATTAGGCGCTGACAGCTGCCTACCTTGCTAACAGAATTCTAAATGTGTATTTATAGTTTTTTTTTTACAAATTACTAAATACTTGAAACATGACCGCACACACAGGAAAAACAATAGGATAATTCCACAGTATTGTGAGCATTTATGCCAGACAATAACTGATCGTAACTAAACAAAAGATTGAGTTATGTGAATTTTTTAAACAGATTTTATATGCATAAACAGTTTGTTTTATATACAGGGATGAGATTGGCGAAAAAGCAAAAAGACTGAAATCAAACGAGAGCAAATAAGTTCTACATAAGATAATTGTTTATAATACATGTGGAAAAAAGATTTAAGAAGTAATACATCAGAACATGCTACAGGATAAAAGTATTGCAGTTAATTAATAACTACTATCAGAAATCCACAAAAAAGCAGAATTTTCAGAGAAAAAAGACAAAAAAATGAATTTATCTCAATTCACAAAAAACTGAAATCAGCCTAAAAGCTAAAGAATCTCATCCCTGTATATACATATAAAAACAAATTGTTCACCTAGCTAAATTTTAAGTGTACTGTACATCTGGTTAACCAAATTTATTCTGGACAAATTTCAAAAACTGTGGAATCAATTATCAAATAAAATATGAAAGTATAATGACAGAATAGCACCGTTATATATCACCTTTCGATAAAAAACAATTAATAATTCATGATCAGATTTTAAATGATTTTTGAATGTGAAAAAGAGTAAGGTGCAACAGATAAAATACAATAATAAGGATACAATTAGTGAAAATGATATAACGTTTATGTATGTTAAATAAAGAAAAATTATCAACATGCAAAAATTAAGAGATTTTTTTAATTTCAAAATTAAGTAACAAATCAACAGTAGTTAAAGCAGTTTACTTTCTAGCATGTGCAATGTGCAGAGTACTCTTCAATACTACCAATTCCGAAATAAAAATGACAAAGGCATGTTAAATAACGATTATAAATAATTAAGCAATAATAATTTTGAAGATTAAAATTAATAAAGTTGACTTACCTTTCTTCGTTTTTTGGAAATCGGTAAAATCGCTTCCCACCACTTTTGGCGTTATTCGAACACGTTGGAAATGCACAATAATACGGCATTTTAACTAGCAAACTGACTTTCTACTTGATTAGAGAATAGAGGTTACCATAAATATAATTATTACAATGAAATATAACACAATCAAGACCTCATTAAATTAGAAAACATAGAAAAAATCCCGGGAAATAATCATATAAACCGCGCACCACAAGTATACCATGTGCAACAAAGTGCTTTGATGGTGCAAGCATGGTTTTTTGATCAGAGCGCATGCGCGAGAAGGCTCCCAGGACATTAGTTCATGTGCCGGATGCCTAGGTGGCGTTAGCTATCGAGGCGCAAAAACGCCCATTGGAGTGACTACGCTTCAGAATTAGATACGCTTTGGTGCACATAGCTTGCACGTTTCATATGTGCAAGCACAAGTCAACACAATTGAACTGACTGATTCGAAAAAGTTCGGTTCCGATGATCACGTGACTTTCGCGCTTCCAGGCCATCGTGAGTGGGCTATGACGCCGGCCATAAGCTATGGTTTCCAAGGAAGAACGCCAATCGGAAGCGCGGCGTTTTACGGTCCATTTCAGTGCTCCACCCCTTTGCGCATGCGTTTGGCGTCACCACATCACCGTTTTCGGAGGCAGCGCCCATATCCAAATATTTGGATTTGAGCGCTGCGCCGGTACACTGCGTTCAAAACAAGATGGAGGCGATTATCTTTCCCGAAATTCTGTAAGATACGTTTCGATCTAATCCTATTTTATACACAGTAAAAAACAGAGATTATAACGATATACAGGCCAAGGAGTGTTGTTGGGAGGATATTTTAGAAAATATGAATATTTCCGATAAGGAAAAACTCTGTTGTTCCTAGGAGATGAACAAGGGAAAGCTCAGACATTGGAATCGCCGATTTTTATAAAATATTGGAAGGTATTGGACACTCCTTGTAAAGTCAAATAATACTAAAAGCATACTAATGTAACATATTGAATGCCGTAAAAATTAAACGCCAACGATTGAGTATTTTCCAGGAAATTCTTCTTTAAGATTTATTACTACATATTTATACTGATATACTCGCAACCTTTCCGGGTACGTTATGGCGCCGGGTCATCGTTTTTGACTGGAGAGCGAAAGGTTGCACGTTCGAGTCCAGCATTTGCCTTTTTTTTTTTCTTTCGCTAAAAATCAATTAAAAGTTATTGTCTACAAAAATTAAAGTGATTTATTGAATAAAATTGAAATTATAAACTTACTTGCCTTGTACATATTTATATACCAATACTTCTAGATGCAAATCCTCGCGAAGGATGATAAAAATAGAACAATTTCTGCCTTCATTTTGATTTATACATTTACTACTTAAGCTTACCATTCAGCTAAAACGTATTATACACGTGTAAAATTAATATGAACAATTAGAGATTTAGCATTCCATAAAAGGGAAATTCCTTTTAAAAATTTAAAATATTTATTATTTATAAAGTATTTATATTTCAGTTTATATTTTTTAATTTTTTTGAAACAACGCTAGATACAATATGCCTAAATTAGTGTTCCAAATTTGGGTTTCTTCAGCTAAATTAGTTTTTCTGGAAATTTTTAAAAAGAGAAATATAATGCAGATTTACTCAAAATGTGTATGGGAAGTTGAGGTAAACAAAACTTATTTCTTTATTTCCTGTTCACAAATTTGTATGTACAAAAATGAAACACATGGAAACTTTTAGTCTACTCTTTCCCCCATCTAAATGAATTTCTATGACTTAGTAAATAGATTTTTCATATTTAAAAAATTACAAAAGTTAAATGTCTGTCAGTATTTCACTGTACCCCAAATACCAAAGTACAATGAAACACTTAATAACACTTCACAAAAACTCAAATAATATGAGTCAAAATTCAAATTTTAGCATGTATGTTCTATATGCATTCATAATAAACATTAGTAAGACATAAATGTGAAATTTAAATGGAAAAAACAAATTTAATCAAACTGTTACAGCTTAAGATGAAAACATAATACTTTTATTAGAGGTTATATATATATATTATATATATATATATATATATATACATAGCCTATAGTTTTTCATTTTATATTAAACTTATTTGAATCAATTTCAAAAATTAGAATTTCTGCTTTCCTCTCTGTACCACCTGGAGACACGTAGGTGGTAGCTCCGATACAACTTGAGTTTTTCAAAAATGTATGTTTCCAAAGAACGCACAGATTTGAAGTTTGGACTCAGTCGTTTGACGCACAATACTTCGCATTCCGTTTGATTTAAGTTTATTATATCCCCCAACAGAGTACATTTCTTTACATTTAAGTTGACCTTAATTGACTGAAACATAATTATTTAGAGCGATACCGCTTGTGTCATACATGCCATATAATGTTACTTTTAGTAACGAAATTTACTTTCAATGGTGATCATCCAATAAATTTCTATATTTCTTGTTGTAAAAAAGACGATTGTCTCCAAATCACATCATTATCTGGAAGAGACATTTGTATAATAGGTATGAGAGTCAGGGCCGTACCCAGAAAAAAATTTCGGGGGGGGGGGGCAAAAGGTGAAAAAGTCTAAGTTTTTCATAAAAAGGCTTCATTATTCTTGTTTTGTTAACAAAATTTTAAATTTCGGGGGGACCGGACCCCCTCGTTACGGCCTTGGTGAGAGTTACACCTTTCTGTGATAAATCCTATTCATTTTAGATAGAATGTTTCATTGTAGCCCAACTTCCCTTACATGCTAGGTTGCATTCAAGTACTGTATCCATATAATCTGATTGCATTCAGGTATAAAATGAATGTAATAGTGTTGCACTGAACTTAAGAGTATAATCTAAACTACATATAAATGATTCGAAATTTATCAAACGTCCGAGTTCGAAAATTATTAAAGGAAATATTTTATGCTTATATTTAATTTACTTTGTTTATAATTTCCATGAAGTTTGAGTAGTCAGTTATTCCATAAATACAGTAAAATTATCTGAGATTTTGTTTTTTAGGAGGATAAACATAAAGAAATCTAACAGAATTTAAACAAATTCATTAAAAAAAGCCTTATAAATGTAAAAATGCTCCTGAAACTCTTATTTCTTTTATTTAACTATTGATTCCTACGGGGCTTTACATCCACAAGGCATGCAAACGACACTGACATCAAAAAGTTATTACTAAATTTTCCCATTCAATATCCGCGCGCCGAGGTCCGCGTCTTCGCCCTTTTTTAGGAAACCAGATTAGCGCTGTGCGATCTCAATTTCGGTGTTTCGGTCACGTGACGCTTCGTGCTTCAGATTGGCGCTCCTCCTTGGAAACCAAAGCTATAGCCCACTTCGGCGCGGCGTGAAGCGCCGCGTCGAAGAAATCCAAGATGGCGTCCGGAACTCTAAACTGCACTCTCCCCGAAAGATCGTGTCGTGTATAAAGGTGAATTTAAGGAATATGAGAGGAAAATCCCGAAACTTGCTGAAAATACTGTACCGTGTATTTTCCCAAATGCGCCAGCCTATTTAAGTACAAATAAACCCAAAACACATCGAATAGCTGATGTTGAAGAAGAACAATTTTTGCAGGCTATTCAAGAAAGTCTTCTTGAGCAAAAAAAATATGTTGAACGTAATCAGTTAAAATGTTTGCAAGATGTAAAAGATCATCTGCAAAAATTAATTCCAAAATTAAAACATAAATTGTTTTGTATAGAAGATAATTTAAATATAAAAATTTGCTTTTATGAAGCTCCTAATGTATGTCCAGTTATTCTAGGTTGTATTGTTATAAATAATGAGTTAAATTTTGAGGTGTATATCAATAATCAAAAATTGAATAATATTACTTTTTCTAAGCTTTCTGTAATTAATAATGTTCATATACTAGAAGCTTTAATTGAAGCTGTTGATAAATTTCTTATAAGCCCATCACAAACTACTATTTAAGAATCTGTAATTCATCTGTTAAAATCTGTTAGTGATTCTGATAGTTCTGATGTTTTTTTTTTTTTTTCTTTCATTATTCAACAGTTAGAGTTGAGTAAAGTGACAAAAAAATAACAGACGTTATAGTAATCATACATTAATTTTAGCTTGTACATTATATGTACAGTCATCATCAGCTTACTATAAATATTTTGTTGGACGAAATATATGTTAATCCTATGTTCAATTTTAACGGTGACGGTTCTATTTATGGAAGTTCTGAGAATAATCCTTCTATTGCTGCTAAAACTGCTCGGGTTTTCATGATAACTTCTGTTTTTTCATCTTATAAAGATGTGAGTATTGTCCCAGTTAATAAATTGACAGCTGTAGATTTAAATAATATGATTTTGCAGGTTTTAAAGGCATTGGAAGATATTGGTTTTCAGGTTATTTCATTGATATCCGATAATAATGCTGTTAATAGATGTGCATTTGAGTTAATGGCACCAAATAAAACTTTATAGCCTTATATTACTCATACTTTTGATGGAGCAAGACTTCTCTTCTTTCTTTTTGATATGGTCCATATGTTGAAATCTATTCGCAATAATTGGTTCAATAAGAAGCTCATAATGTTTCCTGATTTTACTGACCATACTGTTTTAAAAAGAGTTAATTATAAAGATTTTGAATCCATGTATGACATTGAAAAAATCTTCTACCCTAAAATATGGTCATTTACTTTCAGCTAAAGCTTTGAATCCATCTAGTATCCAAAAGCAAAATGTTAAATTAGCTCTTCAAATTTTGAATGAGAAAAACATTGTTGCGCTTAAATGTATATCGAGCATTCACGCTGTTTTATTAAACTTTAAATTAGCTTTCTTAAAGTAAGATTTTACGCTTTTATTTATTTTGTTGTTTTTTAAAGCCAATGTTTTGCACATGTGTGCCATTCATTGGCCGGGCCACACTGCTATTATGTATAAAAATATATGTATGTATGTATATATGTTAATAACGTATTGTTTTAAAATTGATTTATTTATATTTAATGTACATGCATAAAATGGGCTACAAAGAGTCGGATGGCTCCGATGAGCAGTTAATACAGCATTTGAAAATTAATGAGACACCCAGAATATGCTGGGGGACCCATAACCATTGCATGCACCTGCTTAAATCTTTCATCTTTTTATACTATTAAATTGGTTCATTGCCTGAATTCTTAGACTTCGTATGGATTCTTTGATTTTAAAAGTTGACTTCAAATGATATTTGTATAATTGTTTCCTAAATAAGAATAATTTTATTTTTACAATTATCATTTAATTTTTTAAAAAATCTACTAAAATCTTAAAAGAACGAAAAAAATGGAATTTTTAAATGTAATTGGTATAAACTTTTTTCCTTGAAAGTGTTTAAATCGATTTTTGACAAAAAAATATTTAATAAGAATGAATGCAAACTGCTATGAGCTTTCTATTTATAAACACTTTCTCCCCCCCCCCCCCGAAAAATTCGCCAAAATTCTCATCATTTTGTCTATATAAATGTATATTATGTATTGTATTTTTCTCAATATAAATATGTAATAGTAGATTAAATTACAAATGTAAACAAATATAAATATTTAAATCTATCCATGTAACAAAAATGGACCGGCTCACAAAACCGGCTCATATTACCATGCTTTTTTAATATTCTTCTAACTCCCTGCCTCTTTCAATTATTTTCCAGTGTTTTATTACAATGTTATTTGAAAAAGGACCGCTGTGTTTTGTTTTAGAGCGATAATGAATGCTTAGATCGTATTCGCACATTATGCTTCAAAAGGCATGCCATTCAGATGGCTTCTGATCGGTTCCGATGATCACATGACCTGTTAGTTTCGATTTCGCTTCCGGGCCTTTGTGAGTGGGCTATGTCGCCGGCGTATTGGGAGGGGCTATTGCGTAAGCCACGCCTGCTGTGATAGTTATTGCAGCTGGGAAGCTAGACCCCATGGTCTATCCTTCTTTCTTGATACTGCAAACTAGTATTCAAGTCAATTGTGAGAGAATACCGGCTGTGAGTAGCTGAAGCAACTGCAAGCTATTATTGTCTTAAACTGCGCAATAGTTTCATTTTCATTAAAAAGAAAAGCTTCTTTTGAGAAGATTAATTGACTGACATGATGCCTACTGCGCTACTGAAGTCTTCATTAAAAAGGAAAGCTTCTACTGAATTATAAGTCAGCATATTTATGTTTAAAGCAGAGCCCGATAAAGGCATTTGCAGGCCTTGGGGGAAAAAATAAAATAAGACGGCTCACAATAACTCCCCTGTTCAAATTCATAAAATAAAATTATGATTCATATATTCTGAAAATTTTAATTTTTTTCCCCCTCCAAACATAAAATTTCATTCCACATAGTCTAAAATAAACGAATATGTATGATGTCAGTGAAAAAGATTTTATGTAAATGAAACGTCGCATTGAAATGCTCTGTGGACTGACTATAAAGTATTTTAGTGAATTGGGAAAAAAAAAAAAAAAAATAAAAAAAAAAAATGTTCAAGTTAATTTTACACGTTTGTAAATTTAAATTATTTTCATTAATCATACTTCGTAATTCAAGAACAATATAACTTTTAAGAATTTTTCCTTTGAGTTTGTTGTAAAATTTTAAAAGCAAAAAATATAAGATCTTTGAACCCCTAAAATCTGTAGGCCCTGGGCAACTTCCTTGTTTTCCCTGCCGATAATAAAGCACAGGTTCCAAGTATTGTAGCTGTGCTGCATGCGTACTACAGGGTTCAAAATAAAATTTTGAAGTCGGCAACAAAAACTATTCACCCCGCGGCAAAATCTTAGCAATTATCCGTTTTTGTAATAAAGGTCAATTATAAAAATTTAATTAATTATGCAATAAGAAGAAAAAAATGCCCCGCTTTTCTTTTGAGCATTCTGCAATTTCATATGCTTTAAAATGCATCTGAGATAAAAAGAAACATTATAGTAATAAAGTTTTAAATGCTTTCAGCAAGAACTGTTGATCTCTGCAGCTATTTGGGCTAATCTCATTGTTGCTGGGACTATTTTCAAGCCCTGACATTCTATATTATTGCCTCTTATGTAATAAAATACTACTGAATGAAATTAGCCACTGCTATGAACATATATGGTGTGATATTTTAAGATTGGATATTTGCCACCACTGCAAGATGGAATGGTTTGCAGATCTAAAGATGTGCCAATCTGCCAAGGACTATGTATAAGAGTATATGGAGAACTGTTTTAATGGCAACCATAATGTGAAATGATTATCAATTGTATGCATTCTTAAATCGCATAAATTGTATGCATTCTTAAAGTATCATCAGAAAATAAAAAGTCACTATTGGTGGCAAATATCCAAACTTTTCTGAAGTGGTAATCTTAGTCGGATAATGCAGGCACACACAGTGCGCGGATACATTTAAAGGTCTTGCAGATAGTTTTCCGGTAATTCCAAGTTTAAAATTTTTTTTTTTTTAAAGATGGATAGTTACCTAGAAGAAATATTTTTTTAAGTCACTATAGTGCAGACGTGTTGCACAGATGTATGTACGTATGCATATACACGTGTTCATACACACACTGTGTATTCAGTTATCATGAGCTATTATGAGTTTGCAGATAGTTTTGGATTATGCGTGCAGATAGTTTTCTCTTTTATCTGACTATGGTGGTAATATTGAATAAGTACTTGCTGGCTGTATTTATATTTAACTTGTGATTACAATTACTACTTATGAAATTGTTTAAAAAGTATTTATTTCATTCACACTTCAAATATATGTATCAATTTCAAGTGTTATTGAAACAATAAAGCATAGGTTAGCAGATTCTAAAATTAAATTGGGGTAAAATTGAAGGGTAAGTTCAGTAAAGTCATTTTTATAACATATTAGATGTAATTCAAAATTGTACTGGTTATAAAGAAATGCCTGGCTTACTCTGACTGGTTCTTGACTTGTACATGTAAATAATAAAGTTGAAAGTATAAGGTTGCAAAAGTTGTGTTAATCATTTTGTTTATAGAATAAAGTAAGTAATCTGTTTTGTAGTAAAATGGGCACCTACGTATTATCCTGGGGGTCTGCCAAGACAAGCAATTTTTTGCCAAAATAAATGCCATAAGCTTGAAATTATTGATGGTTCGGAATATGATTGGCAACAGTTAGCCAGTATATTTGACGAAAAAATAGTTTGGCGGGAATGACCGTGGGATAGTAGGTAAGTATTGTAAAAAGTTATTCTGAGAAAGCAAACTTTTCTATATTTTCAACTAGTTCGAGTTTAATATCATTAAAGCTGATAAGCTTGTCGTTTTCATTTTGTCACATATGTTCTATAAAGTGTACTGTCAACCAGCATGATAAAAACTGGAAGTAAGTTTTAGAAAAAATAATAAAAATAATTTGTTATGCTTTATAGAGTTCAAAAATTAAATGCATTTGAAACAGTTTTTGTTTATGTGTGGAGGTGGGGTGTTGGGATAGTATTTCTATTTAAGAAAAATTTGATTAAAAATAATTTTAAATTAAATTCATCATATGTTTTATGCATGCAGCAGAACCTTGGTTATCTGGAAAGCATGAAAATGAAACAGTTCCAGCTAAACAAGGTTCTAAGACATTTTTTGTAATAACCAAAACTTTTCATTTTATTTTTATTTATTTATTTTGTATCTTTATTTAAAGCAGTGCTGTGTGCATGCAGTTACATTTATTGTACATGATATTTAGTATAATGAACACACTCTAATTTGTTTAATGGTTAATTTAAAATAAAATATTATTACTTAACTATATAGTGCTGACTAAAGTCAAGTTCATACAGTAAAGCTGATGGGTTATTTCACAGTATTTGAGACATAATGTAGAGTCCGTAACATGTATATATATCCCCATAATTTATACAAATTTGAAACTAATCTAACATTTTTCTATACTAATTGTGTTTTATAATACAAAACACAATTAGCTCAGAAAATTTTTAGATTAGTTTCAAATTTGTACAAATTATAGGGATATTTATACTTGTTGTGGACTCTACATTGTCAAATTCTGTGATATGCCCTGATTTTCAAACAACCAGTGGTCAATTGTATTTCAGAATAATTTAATTTGAATAATCAAACTTTTTTATTATATTGCAAAACTGAAATACTTTGTAATGAAAGACATAACCTGTGTTGACCCTAAAAGAGTCGTAGCTTTTCTTCATCTCACTGCGTGGAAATTTCCTTTTGGTTTTAGTCGAAAGAAATAAGTTTCCTCTGGAAACTTACTTTATAAATTTGATGCGATATCGCTTCAAGGAGAATCTGTTCACAAATTCTGCCACTTCTTTAATGATCCCTCCCATTGTATTACTTGTCAAATGAACCTAGAAAAATGACATTAAAAAAATCAACTAAAATAAATTACCTTTTATTATGACAAAATAGGAAGCACCACTAGAAGAACGAAGTTTACTTGCTTGCATAATGAATTCAATCCATTATAATTGCCCAACAACTTAGTGCAGATTTTTCTCTTTACAATTGTGTTTCTCCTTTGGAAATACATTATGAAAATTCGTCATATTCTACCAAATCAACATTTATGGGAAAATACAGTAAAACCTCTCGATAGCAGACACCAATTTTTGTATGCTAATGGGTATTGTTTGCTATTGAGGAAAATGATATTTGATAGAAAAATCTCATAGTAATTAAAAACTGGACATAAAATGCATGCCAATTTTAAATATAATTGATGAATGTGTTGACATACTTTTGAATTTATAAAAATAAATACACTTACCTTCCTAATGAAACTGCTGCAGTTTTACGAAAATTAATTAGAGCCTAAATGGAAAAGAATGTTGGTGCACCTTCGATATACCCTCTACCTTGATTTTTTTTTGCCAAAGGCCGTTTTCGACGGTGCAAAAAGTAAAAAAATGGCTGTGAAACCACCTTTTCAAAACCGGAGAAACTATAAGAATTAGAAGAATTCTACAAAAATTTAGGGTTAAGAATGTAAACAACAATAAAATCAAGAAAATTTAAGATTTGATAAACATAGAATTCGCGTTTTCGAACAAGAATTTAGGGCCATAAAAATGCGTTTCTGAAAGCGCAAAAACTATTAGAAATAGAAAAATTCTAGAAATAATTTAGAGTTAGGAATCTAAACACTAATAAATTCAAGGAAATTTAAGAATTGATGGATACAGAAATCGCATTTTCTAACAAGAATTTAGGGTTAAAAATTTGGAGAACTTAAATTTAAAATATAATTTGACTTTTATGTGAGGAGGGACCCTGCCCCACCCCAACCCCACCATTCATTTTTGATGAAAAAAGTAGTCAAAAAACTGAAAAAATAAGAAAATGAGTTGAGTGTTTTGGCGCGAAAAAAAAATGTAAGGGGTATATCGAAGCTTAGCCTAATGGCAGAATAATTTCATTTATTGAAAAAAGTCAGTTGCAAGGTTTTCTTTTGCATGTCTGTAATTATTGTTAGTTCCTTTCTTTTCTATGTGAATTTTTGGCTTATTTATTGTATTTAGGCCTTGCTCATCACTGTTATAAAAAAATCTGATGTGTCCTTGCACGTCTATTAGATAAAAAATATTTTCGACGCACTTCCTCTAAACTTATTTCTTTGAAAGAGATAAAATATCAATAATAGTAAGATTTAGCGATTTTTAGCCAAATATTTCGATATCGCCAAGCTGAGTTCAATTTGAAAGATTTCCTTCTGACACTTTATTTGGCGATATTTCACCAAAAGCCGACAAACTTGAGATAGTCTGCGAGATTTTGGGGATAGCCAAAGTAGTCATTGACCACAGACTTTCAATGAATTGAATGCATTCATACATCTCAATGTATTTAAAGTCATTTGGCAAAAACTGTAAATAAATTCTCAGTCGATTGCTGTCAAAAAAGATATTGAAAACAGTTAGATATTACAATAGTTCTAAATACAAAAGTTCAAAATTCTACGGGTTAAAGTTTTACAGTTATACAAAATATGAAATAATTTTTGGTGCCAAATTTGGCGATATTTCGGCGAAACTCGTCAATTTCGACGACATTTGGTGAGATTTTAAGCATGAACCAAACAATGACAGATTATCGCCAAATATGGCGATATTTCGCCAAAACTCGCAAAGAATGATGACTAATGGCGATACTTTGGGCATGGACCAAATAACTGAATATCGCCAAATTTGGCGATGTTTCGCCAAAACTCGCTAAGGCCGAGGATAGACGGCGAGATTTTGGGCATGTACCAAACAATGACCGTCTACAGTTGTATTATATTGAAGATGTCCATAGACATTAAAGTACTGAAATTGTTTTCGGTGGTTCTGTAAATAAACTCTCCAGTAGATTGGAACCAAAAATCGAGATGCACAACTAGATGTTACAACAATCTTATATATGAAATTTCATATTATATTTTGAGATTTGAGAGTTAAATATGCACACACGTACACCAAAAGTCGCCAAGCTTGGCGACTTTTGGATAGTTCTTGAGGGAGTCACGTGACCGTGGTCGGACCATTACCTAACTTATGTGGTAGGACGGCATTGTGCTTGAAATGGATGAATGCCCCTAAAATTGCCATTGACCGTAATGTATTGGAAATCTTTTGAGTGTTCCTGTAGCTGAACTATAAATGATAAAGACACTTTTTTTAATGGAGAAATTCATTTTCTAACTCTTTACAGCATATATTACTTCTGAGTCGTTTGAAATAGCCCAATACCTCTAAAAAATGCTTTGATGAATTTCGGCCCATAGAGCGTAATGTATTTCGAATCTTTTGGGCGGTTCTGTAGATAAACTATCCAGTCGAATGGAACCGAAAGGGGAGGTGCACAACTAGATGTTACAACGTTCCTAAATATAAAGTTTCAACATTCTACGCCTAATAGCTTTTGAGTTAGGCGAGTTTAATGAATTTTGGCCCATTGAGCGTAATGTATTTCGAATGTTTTGGGCAGTCCTGTAGATAAACTATCCAGTCGAATGGAACCAAAAGAGGAGGTGCACAACTAGATGTTACAAATATCCAAAATATGAAGTTTCAACATTCTACGCCTAATAGCTTTTGAGTTAGGCGAGTTTAATGAATTTCGGCCCATAGAGCGTAATGTATTTCGAATCTTTTGGGCGGTCCTGTACATAAACTATCCATTGGATTGTCACCAAAAGAGGAGGTGCACAACTAGATCATAGAACAATCCTAAATATCAAATCTCAACATTCTACGACCAATAGTTTTTGAGATATGCGAGTTACATACGTACGTACGTACAGACGGCATGGAAAAACTGGCCACAATAGACTCGCCGCTGGTCAAAATGAGTTGCAGACGCATTAATATGATCGTGCATGATAGCCTACGATGAGATGCATCGAAAAAATTTTTAAAATTTAATTTAGAGGTAGTCAAAATCGGGTTTTTTTGTCGAAATTTGGCCCCCAAAATTTTTCGGGATCACATTACTTCCTTATACTATGTACAAGGAAGTAAAAAGATTTTGTATTGCTTTTTATAAATAGCAATGATGCCAAGGCAGCAACATTTTTCAGGTTATGAGAATCAAAGAATTGTAAAACACAGATTCAGCATAGTACTACCTCTGTTTACACAATGTAACTTGCTTAGAGATTTTTTTTTTTTTTAACACGCTTTTATTAGCTTCACCTGTATGCATGTTTGTAACCGACTCCTTTGAACTCGATTTTGACCCACTTTAAACGGTTAGATTTAATTTAAACTTTGTAGATATATCAAGGATCGATGACAATATAATAATTTGATAAGTTTATTCCATTATCCTGATTTTAACACGCTTTTATTTATTAGCTTCACCTGTATGTATGTTTGTAACTCAAATTTGTCACACTTTAAACCGTCAGATTTAATTTAAACTTTGTACATTTATGAAGAACTGGTGACAATACAATAATTTTATAAGTTTATCTCATTATCCTGATCAGAATCGCCAGGATTAAATAATTTCCTCATTTCTTATCCTGATTGAAAGTAGAACACTTCCAAAGATTACAATCTTAAGAAAACCTTTTTAACTGTGGCCGTGATCGTATAGTGGTTAGCACATTGCGTTGTGGCCGCAGTAACCCATGTTCGAATCCTGGGCACGGCAATTTTTTTTTTTTAAACAAAATATCGTGATCCATCACATTATGGAAGAGTTGAGTACAAGAACATCTTAAGGCCATTCTTTTTAACACGCTTTTATTTGTTGATGAGAGACCTATTTTTCCTTTTTAGTGAGAAAGGGAGCCTTTAATTGGTGCACAACTGGGGCATAGCAAGAGGAAGGGAGTGGGGGAGCTCCCCCCGAAATGGGACCCTTTACTTAGCTTACAATTTGATATTTAGCTTACAATTGAACTTTAGCTTTAAATTTGATACCCAGCCCACCCCGAAATAAAATACTGGCTACGCTACTGGTGTACAGTGAAAATAAATTATCTCACAGTTTGTACTTTCCAACATAGTGTTAATTAGTGTCTTATGAGAGATATCGAAAATTAAAAATAAATTTTAAATACATACAGTTTAACAAAAATAAAAAACACACTTTTATAGCAAACCGAACTAAAAAGTGAAAAATAAAGATATAGTTTAAAAAACCAAAAAACACGCTTTAGTGATAAATAGAACAAACTAAAAATCGAAAAATAATTCTTAATATATAAATAAATTAATGAACGAAAAATAGTATTATTGTGAAAAAAGCGTGGGGTGCTCCATATATCAGTTCTTGAGAATATTCAATCAGTACGATTAGTACAAAAATGATATAAAAAATATAGCACAAAGCGCCCCACGCTTTTTTCACAATAATACTATTTTTTGTTCCATTAATTTATTTCTATATTAAGAATTATTTTTCGCATTTTAGTTTGTTCTATTTATCACTAAAGCATGTTTTTTGGTTTTTTAAACTATATTTTTTTAGCACTCTCTTAGGGTGCTATTTTGCTCAGTACGAGAATTTTGTCTACACATTTTTGCCTATGCTATATTGTCTATGCGATCTTGTCGGCAAGTTTTGCAGATATGAACTGTCATGGTGAAGATATTTTCAAATATGTTTGCAAGATAGTGTGGAGAGGGGGGACGGTGCTAATAAAATGTTGAAAGTCACACAAGGTTTGCAATTTTTGATAATTGATCATTTGTGCTGAAACTTGACAATTTATAATAAATATATTTCGAGTATACTTAGAAAACGCCTCGCGAATATTGTAAAATAGTCTTAGTAGGAAATTTTAATATAGATTTTAATTCTGAAGAAGTGTTTTATAGAACAGAAAAGACAAATACGGCACAATCATAGATTATGATACACTTTCCAAATGGTATTTATAAAGGTGAAGTATAGTTTGACTAGGCCTGGCGAAAATTGTTAAACCGTTTTGGTAGGCGATTTTAATATAGATCTCCATTCTGAAGAAGTGTTTTATGAAACAAGGAAGGAAAACATGGTCCATTCATGGATTATGATGCCCATTCGAAACAGTATTTAAAATGTCTATGTGATATAGTTGTGATATGCCTATAATTCGAATATGCCTGGCGAAGATTGTAAAACAGTTTCAGTAGGTGATTTTAAGATAGATTTTGGTTCCAAAGATGTGTTTTATGCTACAAGAACGAGTTGATACTTATTTTAACCCCCCCCCCCCCCCCGCACTCTCGCCAACCTAAAAAATCTCCGCTAGCTTTGCAGTCATGGGTCTCTAGGAGTTATACACAAGTTTCAATGCTCCCAAAAGAACTAGATGGAAAATTAAGTGAACAAATTAGCAATAAATGCATGAGTTAAGGAATTTGAAGACACTTAATTATTAAAACTATATTAATTGGCAACCGAAAATAAATAAAAATGTAACAGAATGCTGTACTTACATGTTGTTTCAAATCGCCATTTTAATTCTTAATTACGATTGCCACATAAATACAAAAAAATCATCATGGTAACTGCATATGTTTAATTATCGCCACCTTGGTGAGAGTTGGGCGTTAAAGTAGGAATCAACCCAAGAAAGACAAACACGGCACATTCATGGATTATGATGCACATTTGAAACAAGATTTAAATTCGGTGAAGTATAGTTGTACTACACTTAGTGAAGATTGTAAAATAGTTTTAGTAGGCGATTTTAAGATAGATTTCAATTCCAAAGATGTGTTTTATAGAACAAGAGAGAAAAATACGGCATACTCATGAATAATGATACAATTTCAAACTTAATGGAATAAAGAAGAAAAATAGGGACGACTCATAAATTATGATACCCTTTTAGTATCTAGCACTTTAGTGCTTATTTAAAATCTGAAAGTGTTTCAGAATTTTTTTTAAAGTAAAGTAATTTGGACAAGAGTGTCTGCTAATGAGAAATGAAATACATTACATGCCTATCTCAAGAATCTGGGGATTAAAAAAAGTCTGTTAATGGGGAGGGGGGGGGAGGTCCATAAAGGGAGGTTTTACTGTTAGTTCTTTCAAATGTCCCGTGCCAATTTGCATGGGACATCTTGATTCATAAATCTACTTCCAAGTTTATTAACACAGACATGCTGTGACAGACTTCACATTTCTGTTGCATTATCTGATGTATTACTGTATTTATCAGTTTTGGAATTTATTCAGTGAATATCAACTTACTAATGTATCAAAGGTAGGGTAATGTAACCCTTTCCCAGTATAAAGAATGTGCAACAAGTACAGTTAACTTCTGTGGAAAAGAAAATTGTATTGATGAACAAAAAAATTCATTAGTCTTGTATTTGCTGTAACTATTCACCATGCAAATACTATGCTTTCAGAATGTATATTTTGTTTTGGAAAATATTTGTGATCAATGTGTTTGACATAATCTTTCTTTCCTCTTCTATTTTAAGCTGAAGACTGGGCTGTTTATAGAATGCAACATCAGCGAAATTCTCAGTCTCACCTGTTATCACATACTACAAGAGATGCAAATGCACAGTACAACTTAACTGATAATGCAGAGGCCGATCAGTTTAAGCCTCACAGGTGTAGAGTCTGCTCAAAAGGTTTTACGAGAAAAGATAATCTTCGTACACATTACCGCACCCATATAGGACTTAAACCATTCAGGTGTGATGTCTGCTCTAAGACTTTCTCTCAGAAAGTTCATCTCCAGAGACATTATGTTTTACATTCGTAATGATGTATTTGGAAAACAAGAGTCAACATCTTTTAAGCTAAATGATTGGTATATATATTTATATATATGTATATAATTAAACAGTACAGACCACTTTGGGATGGTACAAAGGTACCCAGTCTTCTTCAGATGGAAAAAGTTTCACAAAGGAAAAAGTGATGGAACCATTGTATCACCCGAAACACTGTTCTGCTGGTCTGTATTGCTTAATTTTATATATGTGTGTGTTACTTGCAAAGCTCCTTTTTAATTGTTTCCGGAATTCTTATTATTGTGAGAAATGTTTGTATGAGGGAATGAGAGTGATTGTTAATTGGATTTTACCAGAAAGTTAGCGATAAAGTGATTAAAATTGGTGATTTAACTAATGATTTTAGTTAATCTAATTTTTTTTAAGCAAATAAAAAAAAATTTAAATGAAGGGGGTAGTTGAAATGAAATTTTAAGGCAATTTTGATTTTAATTTTATTTAATAGTTAATTAATGTTAAAAAAGTTTAATTTCCTGACTAAAGAAAAGGTTTTTTAAATGTAGATTATTCAGAGTATTTTAACAACCAAGCTTATATCTTCAAAGTTTTTGTCAGTTTGAAAAACATTTTGATAAAATTTGTATTTAACTAGATCTATTAAGATTTACTCATGTGTTTTATCAACTTACTTATTACAACTTTATTTTGTGTAATATGATCAAAGTAAGCAAAATAAATATTTATGAGTTAAAATAATACTTTCCCCACTTTCTTAAACATACAAAATTGCTTATTAATCACTCATAATGACTGAAAAAGATTTTAAAATATTTTTATGTCCTTTTTTTAAAAACTAAAGTAGCAGAAAGCTACTCAAAGAAATTGGCAAACTTTCAGTTTGTATTAAATTTGTATTTATGCAATCTAAAAAATGGAATGTGAAAGAACTGTATTCTATTGCAAAAAAAAAAAAAAAAACTGCATTCTTTAAAATTCAGTATACATTGTCATTTAAATAGGGACTAAGCATCTTTAAATCATCATTTACTAATTGATTGGTGATTTTTACTATACTAACATTTATGTGTAACTTTGCATTGAGTTTGTTTGTAATTGCATTCTTTAACATAATTATTTTTCCTTTACTCTTGAAATATGTCTGGCTGTATCACATGTATATGAGAAAGTGCTTTTTGCAAAAAACTGCATCTCTCTCTCTCTCTCTCTATATATATATATGTTTTTTTTCGATTAAATTGAAATGTGTGTGCGGTGGCGCCTGATGATAGAGCACACCATTTCAATTATCCATTCCATTTTCCGTCTATTTGTGGATACATGTGATTAGGCTTAAAAGCCCACCAGTTCTAATTTGGCACTTTATATCCAATTTATCCACTCTTTCATTGCCTTAAAAGTTTATATTTAAACACTTTATTCGGTGTAAGCTCGTTAATTGGCACCATGTGCTATCTATTTTTATATTTTTTTCACTTTATCAATGGATTATCTTGGGATTTCACTTTACGTAAGTAAGCTATTATATATATATATACAGGGTGTCCAGTGCTAACTGTGCCCAATGGCTATTTCCTAAACCTTTAGTCAGAGACACATAGTTCCAATTGCAAAAATGCTTTAAATTGTAAAATCTATTATATCTATAAGTCAATAAACCAATTTCTATTAAAATTATGAAATTTAAATTTTTATATGGTTCCCCGGTCCTATCAGTTATATTTAGAAACATTTTCTTTACACAATTTCAAGCACGATAAAAAAAAAATCATCCTTCTACGACCAAAATTCATCGATTTATGAAGCAACAAATATTGTGACTTAATTCACTTTTCCATGTTTAAAAATGTCCCGTTATGGTAAACCGTTAAGGGACCATATAAATACTGAAATTTTAAATTATAGGTTTTTTATTTCATTTTCTGGCATAATGCGGAAAAAGAAGCAAAATTAATTTTAGAGTACTGATCTTCAAGCAAACAGAGCCTTATAATCGCATGGGCAAATCGGGACTTTGCCCAGGGCAACCGGCTCGAAAGGGCCCCCCAATTTCAAATGTGGTTCTGAAATAGTCTTTTTTATATCAAAATTTTATTAAAAATAAAACAAATTTCATAGATCAGGAGCACCCAAATCCATCAATGCCCTGTTGGTCATAGTCAAGCTCTATGAAAATCTAAGTTCAGATTTACTAAATCAGATATGTGTAGCATGCAGATGTGTAACATAAGAGTGTGCTGCGCAAAATATGCAGGAATACTTCTATATGGGTGAATATTTAGATTGCAGTCAAAGGATGTTATTTAACGCTAGTTTATTTAAAAAGCTATTTAAAAAATTCTGTTTTCAGCATAAGTTATATTTTTATGTTAATTTATTGGACACACGTAGTTAAACGTTAATCTTCTTTATTGCACTCTATATTCATAAAATAGTTAATGAAATGGCTAATAAATATTACAAAGCTCAAACCATGTACATTAATTTTTCTCAAATTCATTTTGTATACAACCTATATTTCACAGCTCGAAAAGTGCTCTAACTTTAAGCAGCTGTAACTCAGTGAATTTTGGGCGTAGAAGGACGATTTTTTTTTCTTTTTTTGTGCATGAAATTGCATAAAGAAAAATTTTCTAAATATGACTGATAGGACTGGGGTACCATATAAAAATTTAAATTTTGTAATTTTTATAGGAATTGATTTATTGACGTCAATATTTTCTGATATAATAGATTATACAATTTAAAGCATTTTTGCAACTAGAACTATGTGTCTCTGACTAATGGTCTAGGAAATAGCTATTGGGCACCATTAGCACTGGACATCCTGTATATAGATACAGAGGCGTAGCCAAGGGGGGGGGGGGGTTAAGTGGTCATACCCCACCCCCAATGAGAAATTTTTGCCATACAAAATGTATATTCTTCACTATATTATCACACACACGTATATTTATATATATATGAGTTGTAGAAGTCGTAACCCCCCCCCCCCCATGAAAAATTTCTGGCTACTCCCCTGTATATATATATATATAATCTTAAATTTGAAGTGATTAAAGTGAATTATCAACTATACCAACATTATGTTGTTATTATTTTATTCTGAGCTTTCCAATTTTCATGGAGCACTTTTACTAAAATGTATGCACAAAATTTAATTTATTAGCAATTTCTGAATTGAAGTAGTGTGAATTCAATCATACTTTAAAAATAGTGTAATTGCGCATAGTTTTTAAATGCCATCCAAAAGTACTGTATATTTACGATATTTAAAGGAAAGCAGTACATGTTAACAAAAAAATTATAATGCTAGTATAAGTTAAAAGAGTTATTTATTCAGTCCCTAAATGTAAAAATATTTCTATTAAAATTATAAATTTAATTTTTTTATTAAAATATTGCTAAGTACAGAATCACATTTAAAATTTTGTTGAAATGAAATGTATTTTGCAAATTATTACATAATTGAGAATTTTTTTTATAAATGTCATGAACTACCATATCGTAAGCAGACTATATTGTTCTTATTGAGGCATATTCAATAAAACATATATTCATTTATTAAAATAAAATGCTAGTTAGATATTGATAAGTAGTTGTAAATTAAATTAGAGTGAAATAAAACTGGTGTTTTTGATGCATAAATATAAAATACAAATGCAAATATTGTTCTCATTTAAAACTGTATAATTTGAAAATTATTAATGTAGATTTTTGTTTTTTACACTTTTTCCCCTTATTGAACAATTTAAATACGCTTCACTGGCTTAACCCTTCTGGTTCAATTTAATGATAAAAAATTATTTGATTGCATAATGATTTGGCTATGACTTTGATCTAGCAGTTCTGAGAGTAAGCACTTTGCATATAATGCATTGTTATAAATTTGGTACAACATTTCACCAACCCACTGTACTAGAAAAGCTGATTTCATAAGATGATGAACCATGTTCCAGTATTTGGAGCTCTTCTTGAACCAAAAACTAATGTATATCAAACTATAAAATGGGAAAAAGTTAAGAAAAGTAAAAAACATTGAATCTTTAAATGGCAAATACAGGAAAACCTCTCGATTGCGGTCACCACTGGGACCACAACATACAGAGTTTACAGTGTTAATAGTGGCCAGTGGCTATTTCCTAAACAGTTAGTCAGAGACACATAGTTCCAGTTGCAAAAATGCTTAAAATTGCTTAATCTATTATATCAGAAAAAATTGAAGTCAATAAATCAATTCCTATAAAAATTACGAAATTTATTTTTTATACGGTCCCCCAGACATAGTTATATTTAGAAATTTTTTTTTAAAACAATTTCATGAACAATAAAAAAAGTTCGTCCTTCTATGACTAAAATTCACCGGGTTACAGCTGCTTAAAGTTAGAGCACTTTTCGTGCTGCGAAATAGGGTTTGTATGCAAAATGAATTTGAGAAAAATTAATGTACATGGTTTGAGCTTTGTGATATTTATTAACTATTTTATGAATATAGATACAATAAACAAGATTAATGTTTAACTATGTGTATACAATAAATTAACATAAAAATATAGCTTATACTGAAAATAGAATTTTTTAAAGTGTGTTTTAAATGAACTGGCATTAAATAACTTTTTTCGACTGCAATCCGAATATGCACCCGTGTAGGAAACTCTTCCTGTGCTTTGCATAAAACACTGTATGTTACACTCCTGCATACTACACATGTAGGATTTAGTAAGTCTGACGCCAGATATATTTTCATAGAGCTTGACCATAACCCTCTGCTTGAAGATCAGTATTTTAAAATTAGTTTTGCTTCTTTTTCTGCATTATGCACGAAAATGAAATTAAAACCTATAATTTAAAATTTCAATATTTAAGTGGTTCCTTAATGGTTTACCATAGCGGGACATTTTTAAACATGGGAAAATGACTTAAGTCAAAATGTTTCCTGCTTCATAAATTGGTGAATTTTGGTCGTAGAAGGACAATTTTTTTAAATTGTGCATGAAATTGTATAAAGAAAAATTTTCCAAATATAACTAATAGGAGTGAGGTACCGTATAAAAATTTTAATTTCATAGTTTTTATACAAATTGATTCATTGACTTTGATTGTTTCTGATATAATAGATTATACAATTTAGAGCATTTTTGCAATTGGAACTATGAGGCTCTGACTAACGGTTTAGGAAATAGCCATTGTGCACCGATAGCACTGGACACCCTGTTATGTCTGCTATCGAAGAGTGTGGTAACTCATTGAGAAATCTTATGTTATCTTAAAAAAAAGCCTTGTCATATTTTTTAAATAATAATCTGTGAATATGTTGACATACATTAAAAATGATAGCAATAAATGCATTTACCTTCCAAATGAATCTGCTGCAGCTTTAGCAGCAGGAGATATGTAATTGAAAATATATTTTCTGCAGGATAATTTTATTTATTGAAAAAATCAGTCACATGTGTTTACTTTGCATATCTACAATTATCAATTAAATTTTTTTCTAAGTGAATTTTTAGTTTATTTATTGTATTTAGTCCTTGTTCATTGTTACTATTCATAAAAAAAACTTTTGCAAGGTATTTTATGAATAGTAACAATACTATAGTAATAGATATATGGATTAAAAGTATATGGATTTTATGGTAAAAATTTTCAACAAGGGTAGGGGTTTGACCCTCAACCTACTCACCCTCCTATGTATGCCACTGCATTGTTGAACAAAATTTTCTTGAGTGTAATTATAAGTGATATTTACACAATAAATTAAAGAGAATTTGATTGAGAGAGATTAAACACATTAGAAATTTTAAAGTATTGTATTATCATATTCAACACAGTAACATTTTAGTCACATGAAAAGTGTAGCTCATCTTTATAAGGTATGGATGGCATAACGAATAAATGATGTTATTCCACATTTCACCTCAAGGGATTAAACATGCAGCAGGAGATATAATTTGTCTTGAACTTTCTTAAACCCACATACATTTTAGTTTTTCATGATGACAATTTCATTAATTTTATTAAATGTGTTGTGTATAATGTATTTTTTATATCTCTGCATTGTGAAAGTTTAATTTTGTTTTAAACCTTTGAAATACATTTTAATTGTACCCTCTTTTAGGTATCCAGCCATCATCTTTAGCAAGAATATTGAAAGTGAGTTGAATTTCGTTCAAAATTGATTTTATAATTTTGTAACTAAGAAGCTTGAACATCCTTAAATGTTATGTTGGATGCATTCTGTGAGAAAAACATGAAATGCTTGTTTAATATATTGCTTTTAAATTACAATTTTGTAAGTTCGTATGATAATTTAATAAATATTTTCTAGCAATACATAACTGTCTGTTTCTGATAAATGATATCTGCCTTTTTTTAAAAAATATCTTTTTCTGTAATTACCATCTTAAACATAAAAGAAGGATAACATCTCTTTCAGATAGCATCATTATAACCCACAAGAGTATGTGATCTATATTTGGGCGGTCTAAAGCTTAACAGCGGACATAGATTTTTTTTTTTTTTTTTTTTGGGGGGGGGGAGCTAATTACTAGGGATGCAAGGGATATCTGGCAAACATACTGCATACGGTCTATCCGGCCAATATGACGGATAATTGGCAGTAACCGGATACTACGAATATCTGGCAGTATATCCGGCCTAAAATTATTTACTGAGAAATCTATATAAATAAAACAGAGTGTAAACTGTCCGTTTGTCTGTCTGTGTCTCGCGTAGCTCCGAAACGGGTGATCGTAGACCTACCAAATTTTGTACGGAAATTCTCCAAGACGGGTCTCGACACACCTCGAAGCGATTTTTTCGAAATTCGAATTAGAAAATGTTTTATTTTATGTTTTGTCCGATTTTTAGCGATTTTTCTTGCGTAATACATAATAACGCAGGTAATTGCACTCGCAAGAAAACGGTAGTTACATCATCGTATAGAGGAGAAAATTTTCTTTTAAAAACTGTTTGTTCGGACTGTGTAACATAATTTGCAGATTTTTGGGAATTTTTCAAATAAAATTAAATTTGACGCTGACTTTCGTAAAATATTTTTAAAACTGCTGCATCTTGAATTCTATCTGTCGTAACTTTTTTATATTTGGGCAAAAGACGGAGCACACAATTCGCCCACTTTTAAAAGAAGAACGGGGGAAAAATATAAATTAGGAGAATTTTTACGAATTTTTAAGTAAAGAAGGATTTTCATTTCAGTAATACCTGCTTATGAGTTTCGGTTTGATATCTTGCGGTTTGGTTGTCATGGATGCAGTAACAATGATTAAAATTGCCAGTTGAAAAAAATAAATAAAAACGGGTCCCGCGAGCAGACGATTTCTTTGCTTGGCTCGATTTCCTTTTATAAATACTGGATTTATTTGCGAGAAGAAAAATTAAACTGAGAAAAACAATTTTAAAGCCTTTATAAATAGTGCAGTCTTATCTCTTATCTCATTTTTTTTTGTAAAGGGTTGCAAGAGAGGGTGACGTATTTTTAATTTTAAAAAATTAAAAAAATGTCCATTTCATTTCGTGTCTGAGGTATTTAACGCTAAAACGTGAACCTATAAGACAGCATGTCTGAGGAAATAAGACATTTTGAAAGTGAAGTTCACTGCAAACGGTCCATTTTCACTTTTTTGATACCGAATGATGCTGACATAGTTTTTTTTTTTTTGTGTGTGTCATTATATTGAAATGATCTCAGGTTATTACATATATGACGCAAATTTTAAGTCAAGAGTGAAGTAATTTTGCTTTTTCTAGATTCCACATCACTGGAATTAATTCGAATTACACATGTGAGGAAATTTTTCGTTTCCCACCGTGCGAAGAACGGGCACGCAGCTAGTAATATAAATAAGCATAATAAATGAATAAATTCTAAAAACTGCAATAATAAGAAATGAGAAAAAAACAAGTTTTGTGAAAATATATAGTTTTTAATACTGCTTAGAATGTATTTTTTATCATGTACCGAAAATGGAGTGGTGGTGGTGGGAATTAAATACTTCTATCCTTTTTAACACTTTCCAACAAGGTTGAAAAGTGTTTATGATTTCGGTTTGTCTGTCTGTATGTCCGTACGCTAACTCCCGTAAATATGCATCGATTTCGACGAAATTTATATTATTATTATCTACTGTGCCATGTATCCTATTGAAAATGGTCTATGTAGCTTTTATAGTTTTTCTACAGGACCACTCAAAATATCCCCAATACATTGCGCTCTATTGGGCAGTCATTCTTTAAAGCGTATCATCTTACTACATACTACATAGTTACGCTGTGATCCCCGACTTCAAGATGAAACTTCTTCCACCATTACTGCAAAAAAGAATACAATGTTAACAAAAAAAGCCTAATAACATTTACACCGCTTGTACGATCCGCTTGACATTTTTCATAATTATGTATAAAAATATAGAAAACAATCTGCGCTACTTTAATTTTTAAGCGATTTTTCACTATTTTCAGCACCACTTAATTTCCAAGAGTAAAAAATTTAATGATTTGCTTGACAAAATTAGCTATTGCAAGTGATTATTACTTCATATTGACGTCACACTTAACAAGCTTTTTCCAGATTTATAAGTTTATTTATTTATTTAATAAAATGATTTCCTCGCGGATGTTCACAGTGAAATGAAATCGTTTGAATGGGAAAAGTTTCGGCACGTTCCCAGAAGAGCATGAAATTCGATTTTAGTATCTATTATATAAATGTGAAAGTTTTTTGTCCGGGAACTCCTCCCACACCGATCAGAGACCGATCGGCTTGAAATTTTGCACAAATATGTAAAACGACGTAGAATATTCCATAATCAACTTTAAAATTCTGGAAATCCACCTGTTCCCGAAATTTTAATGATTTTTCGCAATTTTCAGGGTAGAAAGCTACTCAAATGGCCGATTTGATATTATAACATGGCGTTTTCTGGTCCTGTCTTGACTGTTCTTCCACCTCCATGTTGGGATAGCATCCATGCCTGTTATTTCTTTTAGTTAGGTCGTACCCCCAGGACACGCAAAGCGACTTCTTTTGTCCACTTCTATGCATGAGTTTTTCAGCTAGGCTTAAGCACATGTGATTGCTCTTGGCATGTTTTTCCTAATTTTTGGCTTTGATGGCCCTGTTTCAAATTTATTTATAGCCTCTGGATTTCATTTTTATTTTCATGGTTACGTATTATATCTGTTATAATGTGCTTTCAATTAATATTTCACTTGGGAATCCATTTTACGTAAGTTAAGCTATTTTATATTATATATATATATATATATTTATAAATATTAGATATACTTTTTTTGTTGAATTCCAGGAACTTAGCAAGATCTTGCACAAAAGTTGCATCGTTAGCAAAATAGCTCATGAAAAATTTTAAAATAAATTTAGCTAGGTATAAACCCAACATCTCTGAAATTAACTTTAATAACGTCGTATGGTTCAATATTACTCCATTTGAAAACTACTGCGAGAAATAACCAAACTCAACTACTCGGGGTCAGAATGTGATGTCATAAATTAAAAGTTACGTGAAATTTGTAAACTCTACAACACAATTTAGCGTCCTATTTGCAATTTCAGCGATTCTAAATAGTTCCGCGAGGTTATACAATTTGATATTTTACACGAGACAGCCATGGAGGTAAATATTTAAATTGGGACAGGTTAGAAAGGTGGGGCCGACCCAAGAGGTTTACGGCAAGAAATCCCTCCGGGGAAGCAATTCAACCCACCCGGCACAGCGACACAGGCGAGAGAACTCCAGCTACAAAACCCGATCGGGCCACAGCCCGACGGGCCCGGCCCCCAAACCATCACGAGCCCCGAAGCTACATTTATTTAAAAAAAAAAAAAAAAGAACTACAAACTATACCGCTGGCGAAACACAGTAGCCAGCGGCAGAACGAACAAACAGAAGAAAACACAAACAAAAGCAGAATAAAATTAAACAGAAGAAATGCAGCCTCCCGATTTTAAAAGATCAGGGGCGCACCGCAACAGTTGGTTCAGAAAGTCTTCAGTAAAAGTTTGTAAATACACATTACAAGACATTAATACACTACATTATAACATAGCATGAATACATAGTTTACATTTCAAACATTATTACATTAATTTTGTATATGCAGTATGTACATCACACTCATTATTCAGTACTATATATAAGCAAATTTACAACTTTCAAATTAAAGGAAAATAAGATAACGTTTCGCCTTACATTTCACAATTTCGGATAATGACAATTTTATAATATATACATCAATATTTATTATTGAATATTATTCACGCAATTATATACAATTATCTCTACATTTTACAATAACTTAATGTTCAAACATGTGGAACAAGGTCATTATTGCACGATTATCTATTACATTATGTACTATGTATACACTTACTTTTATTTTATTTTTTTCCCTTTTTTTAAATTCCCCCCCCTTTTTCCCTTTTTTTGGTGCGCCACAGGTTTTTTTTTTTAACAAGTATTTTTTTTTTCTCTCTCTCTCCCCCCCCCTTTTTTTTGACAAGTAATTTTTTTTTTTTTTTTTTTTTTTGACACAGGGGGATTTATGAATACTTAAATTTTATGTCACTGTATAGTTCTATTAATTTATTATAGTTATCTTTTATCATATTCATTTTATTATTTACTAGCAGCGTGGCCCGGCGTTGCCCGTGCAATGAATGAGAAATGCCATTTACCTTAAATATAGATTGTAAAGGGAAGGAATGTGAATCCTCCCGCTGGAATGATAAAAAAAGGACACGGGATTTCCCGATGCAACCCCCCCCCCCAAAAAAAAAAAAAAAAAAAATGAACCCGGCACCCAATAAAATACAGAGGTTGCCAGGAATTGGACTTGGCTAGGCTGGAATGTGAATTCTCCCGCTGCAATGATAAAAAAAAGGACATGGGACTTCCCGCTGCAATAATAAAAAAAAAAAGGACATGGGTCTTCCCCCTGCAAAATAGAAAAAAAAAAAAAAGAACAAAGCACCCGATGGCGTAGAGGCTCCGGGAACTGGACGTGGCTAGATTTCTCCTCTTCTACCTGTCTGTGTTCTAACTATCATTTTTCAGAGATCGAATTTTGTTGTTTCTCTGAGCAGAAGGCACTTTTAGTAGTTTTATTTTATTTTATTTATTCAGTTTTTTCTGAAATAAATAAACTAAACGGAAACTTTCAGGGTAAAAGTACAAATCTTTAAATTTGGGGTGGCGTCCCCAAGAAGTCAAAGTATTTTTGATGACAAATTGAGAAAAACGATCTATATTTGGGGACTGTCCTCGAATTTCAAAGACGTATGGTCACCTTAATCGCCACCTCTATCCCCCTCTCTCTTTCAGGACGCCAGAAGAAATTCCTCCGCGAAGCGCGCTCACAGTTGAAGCGACCTTGAAAACCAGAGGGGGAAGTTTTCGAATTTCATTTTGCGGAATTTGCAGTCCACAGAGAATTTTAACCTGCGATCTTTTCAGAAAAAAAAATCATATAAAAAAGTCTAATAAACATTTCTGCACGGTTCAAAATTTAAAGGAGGGAGAAATAAATGTTTAATAAGCCGTAGAAGATGGAAAATTTTTGCCCGTTAGGTTTTTCGATGCGACAGTTTAAAAATAGCATATTTTTAAAAGCCATACATTTTCTTCGAAACAGGATTTCCTTTAAAAACTTCCCAAAAATCGGCAAATGTAAGTACGATTTTGTAACAAATTGTATTTGAAAAAGAAAACTCTGTAGTTTCCGATGATATAAAAAATATAGTATTTGGACAGAAATTTAGCTCGCGATAACGTAAAATGCGAGAAAAATGGCCAAAAACCTTACAAAACATAAAATAACTCAAAAACTATTAATCCGATTAATTTCATTTTTACGGCATTAGCTTTCTCTTGTCCTATTTAGTCAGCGTGCCAAATTTGGTCCAGATCCGTCGAAATGTCTGGACGTGTATAGCGAACAAACAAACAAACTCTTCTCTTATATATATATAGATTTGTATAGCCTGTAAGAAGTTCATGTATTCATTTATACTATTGTTTCTTCTTATGTTATGTGGCATGAGGGGACAGCCCCCAAATGCATAATGCAAAGGGTCGCCAAGGACACCACACTCACAATTTTCAGTCTGTCTCTTATTTATGCGTTTAAGGTAATTTGGGAAGCTGCCCCCGCCAGTGATAAATTTTATTGCAATTGTATTATTAATATCGAAATTATGTTTAATATTTGGTAAAAATTTATGAGTATATCTTCCTGTATCACTGTCAGACCACCAACTTTGCCAATCAATTTCTAGTTTCTTATTTGTTAGATAGGCTATTTTGGATCGGGGAACTGATAATACTCTATTGCTAATAGGTTCGTTATTAATTAAGGGTGATTTGGCAAGGTGGTCAGCTATTTCATTCCCCCAGTGTCCCACGTGAGCCTTTATCCATATCATAATTATTTTAATATCACTGTTGTTTTTCATCAAATCATATAGTTTTAATAGAACCTCTGTGTATGGATAATTGGGACAGGTTGGATATTTTCCACCACGTCGATATGAAATATTTTGCGGTGCTAAATACGCCAATCTGACAAGAATTATTAAAAATATATGGAGAGCTGTTTAAACGGCAAAGCATAAATTCTAAAGAATCATCAACGAGTAGAAAGGCACCATTGGTTTAAAATATCTAATCTGTTTCTTTAGATTGAGCATTAAAGAAGGAGAAACGAAGATAGATAATATTAATATAATTAATAGGTAGTTATAGTAGATTTGTTAGGTTAATATAGATTAAAGCACAGTATATATATCACAATGGTGTAGCTCGAAAAAATCACGTCATTTTGGTACATAAGTACAAATAAACTAATTATGTCAGGCACTTCAAAATTTTGAAACTGTCTCTTTACAAGCTGTACTACATACTGAAATAAACGATAAACCTGTATCAGTTTCAAAACTTTAAAAAATTCTTAAAAATCGGAATTTTTCACACAACGTGTCACTCTTCGAAAAATCCTGCAGCTCAGATCCATGTTTAAGATTTTTTTTTTTTTTTTCTAATTTCACAAAAGGCACAGCTTTTTCGCTTATTGAAGTGTGTAAAGCAGCTTATGAAGAATCATCAGGAATTTTTTGGAGACCATGGTGCTATTAGTTTATTGCAATTTGTGTATCAAGATTAAAAACAGAGTTTTTTATTCTTCGAAGAACAACCTTAATACATATTTCGTGAAATTAAAAGTGTTCTATTCATCATTTTTCAACACGCGCGATCCACTTACAACTAATAAAACTATAAACCTACGTTTCATTAATATATACCACGGTAGTTTCACCAAAGGGACTACTTGAACATTTTTTTTTTTTTTTTTTCCCGCACAGATACGATTATATTGTTACGGAAATCGCCAAGTGGGTGTATTTTAAAGCAGTCCAATGAGCACAGTAAACAAAAACAACACTTTATTTCCGGCTCGTAGCTCAATAGCTCAAAATAATACAAGAAACATTAACATGCACTAACTAAAATCATAAATAAGCACAACATTAACGCTATTCATTTCATAGAATCAACCGTGCACTTCAAAGTCTATCACTCAACTGAACTCCCCGGAGAGAAATCCTACCGCTTTTATAGAGATGGTGACGTCAACAGAATTGCCGAGAAATTTCTGGAACAATCTTCAAATTGAAATACGGTCTCGAGACATGAATTTTCTAGAAGCCACCATTTGTCGCCACGGTCGTCAAATCCGTCGCCAAGACGATTGCCAAGTTTGTCGCCAAGACTGCAGGGTTACTTCCACGCTAAACGATTAATGTGGATGACTCTCGGTTTTGAATTGGGCGACTTCTGGACTCTGTAGATAACATCGTTCAATTTCTTGACAACTATATAAGGTCCTTCCCAGTTCTGTTGCAACTTAGGACTCAGACCTCTCCTTCGTTTTGGGTTATACAGCCAAACTTGATCACCCTCTTTAAATTGGTGATTCGTTGCTTTGGCGTCGTAACGAATCTTCATTCGGTCACTCGCCAAATTGATTCGCTCTCTGGCAAACGAATGAACTCTTTCTAATCGTGCTTCTAAATTACTCATGTAATCATTCCGTGAGGAGGGCGTATCACATGGTCGTCCAAAAATAATATCACTGAGTAATCGAAGAGGACGGCCGGGCGAACAACATCTCTGAAGGAGAATATCCGGTCGTCTCATGACATGAACCGCACTTCTGTAAGCCAGGAGGAACAGTGGCAAATATGTATCCCAGTCGGTTTGATTCTTCGAAACGAACAATGAAAGATGATTCAAAATTGTTTGATTGTAAATCTCGACCATGCCATCGGACTCGGGATGTAGCGGTGTTGTTCGAGTCTTCGTGATTCCCAAATACTCGCTGAGCTCCGAAAATAGTACTGAATTAAAATTTGTACCTTGATCCGAATGTAACATCATAGGCACTCCGTAATAAGAGATCCAATTTCGAACGAGTTCTTCAGCTACCGTTGAAGCTTCCTGATTTGGGATGGCAATTGCTTCTGGCCATTTGTTAAAGTAATCCATCAGGACTAAGACGTATCGATTGCCTTTCGATGTTGTAGGCAGGGGTCCTAGGATATCTAAAGCCACTCTTTCGAAAGGCGCGCCAACATTATAGCGCTGCAAACGACCCCTGGTTTTTATTTTAGGTCCTTTCCGGGCACCGCAATCGTGGCATTCTCTACACCATTTTTCAACATCGGTACGAAGTCGATCCCAATAAAATCGCTCTCTGGTTTTATTTAACGTCTACATCACTCCAAAATGTCCTCCACTTGCGCTATCATGAATCTCCCGCAGAACCTCTGGAATTCTGCTACGTGGGAGAATTAATTGCCATCGGCTTGATCTTCCGTCATCGCTCTCCCATTTCCGATATAAAACACCGTCCTTAAGATGTAAAGAATCCCAAAGAGCCCAGTATCGCTTTGTAGCGGGACTCTTTGGCGCGATCTCTTGCCAAGACGGTCGATACGCGGAATTTAGTTTCTTCTCCAAAATTGGCCTAATATTGGAATCTTCTAACCGTGCTCTCTGTACTTCACTCGAAGCCCACCGATCTACAGTCGTTGCTGTCAAAACCTTCACGAAAGTATCCGTCTCCGTCCCGTACTTTTTCTCGGCGTTCACGCAGTGTTTACAGTCCTCTTTACAAGGTCGTCTGGAAAGAGCGTCTGAATTTCCGTGCGAAGTTCCTTTGCGATGTCCGAACTCATACTCCTGCAGCCTTTGGATCCAGCGAGCTATTTGACCCTCAGGTTCTTTAAAATTCAAAAGCCATCTCAAGGAAGCATGATCAGTCCGGAGAAGAAATTTTCGTCCATAGAGGTAGTGATGGAAATGCTCAATAGATTTAACAATAGCCAATAATTTCTTACGAGTGACACAATAATTCCTCTCTGGCTTACTCAAGCTCTTGCTGAAGTAAACTATGACACTTTCACCGTTTTCTGTTCTCTGCGAAAGCACGGCTCCTATCCCTTCATTACTGGCATCTGTATCCAAGATAAAGTCTTCGTCAGTCCGGGGATATGTCAAAATAGGAGACGTCGTTAACGCCTGCTTTAGACTAATGAACGATTTCTCGCATTCCTCTGTCCAATTAAAAGTTGCTTGGGCTTTAGTCAATTTATGTAAAGGTCTCGCGATTGTTGAGAAATTTCTTACAAAACGGCGATAATAGGTGCACAGCCCGAGAAAACTTCGCAGTTCATGTACCGTTTCCGGAAGAGGCCACTCGACAACTGCTTTAACTTTTTGTGGATCAGTCCGTCTGCAGAAATAACGTGACCAAGATAAGTAACTTCCTTACGTAAAAATTTGCATTTATTCGGGTTTAGTTTAAGGTTAGCATTTTGTAATCTAAGAAACACTTTACGAATATTATTTAAATGTTCTTCAAACGTTTTTTCCACTGTAATAATGTCATCTAAATATACTAAGCAGGCCTCAGACGAAAGTTCACGTAATACAGTTTCCATTAGTCTTTCAAAAGTAGCGGGGGCATTGCAAAGACCGAAAGGCATTACCTTAAACTGCCAAAGCCCTTGTCCGGTGGTAAAAGCTGTCTTTTCTTTATCTTCAGGTCGGATTTCGACTTGCCAATACCCGCTCTTTAAGTCCAACGTAGAGAACCACTGGCTTCCATTCAAAGCATCTAAAGTGTCATCTAATCGCGGGAGGGGATAGCAGTCTTTCCTAGTAATATCGTTCAGTTTCCGATAGTCGACACAGAAACGTGTCGATCCGTCCTTCTTTTTAACAAGAACGATCGGTGAGGCCCAAGGTCCCGACGATTCCTCTATTATGCCACTGTCCACCATTTCTTTAATCAGGCGTTCAGCTTCCTCTTTCTTTGCAAGAAACAAACGTCTTGGATACTGCTTGATTGGTGGATGATCACCTGTATTAATTTTATGTTGTGTCACATTACAGTGGCCCACATCAGCGTCACAGGTAGAGAATAAGTTTTGGAATTCCTGGAGTAATTTTTGCACTGCTATTCGCTGTTCCTTACTAAGTCCTTCAAGATTCTCCAGCATTCGTTGAAAATGATGACTATTAGAATATCCTTGAGGACGGGCGACGATATCCACCACTGGTTCACACGTCGCAATAACGGCCCTTTTTTCTACAGTCTTAGGTTTATCGTCCGAATTCAACACTCGAATAGGTATAGCTTCCCCTCTTAAATCCACGAGTGCGGCGGCTACCAAGACCCCTTTTAAGGAGGACTGGCTAGGAAAGTTCGTTACGACATACTGGAACTGTTCAGAGACTTCAGGAACCCCTTGGATAAGAAATTCAGATCTCGTTGGTATAGTCGTCTTCTCTTTCGCGAATATAGAACATGATTTGAGCTCAAATTGAGTCTTAAAAACAGTCCAAGATGTTTGGCCGTCAAATGTTAAATGCTTTACAGTCGGTCTAGAGTTAATAATTTCTCCACTTGCCAAAATATTGCTTGGCTTCCTCTCAAGATCAGAAAGTCTTTTCAAAATCGCTGATTTGTCCTTTGATATCGCCGATTTGTTCTTCCACATCGCTGATTTGTCCTTGCACGTTGCTTCGTACTCCCTCGATTTTTTCTTGTACGTCGTTGATTTTTTCTTGTACGTCGCTGATCTGTCCTTGCACTTCGCTTCGTACTCCCTCGATTCTTTCATGAACAGATTGTATTTGAGTCTTCATTTCTTCTTGTCTGAACGCATTTTCTATTGTAGACTCTCTAGTTCCGAACAAATCTTTTATTCCAGACTCTCCTGTCCGAAAGACATCTTTTCTTTCAGACTCTCTTGTCCCAAAGACATCTTTGACATATTTTCTTTCAGACTGTCTTGACCGGAACGCATATCTAACATCATAGCAAACAGTTTTTCCATTTTATCCCATGGCTGCTCTGGTTAATAGCATTCAAACAGATTCTGATCCTACTTCCTGACACCAATGTTACGAAAATCGCCAAGTGGGTGTATTTTAAAGCAGTCCAATGAGCACAGTAAACAAAAACAACACTTTATTTCACGGCTCGCAGCTCAACAGCTCAAAATAATACAAGAAACATTAACATGCACTAAGTAAAATCATAAATAAGCACAACAATAACGCTATTCATTTCACAGAATCAACCGTGCGCTTCAAAGTCTATCACTCACCTGAGAGAAATCCTAGTGCTTTTATAGAGATGGTGACGTCACCAGAATTGCCGAGAAATTTCTGGAACAATCTTCAAATTGAAATACGGTCTCGAGACATGAATTTTCTAGAAGCCACCATTTGTCGCCAAATCCGCCGCCAATTCGCCAAGACGATTGCCAAGTTTGTTGCCAAGACTACAGGGTTACTTCCACAGGTTTACCAATACCTAAGGACTCCGCTATTATGCCTGTAAAACTAGTTTCACGGCGGCGCATGCAATATGGGAGCAAATTAAGTAATTATTTCGCAACAATATTTTAAGAAAATATTCGTTTCCTATCGTGCGAAGAACGGGCACGCAGCTAGTATATAATAATAACTGAATATGAAGTTATTTATTTTAGGTGGACGAAGATCAAATATAGTAAGTGTGGACACACTTTCGTCAAACGTTTTTTTTTCCTAGAGCCCGTTGCAATTTCCTTCACAACAGGCTTCGACTTCTAGTTTAAGAGATATTTTGCTATTTGAAATGAAACAAAATTGATATATGTTGTTAAGGATTACAAGATGAAACTTTTCAGCGAAAATAGTGTCTGTATAGTTAAATAGATCTTCTACAAAGAGCACTCAAAACAATTCAAATAAAATACGGTCATTGGCAATTTAGAGACAGATATTACCCAGATTTGGCAATTTAGAGACAGATCAATTTAAAGCATATAATACAGTAACCTACAATATATAATTAGCTAATAATCGGACGACGATCTAGTGGCGCCCTCAAATTGCGCCAAATGTCGCCGACTTTTGCGATAAATTGGCAAATACGGTACGAAAAAATGCTTTGAAAAATGAACCGAGATTGGCGCTATTTTCATTATTTGGCGGTAATCGAAAATTTCGAAAATTGGGAATTTTGAAAATTCGTTACTCGCGCTGTAATGAACCGATTTAGTGTTTTGTGTTTCGTTAAGGAATGGCTAAGGGCTATCTGCGTAGCAGGGGGGTTGCGTAAGTGGAATTTCTCCGACCGACGAAAATCAGTTAATGTGTAAGTACCCAAAACGGGTTAACGGATTTACATGGAATAAAATTACAAACTTTAATTTTTAGTGCTTGAAAAATGAATTTTAGACTGCTAACCCTTAAAAGAATAAATTTCTCGCTCTCCGTGTTCGTCCGATACCGTTATCGTTCTATTCTAAAAAAAAGTAACCGCCTTCGCTGTCAAGAGCTTGTTCGGCTATCTTCTCCTAAACCGTGGGGATTTGAATTTCGAGAAACATGACCACGGATTCGGAAAATTCCGAGGAACCTGATAAGCTGACTTAAATTTCGAAAATCGAATTATTTTAGAAGACATTAATAAAAAAACTGAAAAAATAAAACATAATGGTTACCAGATTTGGCATAAAATCATTCATTCCTTTTCAACAAAGCAATTCCAAGTATGTAGAATCGCGTGAAATTGACAAACATGAAATAGAATTACACCCATTTTACGCCAAATTAAAAAGTAAATGAAATAAATAACTCAAAGTGTGTTACATAAAGTTGAAAATTTTCAAATATGAAGTTCGCTTAGACAACAGGAGTTAGAATTAGCGATTATTCGTTTTTCTAAAACAGAATAATTAATTGTAACTGATTTTAAAAGCGCCATCTTGGCATTAGGTACGATCTGGCAAAATGGTATCTTTCTAAGCAGGGTAAATCTAAACCACGAATTCAAAAATGTTAGAACCTAATATCTTGAAAGTGAAAAATAATTAAAATGCAGATTATTTTAAAGCCGGTTCGGTCGTGCTGGAGTATTTGCTACCAGTAGAAATATTTGGTGGCGTTAACTATGCCATTTTAGCTGTTATAGTTTGGATATTTGCCAGCGCGGCGAGATGATATAATTCGTGGTGCTAAATACGCCAATCTGCAAAGGATTATGCACATGAAAATATGGATAATGGTTTTCCGGGAACCTTAAATAAGCAGCAATTACAGGTTGTGAACATGTGTAAATTGCCAAAGAATGAAAAGTCACCATTGGTGGTAAGCTATCCTAGCTGTTCCGTAGTTTTTATCAACACTGCAAAAAAAAGTCTGTCAAATTTACAGAAAAAAACTGTCAGCCAGGAAGTTTATTTCCGTTTTTTTTACAGAAGTCTTCCGTAAATTTTACATATTCTCAGTTTATTTTACAGAAATCTTCAGTATACGGGAAAAAATACGGAAGATTTCTGTAAAATATACGGAAATAAACTGCCGTCCTGGCTGACAGTTTTTTCTCTCAGTTTAACAGACTTTTTTTTTTGCAGTGAAAGAACACATATGAAGTACTGTTTTCCTAGAGATAATTATTATCTATCCATATACGCAAATCTCAAATTTATGAAAATTCGTCATAATTGGCTAATACGCAAGGTGTTCCATGTTTTTCACATAATTAAAAATAGTGCGAAGTTTGAATTTTTATGTTCCAAGCAACATGCAAGAACCAAGCAATGTGTGATAAAGTAAATAAAAAACTTCGTAAAAAACACACATAAGATGTTATAGGTAAGAAGATACGTACGTTTCGACCAAAAATTGTTGGTCGAAATGTACGTATCTTCTTACCTATATCATCTTATGTGTGTTTTTTACAAAGTTTTTTATTTACTTTATCGTTTAACATCAGTAATTTGAGTGTTTTTTCCAAGCAATGTGTGGCTCGGTAACATTCTATCTGATCCAACCTTTGGGTTTTGTTTTTTGAAATTATGCCTTGTTTATGAATAAGCCTTTTTAGGGGCCGAATGCCTCATACGAAAAGCGAGCGTAGCAAGTCAAGGGCCTTGGCCACTAGTCTCTACTTATTATAAATTAAAAGAGAGAGAAAAGAATGTTTCACGATTTGTCAAAATATCAAAAAGTTATGACGGATAGAATTCAAGATGCGACAGTTTTAAAATTATTTTACGAAACAATTCGCCGAAGCAAATGCTTAGTAAAAAAATTCCTAAAAATCGGTAAATCATGTTACGTATTCAGAACAAACTGTTTTTAAAAGAAAATTTTCTCCTCTATCCGATGATACAAATGCCGTTTTGCTGCGAGCGTAATTTCCGCCGTCATTACGAATTGGGTGAGAAAAAATGCCAAAAATCACGTAAAACATAAAATTAAAAAAATTCTAGGTCGAATTTTGAAAAAATCGCTTCGAGGTGCACAACTACATATTTACATCTTCCCGAGTACCAAATTTGGTGCTTCTAGGTATAGCGGTTTGTCCGTAACGCTGCCGACAGACACACACAGACTTCTTCTTCTTCTCTTCTACTTATCTACTCTACTTATTATAAAAGAAGGTGTCTGTGTGTGTGTGTGTGTGTGTGCGTGTGTCTGTCGGCAGCGTTACGGACAAACCGCTATACCTAGAAACACCAAATTTGGTACTCGGGAAGATGTAAATATGTAGTTGTGCACCTCGAAGCGATTTTTTCAAAATTCGACCTAGAATTTTTTTAATTTTATGTTTTACGTGATTTTTGGCATTTTTTCTCACCCAATTCGTAATGACGGCGGAAATTACGCTCGCAGCAAAACGGCATTTGTATCATCGGATAGAGGAGAAAATTTTCTTTTAAAAACAGTTTGTTCTGAATACGTAACATGATTTACCGATTTTTAGGAATTTTTTTACTAAGCATTTGCTTCGGCGAATTGTTTCGTAAAATAATTTTAAAACTGTCGCATCTTGAATTCTATCCGTCATAACTTTTTGATATTTTGACAAATCGTGAAACATTCTTTTCTCCCTCTTTTAAAACAAAAATGAAAAAATTATGTAAATTAGATGATTTTTTACGAATTTTAATGCAGCCCAATGTTTAGAATTTAATAGCATCAAAGCGATCTTACGCCATTCAAACATTGCGATCACGGCACGAGAATTTATCTTCGGTTGTTGCCACAGAAAGGATTAGAAAAAGGGTTTTCTCAACTAATCCAGTTTTTAAATGGGATATCGGAATTTCAATTCGCAAGTGAGGATCTATGACGCCAAATGCTTTAATCTCTACTTATTATAAAAGAAGGTGTCTGTGTGTGTGTGTGTGTCGGCAGCGTTACGGACAAACGGCTACACCTAGAAACACCAAACTTGGTATTCGGGAAGATGTAAATATGTAGTTGTGCACCTCGAAGCGATTTTTTCAAAATTCGACCTAGATTTTTTTTATTTTATGTTTTATGCGATTTTTGGCATTTTTTCTCACCTAATTCGTAATGACGGCGGAAATTACGCTCGCAGCAAAACGGCATTTATATCATCGGATAGAGGAGAAAATTTTCTTTTAAAAACAGTTTGTTCTGAATACGTAACATGATTTACCGATTTTTAGGAATTTTTTTACTAAACATCTGCTTCGCGATTTTTTTTCGTAAAATAATTTTAAAACTGTCGCATCTTGAATTCTATCCGTCAGAACTTTTAGATATTTTGACAAATCGTGAAACATTCTTTTCTCCCTCTTTTAAAATAAAAACGAAAAAATTATGTAAATTTGATGATTTTTTACGAATTTTAATGCAGCCTAATGTTTAGAATTCAATAGCATCAACGCGATCTTACGCCATTCATTACATTGCGATCACGGCACGAGAATTTATGTTCGGTTGTTGCCACAGAAAGGATTAGAAAAATGGGTTTTTTTCAACCAATCGAGTTTTTAAATGGGATATCAGAATTTCAATTCGCAAGTGAAGATCTATGACGTCAAATGCTTTAAGATACGTAAAATTTACGCCATAATTTTAACTCATTTATTCCAGCTCTCTTTTCAACACAGGGAGACGATATTTTGATTAAAATTTATTGTAGAAATAAACTAAGAAATTCACGATTATTATTATTAGAAGTGGTATTTTAATCCGGTGCTTATTTAAAAATTGAAATGTTTTCACGGCGCTGAAAATGTTCATTTTAAAAGTTACAAAGTTCGTTTCAAAGCGCGATATATTAAAATTTTTCTATTTACTATTTTTATTTTTGGCATTTAATTTAGCGCAGGTGTTGCCTAACATACGCATGCAGGTTGCGAGTATAGTTTTATTTTAACGTTGAATTACGTTCCTCCATAAAGGTCCCACGCTTAACGAGCGAAATTCGATCAGTCGGAGCGAAAAGTGAGCCAGTTTTCAAAAGTGAGCTTCTCCTTTAGGAGCGTTTTTCGATTACAAGAGCGGAGCGGAATATAACAATAAGCGAGTACGGAAGTTCTCCGAAAAAACAGGAAGGGAAGAAGAAGTTCTCAGAAAAAAAGACTACTTAATGAGCACTTTCGCGGAAAAACCTGTCGGTTTCCATGGAAACTGATCGCTCCGCGATGTATCGTTTTTTTTTTTTCGCTCTTTGGGTTTAAGCGTGAACGCAAAGTTTTAATGATACCGTTTGAAAACAATTATGCGAAATATCGAAATTAACTCTCTCAATCTACCGGGGTATCCTTTACGGCAGTCAAACAGTGACGTCATAAATTAAAAAAAAAGCGTGAAATTTGTAAACTCTGCAACTCTAACGCCCTGTCACAATTAAAATGGGAATAAGTAGCTCCTCGAGATTACACAGTTTGATGTTTTTCAGGAGACAGGACTATGGAGGATATAAAAGATATTGCTATATTAGATACGTGGATATTTAAAATGGCACCCCTTGGATATTTTCTCCCCACGGTAAGATGAAATGGTTTGCGGCGCTAAATACGCCAATCTTATAAAACTATGTATAAATTAAATATATATGGAGAGTTTCATTTAATGCAACCATTATGTGAAATGATTATTATTTATGCTAATGCGTAAGTTGCAAAGAATCGCCATAGAATCAAAACATCCCATTGGGGCCAAGGGAGAAGCGAAGATAGATAGTATTAATGTATGTAATAGGTAGTATTATTAGATTTGTAAGGATAATATGAATAAATCACAATATACCACGTTAATAAGTATTTCATGAAATTAAAAGTGTTTATCCTTTTTCAATGGTTGTCTTACAACCAACTAAACGAAAAGTAATTCTAATTTGCGTTAATATATCCCGCAGTAATTTCAACAGAGGAGATTACTTGAACTTTTTTAAAAATGAAATTCTGTTTTGTCACATGCAGATATGATTTTAGTAGTAAAATATTCGCTTCTTCCCGTATGAAGAGCGGGTGCGCAGCTATTTTAAAAACATCTCTTGAAAATAGCATAAATGAATTCAGAAGATCTCAAAACGTGTAAATACACCAAAATCTCAAAGTCGAATTTTTTCATGATTACAATACTTTCCTTATATGGTACATGTTCGGAAAGAAATAAATGGTTGTCCATTTCATGTACTGTCTTAGGTATTTAATGCTACAACTTGAGCCTAAAAAACAGTATGATGTAGAAATAAGACATTTTGAAAGCCAGGAGTTCTCTGCTAACCATTAAGCTTTCCAATTTTTGTGATAGTCAATGACACTGACGTAGTTTTTTGAGTCATTATACTGCAATGATGCCAGGTTACTACTCATGACGCAAACTTTACATCAAGAGTCAAATAATTTTGCTCTTTTCTTTTTTTTAATTCCACATCATAAATAAATTCCAATTCCACATGTAAGGAAAATTTTCGTTTCCTACCGTGCGAAGAACGGGCACGCAGCTAGTGTTATATAAAATTAATATTTATATTTTTAACTTACCAACAAGTTTGAATGATTGCAATTTGTTTGTCCGTTCTGTTGCCCACCCGTCCAATGTTCTAACTGCCGTAAATATACACCGATATGTGCGAAATTTTTTTTTCTATGTACAGTAAGATGTACCCTATTGAAAATAGTGTAAGTGGCATTTACAGTCTTTTACAGGAGAGAAAAAAATCAAATACATCGCACTCTATGGGCAGTCATTCTTGAAAACGTACTTTAGAGATTCGGTTTTTTGAAAGAAAACAATGGTGCCGCGAGCGTATGCCAGGGCTTCCGTGGAGATAATCAAGAAAAGTGTTTTGGTGGAGTATAATCAAATAATTTCCCCTGAACCGGTGTCCCACAAAAAAGTTAGCCAAGTCGATGACCAAGTGGGCGAAAATAAAATATATTTCAGTCAAGTTCGTGAGAGTTCAGTGTCCAGTAGCCTCTCTTTTCCAGGAACTCCCTGAAATGGTAGGGGATGTCAAAATTCTATATCCCTTTCCCAAGAGAGTACTTTCTTATATTTAGACCAATAAACAACATAAAAGAATTAGTGCAAAATGTATCCAAACTTTTTCGTTCTAACCTTCATGCTAACCTAACTGTTTCATTCTAACCTAATTGCTTTAAAAGTAACCTGCCGCAAAAGTTTGTAGCGTTAAAGGGGTGCCGTGAAATGTTTTTAGCCTGATAAGGGTGCCACTGCGAAAAAAGTTTGGGAACCTCTGCCTTATAAAGCAATTTTTTTTTTTTAGGAGGGGGCGGGGGTATTTGATCTAAATAAAATATGCAACAAAGAAAACGTTACCCTAAAGTGGAGATAGTGATTTTCGTTAATGTGGAACTTAAATTATGGTTTATTATTTTCAGTTGTCCAATGCCCTACTTATTTATATTTCTTTTTGAAAATCATCTTTAAACTTCTGCATGGATTTCAAACTTTCAAATTACATTTTGTAACTACGTTTGCTGTTTAGTTACCAACTTTCAGTAAATGTAAACGGAATAAACAGTATTTTAAAAATATTTCAGTTTAAATATAATAAAAGAATACAGGTCTGAAATACTCAACGATAAAAAAACTTTATGATGTTCATCAATGATAAAAAACTTTAAAACTAAAGTTTTTTTTATCAAAAACGTTACGATAAAAAACTTTAGGGATGGACGCGAGACGAAAAATTATCGTCTCGCAAAAAAGCTGTAAATCTCTGTCCCGTCTCGCAAAAAGTCGTCTCGCGTCCATCCCTACTTTAGATGTAGTCTATTGAGACTGTCTAGAGCTTACTAGCAGATAGAGAAATTTTTTATCATTGAGCGTTTTTTATCATTGAGACGAGATGAGATTTCTCGCGGTGACGATACCTCCAGTTGCGAGACGAGACTGCAAGACGATAACCCGGGTCAGCTTGACCGCGAAACTAGTTTCGCTTTCCCGTGCTAAAACAGGCAAATACGATTATAATCAGTGCCTCAAGTATACAAATTACATGCTTACAAGTCGGTACTCCAAGGAAACGGGAATATTAGAATTAACTTTCAAATGGACATTTTTAATTATTACCCTTATATTAAAAAATTCATTTTGCAAATTGTCTAATTTTTCTTTACGGTGAATAATTTTTTATATTAATTCTGAATTTTAAATAGTATTTAAGTGAATTATTGAAGCTTTTTTCTACGGTTATTGTGCCGAGTGTAAGTAAAATACATTTATTAAGGTAGTTACCCCAGAAGCTGGAGCATTCTTAGACCTATGCCGGGAAACAACGATGGATACAGAATGAGAATTAGCAAATTTGCGTCTTTGCAACGATGGGAAGTGAAGCAAACAATAACTTTTGGGGGCAAGTTATGCCCTAAGACTTAGGGCAACGTCGGGTTACGCAGCTAGTATATTTTACGGGTATTTTCAAATATATATATAAGACAGTGATACGCGCTATAACAGTTGGATAGTAGATGTTACTGACTGACTGACTGAAATATGGTCATATTGGAGCACCTTTGCGAAAGTCGCTCTATCTCCAGTGTTGAGTGATGAAACATCATGTGGTTCCATATCACGAGGTGAAGGGGGGGGGGCAGGGGCCCGGATCAGTGCAGATCAGTCTTGAAGTCGGGAAGCAGAAATGATGGTAGAGCTCGTTACGATTTGAACTAGAAAATCCCCAAAACATGGCAGGGTGGGGCTCGGCGGCGAAACGAGAAGTCGATGAAAAGTCCAGATGGAAGGAGGACATGATAACCGTAACAAAAAAAAAACAAACAAAAAAAAAAAAAAAAAAAATCTGGAGTGACTTCACTCGACTTTCCGAACACTTACGATTAAGATTATCACCAAGCAGGGGCGTATCCAAGGGGGGGGTTAGGGGGGTCATAACCCCCCCCCCCATGAGGAATTTTTTGCATTACAAAATGTATTTTCTTCACTACATTATCACACACACGTATACATATATATAAGTTGTAGTAGCCTTAACCCCCCCCCCCATGAAAAATTTCTGGCTACGCCCCTGTCACCAAACATTTAAATAAGTTTTCATCAATGAATAATTCAAACATATATAACAAACTGAAGCTCAATCGAATGCATCGTTTCAACGCTAGCTTACTTTCAATAATTTCTCCCCATATGCCATAATGTAAAAGAAATCTTTGTCGTAGCCCTGTAGAAAAATTATAAGTCCTATACACATCAAAATCAATACCGGTCTTTAGATGGTGGTTTATAACATGTATAACCAATTTGAGCTCAATCGAATGTACCGTTTAAACGCTAGCGCACCTTCAAGAATTTCCCCCCATAGGCCATAATGTAAAAGAAATCTTTGTCGTATCCCTGTAGAAAAACTATAAGTCTTATACACACCAAAATCAATACCGGTCTTGCGACGGTGGTTTATAAAATATATACCCAATTTGAGCTCAATCGAATGTCGCGTTTAGGAGCTATCGTGTTCACACACACACACACACACACATACATCTCGTAAAAATAGCATAAATGAATTCAGAAGACCTCAAAACGTGTAAATACACCAAAATCTCGAAGTCGAATTTTTTCATGATTACAATACTTTCCTTACATGGTACATGTTCGGAAAGTAAAAAGGCAAAAAGGTCCTTTTCAGTAATGTGGGGTACGGCATGAGACGTTTCTCGTCGAGTGGACGAAAATATAGTAGACTAGCGGCTACCCGCGACTTCGTCCGCGTCGGCTTTAGAATTAGGTCCAGAGAGAAACGAAGCATGTGTGAATAACAAATATGTTTACGACTAAAGAAACTGCATTTAAATATTATTTGCCTTTTTACTTATTTTAAATGAGGTATAATGCATGGTAGTGTACTTCTTTAAAATAAGAGAGTATGCAGAATTACTAAATTTAGATTTTTTTTCAGGCATTTGGCGAATAGAGACAGTTGCGACAGTATTTTCGAACTGTTTTGAGTGTTCCTGTAAAGGAACTATTTACGCTACATGCATGAATTTTAGCCTATAATACTCAAGAATAGTGTAGCTTACTATCAGTGAAAAAAGTTTTGGAATCGGTTCAGTGCATACACATAGAGCGTAATGTAATTCTTATGAGTATCCCTGTAAAAGAACTATTTGTGATATATGCATAAAAGGTAGCCTATAACACTCAGGGTCCCACCAGTGTCCTGGAGGTTCTGTTCTCAAAACTGGAATGCGGGAGGTGCCAGGTTCAAACCCCGGTAGCGCCTGTCGACCTAGCCGCTCGCAGTTATCTGTGTTTTTTTCCAAAACCTCGCGAAAATACGCGCTAGGATCCCTTAGAAAATTCCACACAGAGGAATTCCCCACATAGGCCTAGGACCCTAGTGCAGTCAATCGGTCTTAATCCACAAACAATAATACTCAGGAATAATGTAACTTTCAATCAGTGAAAAAAGTTTTAAAATCGGTTTAGTAGCTAAAAAATTTCTATAGAGCGCAATGCATTAGAATTATTTTGAGTGTCTCTGTAAAAGAATTATTTATGCTATATGCTTGAAAGGTTGCCTGTATGTTAATCCAGGGCATAAGCTATCTTCATTACAAATTTTTCCAACCATTTTTGTGTGATTCAGTCAAAAACATCCAAACACATAAACGTACACATTTATATTATTGGTAGGATTTGGAAATTTATGAACTTTAAGAAACACATCTGGACTTTTCTTTTATCTTACGTATTATCCCGGCGGTCATTCCCGCCAAACTGTTTTTTCGTCAAATGAGTTGCCAAACTGTTGCCAATCGTATTCAAAACCATTAATAATTTCATGTGCCCGGCATTTATCTCGGCAAAAAATCGCTCGTCCTGGCGGACCGCCGGGATAATACGTAAGTACACTTTTCTTTACTTATGCTTTTTAATTTGGCGTAAAATCAACATAATTTCCATACCAATTTATGTTTTCCAAATGCATGTGATTTTTGCAAATAGAATTTCTGCTGTATTTCAAAAGCATAAATCATTTTGTGCGGGCGATAAAACGGTTTTTAATTAATAGTTAGAAAAGTACTTAAATTTTAAAATTCTGAGCCTCAGGTACACTTTACCGAAGTCATGGGCCCAGTCATGCTCAAATTTTGAAAGCTCTGCTTTCTGTAGATTTGCCTGGAGAACATACATTTTTATTATTATAGATAGATAGATTTGGCATAAAACTGGCATAATTTCCGTATTATTTAATGTTTTTCAGATGCACGTGCTACTACATTGAAGTAATAGCATTCTTGTTAGCTCAAAGCATGAATTACTTGATACGGGCGAAACTCGCCAAGCATGGCAACGTAAAAACGGTTTTTAATTAATAATTTAAAAAGTAATTAAAAATCTAAAGTTCTAAGTAGCCTATAACCTTCTCCAGGGTCCCATCTATATCTAAAACCAAAATTCATCATAATTTATTCAGCGGTTTAGGCGTGAAAGCGTCATAAACTAACAAACAAACAAACTCACTTTCGCATTTATAATATTAGTTAGGATGTTAGGGTAGATATTTTCGTATACACATCGATGGTAGATATTTTAATAATGAAATTTTTAGAAGTTGCCGACAACTGGTAAATTTTTTAAAATTTTGACGGGTATAACAACGACGTAGATCGATCTCGATGATTCTTAGTTTCTGATGACATGGTCAACGACAAAATAATGGAACTCTTTGATTCTTATAAACACCTGAGCGATGCTAATCGTTGGTTTCCTTTGTAAAATAAAAAATCTGGAGTGACTACACTCGACTTTCCGAATACTTACGTTTAGATCATTACCAAGAATTTCAATAAATTTTAATCCATGAATAATTCAGCGAAAATTCTTAGTTTTTTCAATTTGAGCTCAATCGAATGTACCGTTTAAACGCTAGCGCACTTTCAAGAATTTCCACCGATAGGCCATAATGTAAAAGAAATTTTTGTCGTAGCGCTGTAGAAAAAACTACATGTCCTATACACACCAAAATCAATACCGGTCTTGCGACGGTGGTTTATAACATATATACCCAATTTGAACTCAATCGAATACCCCGTTTAGGAGCTATCGTGTTCACTCACATACACACAAAAACAAACAAACAAACAAACACACGCACGTGCGCACGCGCGCACGCACGCACACACACACACACACACACACACACACACACACACACACACACACACACACACACACACACACACGCACACACACACACACACACATACATACATACATATCAGGTTGTAACGAAAGTTTTCCGCCATATCTTCCTGAAAAACTAACTTCTTACTCCTTAGATAACTGTTTTTGAACTTTCGGTACCAAACCTGCACAGTGTCACATGATATGACAATAGTACTTGAAGCTGTACTCATAATTCGTTGATATTATGTAGCTGACTTTTTGCAGCACAACTGGAAGTAAATGATGGTTCTAATCCTCTAGAGTGATAGTTCCATTTGAGACACCTTATACTTAATGATAACTATATTTTTTACAGATTTCACAACACAGTGTTATAAAGTAAGCCTCTTTCTTTCAAATAGTAAAAATCGTTTGACAAAATATGAGCAAATACGCCAACGAGATTGTATGCTGACGATGTTTGCGGTGGCGGGAAACTTTCGTTACAACCTAATACATACATACATCTTGTAAAAATAGCATAAATGAATTCATTAGACTTCAAAACGTGTCAATACACCAAAATCTCGAAATCGAATTTTTTCATTATTACAATACTTTCCTTACATGGTACATGTTCGGAAAGTAATAAAAAAAATCATTATGGTTTATCATCAAGTTATGCTAGCAGGTCCATAGCCAGATTTTCTATTTGGGGGGGGGGGGCACCCCACCTGAAGTGGGGGTGGCATTAATTATATCATATATTTTTTAATGATAACTTTTTTATCTATATTTCTACTATATTAAATATTAGCATCAAGTTTACAATACAATAAATTCTTAAAAGTCAAATAGTTCTGACGGCGTCCAAGAAGTAAAAGCTCGTCGGCTTAAATGGATAAATTTAAGGTTGTCAACGTTCATTGTGGAAAATGAGAACACACGAAATAAAAATGACTGTGATAGAGTATCATAAAGAAAAACTTATTATGAACACAAATTCTTTAAAAATTTACCCAAGGATATCATGGGGAAAAATTTAATTTCAAAAGGGGATTTTAATGAAAGATGTGGCAGAAAGAAAATTGTAGGCTAATCGTATGTGAATGGAAAATTTACTTTTAATATTGATTATATCATAAAGTATTTTGTTTTCAACTCTCAAAATTGTAACAAAATAAAAACTTCAAATTTGCACTATTATAGCAATACTAAAGACAACTTTAAGCAATATATAAAAAAAAATAATAAATTTATGTGAAAAACTATAGTATTCATAAATTATGCTTTTCTATGGTCACTTTTAAGTACTTTGATCATCTCATTTAGGTTTCGATTACTATAAATGTGACAAAAAGAAGCTAAATGTGATAATGATATTTAAGTCTTTTTTAGATAACAGACAATAGCTTAATTTCTATAAATAAATTAAAGTAGAATTAAAATAATAATATTTTAATTACTTTATGCAAATCTCCAATAAAATATTGTGTTTACACTAAATGTGACAAACCTATGAGAAATTGTATCTCACTTAGGCACAGTGACTTTAATTGGTTAACTTCTATTTCAAATTATAATATCAAAAGCCAGTATTTAAAAAAATATATCACATTTTTAAATATATTACATAAATCAAAACAATTGCAGTCGTCTATTTTTAATCTCATTGAATTTCCGCAAAAAATTTTGTAAATCGATATTCTTGGTTCTATTTTATTTTTTTCAAACGCAAGGAAAACAAGGTTTGCTAATCGCTGGAGTGTCACTGATAATAGTTGTACACGATCTATTCAGCTAAGCACAGAAAATGTTGATTCACATACAGCGGTGCTGCATCTGAACATATGCGAAGTTGCTAATAATTTGTATGTAACTTCAAATGCAACTTCTTGGTCAAAGATTTTTTGAAAAACGTTGCAGTTTTCAAACTTCGCCAAATAAGATTTAACCATTTTCAATTATTCTTTATAGGGCAATACAATTCCTGAGGAAGGCAAGTAGTGAATATTGTCAAAATCTAATTCTTCTGCAGCTGAAATGGCTTTTAACCAAGTTTTATTTTCACTGAAACGCCTAGTCAGTTCAGTTAAGATTACGCCAATAGTCTCAAAGAAAATTTGTTTCAATAAATCATCATATTGGTAGATTCCAACTGTTTCCATTGTGACCGAATCCCTAAGAGATGAACTGGGTATTTTTCGTCTTTTAACTTGATGTTTCAGCTCCGATTCATTTGCGACGTCAAAAACTCCAGCAGTAATAAAATAACTAATTTCTTCATAATTTTCGTCATTTCGCATATTTTTAATAGATTCTGTTACAGCTTCTATTATTTTCGAGGAATCATTAAGACTAGTTTCACGTGTCTGTAACTGTTTATTAGCTGGTTCCAACGTTTTTAAATATTTTTCGCATGTTAACTAGGCAAAATCGAAACTTGTGCTTAGTGATAACAGTATGTAAACCAGTAGCTTCTGTTACATCAGCACTATCATATTCTCTGCTAGAAGCAATGAATTTTAAAACTAACAATTGCTCTGTAATTATTATAAATTATATCTGTGACATGCAAGTGTCCACTCCAGCGTTGTTCCAGGAGACGGCTCAATGCACGACCTTCGTAGTTTTTCGCTATACAACCACGTTTAAGAAACACGTATAGCATGGAACACTGGCCAAAAATTGTTTAATGACCAGAACAACATGTATTCCCTACTAGCAATTTTGCTCGGGCCGTCATCGGCTGGCTGCGTGGCCGTTGGTAGCCCGAGCAAAATTGCTAGTAGGGTTGCTTTCACTATAACTAAATGGAGATGATGATTGCAGCAACATAAGGTGTAGATCGGTTCAGCTGTTGTTGTATTATCGTTTGAAGTCCACCTCATTTTCTACTCATCACCGAAGCTCCATCATAACATTGACAAAGTATATAATCAGTATTTAATCCATTTTCCTGTAGAACATTTAAAGTTAAATCCGCTAAAGATTATGCATTTAATTCTGCAGTAGCTTTCACACACAGTGGCGTAGCCAGGGGAGGGGGGATATCGGGATATATCCCCCCCGAAATTTCTGGATTAGTGATGAAATTCCATCTATTTATACACATATAAGATCATATCCCCCCCCCCCCCCCGAAAAATTTTCCTGGCTACGCGCCTGTATCACACATAATGCCGTTTCGTAAAATTTACCATCTTTCACGCAACGAATACCAATAGCAAAATTTTCATTACATTTTCTGTCTTTCGTAACATCTGCCAAAATTGTAAACCAAGGTACATCTGCACTTTTTACAACGCCACTCTCACGAACACAGCCGGTTAAGATCTGAATGACATTGTTTTGTATATCTGGTGAAAGATATGTAGCATTTCGTGCAATAAATTTTGGAACAGTTCTTTAATTTTTCGTCTTTATTTCTTGTAAATTCATATAGATTTTTGAACAAACCTTGTTCTTCGTGTTCTTGAATATCATAAGTTCCTCGCATTGGAAATTCAGAGACAGGCGCTAAGATACAGTAGGCGCCAAGAGAGTTGGGTCTTTCAGCTTTAATCGTTTAATGCAAATTACTATATGTAAGGCTGTGGCTTTGGCTAGTTAACCGACTTTTTTTTTTATAAATAGGTGTCAGTCGTTGGAGATTAAGCAATCATACATTTGAAAAATAATAAAGTTTTTAAAAAATATATTAAACTTTTTCAAAATATATGCATTAAAATTTTTAATGTGAAATCAGCTGGGGGGGGGCTCAGCCCCACCTGGCACTCCCTTGGCTACGGGCCTAACAAGTTTGAAGCGGCTTGGAGTTGCCACAAATGGCGACTTTTCATTCTTTAGCTATTTACTCATTCACAAAATCGATAAGGTTGGCATTAAAACGGTTCTCCGTATATTTTTATACATAATCATTGGCAGATTGGCGGATTTAGCACTCCGAAATACTATTCCATCTCGCCGTGGTGGCAAATATCCGAGATGTGACGTAAAAAGTAACTCGTCTTCTTTAAAAAATAAGTACTGTCGTTATAAAATACTTTGCTAAACTTATTATCTAGCTCTCCTACAGAAATTATTTTGAATTCTCCACTAAACTGAATCATTATATCAGGTTGTAACGAAATTTTTCCGCCAAATCTGCTTGAAAAACTAAGTTCTAACTCCTTAGATAACTGACGAGTTATCTAAAGAGTTAGAACTGGTTATCAGCACTGATAACCAGTTTTTATCGACCAGATCGGCAATTAACCACTTGGTTAATTGCCGATCAGTGGTTAATTACTGATCTTCCACAAGTTCTCTGAGGCTGGTCTCATCCACATCAATAGACCAGCCAGAGCTCTCTTGAATGTCATAGTCCTTGTTTCTGAACTTTCGGTAGCAAACCTGCAGAGTGTCACATGATACAGCAATAGTACTTATAGCTGTACATATAATTCGTTGATATTCTGTAGCTGACTTTGCAACAAAACTGCAAGTAAATGATGGTTCTAAACCGCTAGAGTGATAGTTTCATTAAGGGCACGTTGTACTTAATGATAACTGTATTTTTTTTACAGATTTCACAACACAAGATTTGAATTAAGTATCTTTCTTTCGTTTGACAAAATATGAGCAAATACGCCAAAGCGAAATGTGTGCTGAAGATTTTTGCGGTGGCGGGAAACTTTCGTTACAACCTAATATTTTAGTGAGAGTCGATAATAATCGATACTTATCAGTGCTCATTCTTTTTGGTAATCCTGTTTCACCAGATCGTCTGCTATTTCCATAAATCGATTAGTAGAACAGAATACGATACAAATTAAGTCAGTTCGTTTAAGTGATGAGTGGGAAAGGCACTTTCTCCACGTTTTTACTTTTATTCAGTTGGAAAGTGGGAAGGTATTACTTGCTTGTTTGTCATGGTTTTTATGAAAAATAATTAAATTAATTTTTCAAAATTGTTTACTGGTGCTTTTGAATATATTTGAACAAATCAATGTCGAATATTTACCAGACGTCTCAAAGGGATTATGAATGGGACTTCTTACTCTCGCAAGCTCATAAAGGGTAATATCTGCTTATATTTTAAATAGTTTAGTTATTTTTTATGCTATTGCACTTAATTGCTCTTATTTTGTTACTAAAAGTATTTGTATTTTCGGAACAGCTTGTATATTTGCTACCCATGGCGACTTTTCATTCTTTGGCGATTTACGGATCTGAATAATCGAAAATCATTTCCCATTAAGGTTGACATTAAAATAGCTTTTCATTTATTCTTATGCGCGAAACTGGCAAAATTAATGCGTCCAAATATTTTATCTTGCTAATGGGTGACAAATATCCAAGCTGAACCTATTTTCGGACCATATATGTATTAGTGATCTTCAGTTTTCCTGATTTGGCCCAATGGGGGACTTGAAGTCGCCAATTTGGTGATATTTGGTACAATTTGGATATTTACTACCACGATGAGATGAAATATTTCGCGATGATAAATAAGCCAATCTGCAAAAGATTATCCATAACATATCCATTCAAGGGTAAATGGAGAATTGTTGGCACCAGCACCAGTGGCGTAGCCAGGGGGTGGGGTTAGGGGGATCATACCCCCACACATGAGGAATTTTTTGCCATACTAAATGTATATTTTTCAATCCCTTATCCCACTTACATATACATATGTATGAGTTGCAGTAGTCGTAACCCCGCCCCCATGAAAAATTTCAGGCTACGCCACTGGTTGGCACTTTTCCGTTATAAACGCTACACTTGGCGATTTTTAATCTTGACAATACAATTCAAAATAACTTCAAATGTTATACAAACGTTAGGTGATACCTAATTTGAATTTGCGACGCATATCAGCGCATCAGCAAGATAAAAAAAAGAAAAATCTGAATTGTGCTATATATGTGCTATGCATTAAAATGCATAAAGAGAAGTGCTATACATTAAAAGCGTATCATAATTTATGCGTCGTCCCTATTTTCTTCCCTTATTCCATTAACTTGGAAAGTGCATCATTATTCATGAGTGTGCCGTATTTTTCTCTCTTGTTCTATAAAACACATCTTTGGAATCGAAATCTATCTTAAGATCGCCTACTAAAACTGTTGTACAATCTTCGCCAAGCATATTCCAACTATACTTCATCGTTTTAAATACTATCTGGAATCTGCATCATAATCCATGAGTGTGCCGTGTTTGTCTTTCTTGGGTTGATTTCTCTTTAACGGCCCGACTCTCGCCAACTTGGCGATAATTAAACATATGCAGTTACCACGACAATTTTTTGTATTTGTATGGAAGCTGTAGTTTAGAATTAAAATGGCGATTTGAAACAACATATAACTACAACATTCTGTAACGTCGTCATGCTGCTAGGAGCGGCACTAGCAGTTTCATTTTATATATTTATAAAAAGATGGTAGCGAACAATAACAATTTAATAAGATAATATAAAACATGTCAAGTACAGACGATCACAGATCTTTCAACATTGGTGTTGTATTCACAATAAAATGATTGTCATATTCGTGTTCGACACTTGTCAGAGAGCACAACCTCCTCTCAGTCAAAAACGTAGTCCATCTCCGTCGCTCGAAAACTGATCAGACCAGGTGAGGTAGGCATATATATCAAAGGGCCGCCGACCCACCTTCTCGTCCTTTTGGCGCGAAAATGTCAGGAAAAAATTCTTCTTATATCTTCCCCTATTGCAGCAATACTCCAAGACTCGTTGGAGTGGAGACCTGGATTTTCGTGAATGTTTCTGGGTGATCTCGCTTGTTACAGCTCCTTCTACCTCCGAAGAGATTTTTGCTATCTCTGAGAGCGAAAATTTGGTCTTAAACTGTATACGACGATACGAATTAGGGAAGACTGGAGTACAAGCCCCCAATTACACCATCAAGCATCACAATATCAGAGAGTTTTAGCCATCCCCTTTTTTTTCTTTTTTCAAAACACGCAATTTGCGTTTCCGTAGCGTTGAGGCTTTTGCCTGTTACTCTATTTCTTTATGCATATATTTAAAAAAAATTACACAATTCTAAACACTTAATGAATGACTGAAAATACACATATGCAAAACAATTTTAGAATACAATTAATATTAGTATATACAATTCTGAAGCTAGAGATTATACATGCCTTCACTAGCTACCCAAATTTGCACGGCTAAGAGCATCTGTGTTTGCATGCTTTCTCCCAGGCTTGTTGTTGTTGTTGTTAATGGACCCCCAAGGAGGGGAACACTGGGGAGCTTATGGCTACGGACGCTCGGACCGGCCTTGCGCTCCAGACAAGAAATTTAGCTGAAAACCAGTAGTGCCGAAAAGCAATAACTTCGTTTCCTCGTGATGGATTTAATAAATTGCAGACATCCTGGGTCTCCACCAAAGGGAGGGAAGCAACAGAAGGAAAGTAGATATAAAAGGGCTAGCACGCCGGGCGAAAACCATGGACAAGGGCAACCGTTGTTGCCACCAGATCTCAAAATCGTTGAGTGGCTATTAAAAAGTTGGCTACAGCCTGAGCATGAGAAAGGTTCTGAAAGTCGCAAATCAAATTAAACGAGGGCGGGGGGGTGCCCCCCGAGGTTCAAGGCACGAAGGAGCCGGCGTGTAGTCTTCATTTCGCCGAATAGACCTTTTGACCCTACTTTTTGACAGTCCCCACTTCGCTCTCCTCCGAAGTGAGGGATCCTGTAAAAATTACTTCTCTGTTATCAGTCTTTCGAAATATCTAAAAACGGATCGGATGGGGACAGAGTCCCCTCTCGTTCGAAGCAGAACTTTCCTCTCCCCCCCCCCCTTGCAATGAAAAACTCCTCTCGGGAAGTTCTTGTCTGTCGTGCCCCCATGCACGTGTTGGGAAATCTTGACCTGTGACCTCCAGCTACATCCTACATGGTCAGAGGGAAAAGTCCAGTGGTAAAAAAATAGTTCTCAATCCAGTGAATGAGAGTACTATTATAATACTAAAATCAGTGACGTATATAGATTCGCTTAAACGTTCCAAAGTTACGGTTTATTTAAAATCTCATTGTTAATGGCGTAAATATAAAATTTTTGAACTGGCCATTTTTTAATGATTGTTTTAAAATTTCGGGAGGTGCCCGGCCGCCCTCGGCCCGTGACTTGATTCGCTTATAACGCTCCAAATTAGCGGTTTTTAAAAAAATCTCATTGTTAATGGCGTTAATATTAATTTTTTAAACTGGCAGTTTTTTAATGATTGTTTCACAGTTTCGGGAGGGGTCCGCCCCCCCTGGGAACACTCGTTAAGTACGCCACTGACACTAATTATGGATTTACTTGTCAAATTAATTCAAATTTAAATAAATATCAGAATACTGTGATAAATTATAGATGGAATAAATTTTCATTTTTAAGGACAATTACATTTTATAAAGTGTTATTAAAAATAAAAATTTTACAATAAAACTTTGAAGAGCATAAAAGAAATGTCACTTTGTAATTATTTGAAGGTTGTGTGTGTGTGATTAAGGCAAACCTGCGCGAGGGGTATCTGCCTAAGATGAGAGGTGCCTTGGTTAGGAGGACTTTCTAAGGGGTTCTAACGCGTATTCACGTTACATCTGGAGAAAACCTGCCAAAACTCCAGACCGTTAGATCGACGACCGCGCGATGGGACCGGAACCCAGAACCTTCACACTTCGGCCGTCTACCTCAACCATTTTCAGTGATATAGCCATTGTGCCATGGTGAGGCTAATTATTTGAAGGAGTGGCGTAAAAATGATAACTTTCTGAAACTTTCATAAATAATTGTTTTAAAGTCTAAGCTTTGAAAAACAAACTTGGCCAGAAAAAAATGTGATTTTAAGTTCAAAATACATTAATTTTAATATTAGTAAAATTGAAAGAAAAAAATTTACTAAATTAAAAATAATAGATCCCCCTACCTCAATTTAACTCCCAATTTCCGAAAGAAAATTTTTATTTTGTGCTTGACAAAGGCAAAACTTGAAATTTTTGCACTTCTACCTCATCAGGGAGCTTAGCTGGAGGTTTTAAACAGATATTTATACGGAAGAGGAGGTATAGCTGCCTAAAGATCTCCATTTATCATTGTAGCAATAGATAATCTACCTTATTTAGAAGATACAAAAATCTTTTTAGGGAAGCCCTCCCAATAAAATTAAGTCTAATCCTTACAATACAACGCAAAAAAAAGCGCCCAATATCCAGTTATATACCATCTTCACATGCATTACAAAACAAATTTATGTCTATCTATAATAATAAAAATCTGGAGTGACTCCACTCGACTTTCCGAACACTTGATACCAAGCGTTTAAATAAATTTCATTCAATTCAATCAGATCTAGTGTTCAGGCACTAGAGCACTTAAAATGATTTGAGTGTAAAGGCCGCAATCTATAAGAATACTTTTTTGTAGCTCTGCAAAAAACTGTACTGCGTGAACTCGCTAAAATTTAAGCAATATGTAAGACAGTGACCTATAACATGCGTACCTAATTGGATGTCAATCGAATAAACCATTTGGACACTAGCTCACTTTAAATGATTGCTTCCTTAAGCCGTAATATATAAAATTTACCTCTTGCAAGTCTGTGAGCAAACTATTAGCTCCAAACATACAAAAATCTATGCAGATCATGAGACCGTCGTACTATACATACCCAATTTGAGCTCAACCGAATGCAGCCTAGACACTAGCGCACTTTCAGGAATTTATGTACATGGGCCGTAATGTAAAAGAACACCAATTTGTTGCCCTGTCAAAAAACTATAAGTCCTATACACAGCAAAATCTATACATGCTGTGTGACGATGACCTACAATATACATACCCAATTTGAACTTCTTCGAATGCTCCCTTTTAGACACTAGCTCATTTTAAACGATTTGCTTCTATAGGCCGTAATGTATAAGAATTATTTTTTGCAATCACGTGAACAAACTATAGTGTTGCAGAAAACTCTGCTACATTCTTGGGTTCGTTGCTCTAAAATCCAGTATGTGTAGAAAGTTCTAATAAAAAGTCCGTTTGACAGGATGGAACTCTTAACTTCATTGCTTCTAGAACTTGGTCGAACAGTCAGCTGTACAAAATTCACGGGCAGTGAGGGCCAGTAACGCAGTGGCGGATTTCCCAATAGGCGCCTGAGGCGGTAGGAAAATAATGATAACTCTTTCACTCAGGGGCCGTGGTAGCCCAGTGGTTAAGGCGTTGGACTCGTAACCGGAAGGTTGCGGGTTCGATACCGGCGCACAACTAAAGACCACCGTGTACATGCGGTGTACGTGCACGTTAAATCCGTGGTTCCGGAAGTCCTCTCGGCGGTCGCTAGCAGTTTCCGAGGGGTGCCAATTAGGGATGGACGCGAGACGAAAAATTGGCGTCTCGCAAAACAGCCGAAAAGCTTGTCTCGTCTCGCAAAAATCCCTATATCATAATGTTAAAAATGTTTGTCTCGTCTCGCAAAAAAGCTGTAAATCTCTGTCTCGTCTCGCAAAAAGTCGTCTCGCGTCCATCCCTAGTGCCAATATTCAGAAGTCCCACACCTTCTGATGAGGTTCCAAATTGGGGCGGGAAAATCCGGGAAGGATGTACATGTAGCTCACACATTCAGTGACGCGAGCTGTAATCTCCTGGCAAACAAACAAACAAACAAACTCTTTAACTCGTGAGCGCTGCTCTGAATTTTCTCCTCAGTTGTACGTGAAAATAAACAGCAATTCACAAATCCTGTCACACAGATGTACTTTTCTCCGTCGTTGTCCTCCAAGACACGGTGTTTAAAAAATGTGAATGTTGGGAATGTTGATGAAAATATAATGTCAACTAAGACATTAAAACTGTTTTTGATGAGTTGCGGGTGAAGATGGTGATAAATAAGATAATAATGATGAAACTGATCTTTCTGTTCCATCTTATGCTACTGCTTTAGGGGCCCTACAAAAACTGAGACATTATCTGTAACATTAAGACTTAATTTACAATAGAATAACATATTTTAATGAGTTAGAAAATATTGTATTGCAAACGATGCCTAAAAAAATAAACTACAGTACTGATGACATTCTGATAAAGGAATGGTAGTACAATTAAAGTTTCTCCTATGTAAACTGAAATTATACGTACGTACACTCTATTTTTGAATTAAAAGTTAAACTAAATTGTATAGTTAAATATTTTAAAGTATAATATTACTCTTTTTAATTGAAAAAATATTAAGCATTTTTTTTTCAAATGTTTTGTCTCTCATAATTTAGAATAGTTAGAAAATAAGACCCTTTCAGTTATACGCGATTTTAAACCGCTCCCTTAAAACGCGTAAAAGTGAGAGGTCACAGTATATTATTTAATATTCAATCGTTTATTTCATTCCGCATTTTTCAAGTAACACGTTCCATAATATTTTTGAATTTAATTTTTCTAATTCATATATCAGGGCATTTATTGTCAGCGGGATAGATTTTCACTTTACTCTACTTAGGAAGTCATTTCCTTTTATATATTCCGATTGAAATCAGCTCTATGGTTTCCTCGCCATCAGCATATATCTCTACATAGGCCACGCCTGAACGATAAGTTTGCGCTGAATTATTACCCGAGACTATAACATTTAGCTAAAAAAAAGGGGTGTGGATATAATGCTAAGGGCAATGAAATAGTTACAGATTCATAAAACAAATATTATTTTTCATAAAATTAGTTTCTCTCTTATTTTAAATTAAAATCAAAGCTTACAAATTTTTAAATTAAAAAACCATTTTGGGGGCCGGGGCGCTGGCCCGGAATGCCCAGCCGGAAATCAGACTCTGCCTGTGTCCCGTTGCTTGCTCCCACTGAGACCCACAGCATACACAAAGACGTGTTCTGGGAAGCAACGATGGACTCAGAAGGAAATTGCTCAGTTCACCAAATTTACTCCGTATCCGACGAACAGTGTAGGCGCCTCTTGCGAATAAACATGCATACAAACTGATAGACAGGAAAATTCTCATTCTTTTATATATTTAGATTATTGCTGTATTTGGATGGCTTCATTAATACTGATTTTACTTAATATTATTTTGAGGTAGAATCAGGCCATTGATAGGGAGTAGAATTAAGGATTTAAGAAAAATATATACACACGACGAATGTACACGTTAAATCTGCAGGGCCGATTCAGGATTATCAATTATGGTTGTTCAAAAGAATAACCTAATTAAAGAATAAACAAATTCTAATGAATTAAGTTATGAAAAGTATTTAATTATTTCTTTAATTTATTATTTTCAAGAGGAAGTACTTGTTTATGTAAAAATCCAAAAGAAATTATTTTAATAACTAATCTACAACAGAACATGTATTATTTGTATGAATTATTTTACACTGTAAAATTTTGTTGTATGTTGATACCAATAGAAATAATTGTGACAAAACTATAGTTCAGAAAAGTTTTTTTTAAACTTTAATTATTTATTTATTTGTGTGTGTGTGTGTGTTGGGGGGGGGGGTCATGCAGAAACGGAAAAGCATGATGATTTATCTGAAAGCTCTTAAAATGCAGAAAGATAAAATAAAAAAGAAGCATAGGATATTTAAAAAACATTTAAAATGATACACAACACTTCAAAATAATTTTCACATTTAATTTTACAGCTGAGCCGAAGTACTTTTTAGAAAAATAAAAATATCTAAAAGATTAGTTTTTTTTAATCAAAAATTTTTTGAGCTTGTAATGTTACTATGAAAGTGAATAATGTGAATGTGACGAAATTTATATAAGGTGATGTAAGTCATTAAGAACTGACCGGGGACAAACTAAAAGAAGTACTTTTACACTTCCAATAACATTTGTTTTTTATGTTTTGTCATGGGGAATAAAAAATCATTCAAAGTATTATAGGTGGTACTTTGAATGATTTTTTAATTAAGTAGATTTAATTAAGAATGATTTTTTAATTAAGTAGATTTAATTAAGAATGATTTTTTAATTAAGTAGACATTTTTGTTTTGTTTTGATAAAACTGATTTCATCCATTCTGTAGTTACAGAGAAACAACCATCGACAAAAAGTATATTTCCTGAATGCAGACTACGGTTGTGGAGTGTCTTTTACAGAAAAAACAGGGGGGGGGGAACCCTCCACTCGCACAAAGAGAAGGGACAACTTAATGACGTTTTCTCACCCTCAAAACACCCAAGGTTATACGAAAACGATCCCATTGACCTCTGTAATGCAGCAGTCACCGTACGTGGTACGTACAAGCCAGAAACCAGACCCCCGGATCAGACCACAAGGCACACCTTGATATTTTATAGACAACCCCCGTTTTAACCCCGATTTTTAGTGACCGGGTCCCTAATAAATCATTCTCTAGCCCACCTTCTACTTCCGGGTTTTCGGCAAAATAATACCTAAACCGGAGCCGGGACCTCTGAGCCTGGTACCGGATGCAATTTAACAATATGTGTTCAGAGGTTTCAGGAACCTGCAAACAGGGCAGAGGGGAGAGTTCGTGATCCCAACCTTATTAAGTGTGGCGAGGCTGTACGTCCTGCTTCTCGGCGGTCGTGGGAAGGCTGTACGTCCTAAGGCGACTAAGAAGGAGTTGACTTCTTCGGTCCAGGAGATTTGCCCGACAGAGCCAGCTCTTCGGACCTAAGTATCCCGAGCTGGGGTAGTATTTGCAGTTTTTCCAGGCTTCCTCATTTTCCGCGACCCACTGGCGCTTAATACCAGAATAGAGATCTTCAGCAGTGGTCCAGGGAAGAGTAGGACAGGAAAGCATCTCCCAGGCTTTAGATTTCTAACAGCTTTTTAAACTCATGACGTCAAAACGGTGTCATTCTCAGTTGCGATATCTAACATGAATTAGTGAAAGTGAAAGAAGAAAAAAATCTCACTTTATTTTACTTTTCTACAGCATAATGTTACGAATTTTTGGGGCAACCCGCTGTTCTGGGGCATAAAATAGTTTAAAATTCGTATTCTACGTTTCAAATAGTTAAATTTTGCTTTTTGTTGCATCAAAATCGGTCCACTAGAACCGGAGATACGGAGGTTTCGGTTTTCCCCTTGCTTTTCTATGGGTTTCAAGAAATCTCGAGAAATATTGGTTCTAGGGCTTAGATCTTTTCACTTTTGGGGACTTATTTTTGGCGCCAAGCTTGGCGACATTTTGGTCATTTGGCGCGATTTTCCCTATGGGGCCTGTAAAGCTGCCTTTGCTGCATTAAAATCAACAATAACCTAACATTTCTCTTCTATGACGTAATCAAAATTCCCGCTTTATGTGGAATACTCGAGAAATAGACTTTTCTGATGCGCTCCTATATATAGCCGACGCAGAAGGTACAAAGAAGCTTCCAAAAAACATTACGGTCACTTTATTGACCGTAATGTTTCAAAAATAAATGTGAAAGATCAGGAATGCCACCGAGGTCTTGGACAAAACGGAGAGGAAAAATTGAAGTCAACTTGGACGTAGAGGTGGATGCAAGACGATACAGAGATTTACAACTTTTCCGCGAGACGAGACAAACATTTTTAACATTACGATACAGGCCAGAGGTTCCCAAACTCTGTGCCGCGGCACCCTAGGGTGCCGCGAGCGTATGCCAGGGGTGCCGTGGAGATAATCAAGAAAAATACTTTTGTGAAGTATAATCAAATAATTTCCTTTGAACCGGTATCCCACAAAAAAGTTAGCCAAGCTAGTGACCAAGTGGGTGAAAATAAAAATATTTCAGTCAAGTTCGAGAGAGTTCAGTATCCAGTAGCCTCTCTTTTACAGGAACTCCTTAAAATAGGAAAGGGGTGTCAAAATTTTATATCCCTTTCCCAAGAGAGTACTTTCTTGATAGTTAGCCCTATAAACAACACGAAAGAAGTAATGAAAAATGGTTTTTACACCGACAAGGGTGCCGCGGCGAAAAAAGATTGGGAACCCCTGATATAGGCATTTTGCGAGACAAGACAAAGCTTTTAGACTGTTTTGCGAGACGCCTATTCTTCGTCTCCCATCCATCCCTACTGGACGTGACATGACGTGTGACAGAAAATAAACAAAAAGTTTCGCATCAGTTCTTACTTTAGAAACTGTACAAGGGCGGTGAGATAATTGAATTCTTTAAAATTTGTTTCTAAGTATGTTTATTGAGTAAAAAAAAAAAAAAAAAGCGTACATATTAAATGACGTATGAACACGATTACAGTCACAAATTCTAATTGAGTATTTCGGTGAAGACGATATTTTGATTAAAGCCATCGACCACGGAACGTACAGGTGAATTATCATGAGTGATCTTGACTACTGCGTTATTCTTTGATCTAACCATTGAAAGAGAGACTTACAACATTCCACGAGAAAATTCGGGTTCAGGAAAGTAAACGCCAGCAGTATAAAGTGAAAATAGTAAAAAATGACGGAGTTCTGCAAGAGACAAAAAATCTAATCCTCCAAATGGCGATCGCACGCTCCGTGCTTTATTTACCTTTTCTCACGCTACCCTCGATGGTAAAGATCCAATATCAGATAGAAAACTGAAAAATTAAAGAAATAAGAGCTAAATCGCCAAAATTAAGAAGGAGTTTATAATTGTGGTCAATGTGATTAATAAACCACAATGTATTTTCTATGTGAAAAATATGTGAAAAAATCTGAAAAACTTTCATATTTTAAATACGCACTAATGTGCCATATATTAAAGAGCGTATCATAATACATGCGCCGTCCCTATTTTTCTTCTTTATTCCACTAATTTGAAAAGCGTATCATTATTAATGAGCGTGCTGCATTTGTCTTCCTTATTCCATAGAACACTTTTTTGGAACCGAAATCTATATTAAAATCGCCGCTTACTAAAACTGTTTCACAATATTTGCCAAGCACATTTTAACTATACTTCACCTTTAAAAATACTGTTTTGAATGTGCATCATAATCCATGATTGTGCCGTGTTGGTTTTCGTTCCATAAAGTACTTTTCAGAATTGAAATCTATATTAAAATCGCCTACCAAGGCCACCTGGTGAGCCAGACGCGAAGCTCCCAGTTTTTAACTCCAACAAGCTTGGTACTCATTTTGTCGACCCACTCAAGGGATGAAAGGCTGAGTCAACCTTGCCCAGCCCAGGAATTGAACCCAGGACCTGTTGAACGGCAGCAGAATGCGTTAACCGTTATACCATTGGGATTATATTCTAAATATTCTTCACCTTTATAAATACTGTTTGGAAAGTGTACCCTAATACATGAGTAAACCTTATTTTCTTTCCCTGTTCCATAAAACAATTTCTTGGACTGGAAATATGTATTAAAATCGCCTACCAAAACTATTTTACAATCTTCGCCAATCATATTCTAACTATACTTCTCCTGTGTTGTAGGTAAGTAAATTGTAGCGTTTGCCAGTTTCTAGCCAAATCTGGTAGATATCGCCAGCTTAGGCTCAATTTTTTAGACTGACATTTGGCGCCAAACTTGACGGTAAATCATCAAAAATTGTAAAACTTGATGGCTTTCAACATTTTATTCTCTTCCCACCTCTTCTTCCGCGCTACCTGCCGCTTTTAAACATTTCTCTGTATAGACCATAGTGTATGAGAAATATAATTTTGCAGCTTTGTAAAAAAACTATAAAAGTCCTACACAAACCAAAATCAATACCGGTCGTGCGACGGTAATCTTTAATATATGAACCAACCGTTTAGGAGCCAGCGCACTTTAAACGGTTTAATTAGCAAGAAAATAGTAAAATTCGTCGGAACTCGAAGAAAGAAGTGACGTGTCCTCCTTTCATCGAACCTCCTGTCATTGAGGGACATTGAACTAATCCGCCAAGCAGAGTGCGCACGTTTCCTGCTTTATTTACATTTGCTCGAGCTGTCTTCAGTGGTAAATATCCAATATGAGATAGAAAACTGAAAAATTAAAGAAACAAAGTCCCAAAATAAAGATGTGCATGGACCATTCTGGAGTTTGCATTGCAGCTGTATAACTCCTAGAGACTCATGCCTGGGAAGTTCGCCAACGTGCGGCGAATTTTTTTTTCGGAACAGCTTGTGTATTTGCCATCTACTGCGATTTTTCATAATTTGGCGACTTACATATAATTGATCATTATCTCGCATTAAGGTTGCGAATAAGACATTGCTTTTTATTTTAGCTTTCTTAAACTTCTATAAATGCGTAATTAACCCCGCCAAATAATTTATCTTGCCAACATGTTGCAAATGCCCGAATTGATCCACAAATTAAACTTCACAATAAGTGATCTCTTATTTTGCAATAGAAATCTGTCAAATGAGTACAGCTATTTCGGAAAAACGCATTATCTGAAATTTTAAACTCTTGTAATCCAAGAGATCGAATCTTATGAAATTCCACTTCCATGTATAAAGACAGGCTTTATTCGGGTTACTCATTGGTCGGCGAGAGTACGTGCATGCTAAAATGGTATCAGATAATCTGGTTGAAGCTGAATATGTGTAGATATGTTTTATTCTGGTATTTTCAGAAAGATCATATCGATACTGAATTTCAATAGGCCTGTGCAACAGCTCTTTTTCTATCCTTTTATTTTTATTTGCTTCATATGTTGATTCCCAACTTAAGCCTCCTACTCTCGTCTGCTTAAAAAATCACCACACGTTTGAGAGCTGCCCAGGCACAAGTTTCAACTCCAAAAAGAATCACATGAAAATGAACGGGAACATATTAGAGTTAAATGCATGCACCAGTTAAGGAATTTGAAGACACTTAATTGTCTTAATTGATAACACTTGTGCTCATTTGATTTAGAATCTGACACCACCAAATTGATGCTTTCAGAAGAAAACTGCCAAGTGAATATAGCAATTTATATCATTTCGGAAAAAAAAAATCATCACCTGAAACTTCAAATTCCTTTTATCCACGCTATCGTATAAGCAATTTTAAAATTTATGAACTTTAAGATATACATTTTTACTTAATTATTTCTCATGACTTTTAATTTGACGTGAAACTGACATAATGTCTTACGAAATGCCGTGCTTATGTGTGAAGACAGGCTTTTATTCTGGTTACTGATTGGTTGAGGAGAGTATTATTGTCAAAGTGCTTGGTCAAACTGCATCAAATGCGACTTCAAGAATCTGCCTCGAATTGCCTTAGTGTTTTAATAGATGCCATTTTCTCTACAGTTATGTCTATCGCCAGCATATAGATGGTATGTCACATGATCTCTATTTTATAACAATATTATAATTTCTAATGCATTTTTAAACTCGTGGCATCAAAATGATGTCATTTCATTTAAGATATGCTACTTTTTTTACAGTTATGTTTATCGCCAGCATATAGATGGTATATCACATGATCACTATTTTAGACAATCGAAAACTGGAAACGCTTTCTGGAGGTGAAAATTATCAATAATAATAATAATAATAATAATAAAATAAAATAAAATAAAAAATCGTGTAATGATTGAGTTTTCAGAAATTTAAAGTTGACTACGGACTATTCCATGTCGTTTTACATATATGTGCAAAATTTCAAGCCGATCGGTCCAGCGGTGTGGAAGGAGTTCCCGGACAAACAAATAAACAAAAAAACTTTCACATTTATTTAATAGATGCTATGAACAGAAACTGTTGTCTAGTTCTTTGTACTAGACAATTCATACCATTCTCTGGCGATCAATCAATTTGATAGTGAATTATCACGAATTTATTTGATGAATGCATTATCTAGTACGTTCTCTAGTATGTTTTAAGAATACTTACCTATTCCTGTTTGGGAATTTGCAGAATTGGCTGCTTGCGATATGATTTTGTGAAGGAGCCTACAAAGTACCTGAATTTCGGGGAGTCTACGTATTCGGATCATTTTGGTCCTAAAGCTAAATTTCCAACTCCTTGCTCCAAAGTAAGTTGAATATTTTTACATTCAAAATAAAATTTTAAGAAAGAAATATATTTTTCTTTTGGGATTAGGCGTGTTAAATCTCTTTCGAAATCGATAAAGAATATTTGTCTTTATTTTAAAAAGCGCATATCTCGTGCTAGACATGTGTAGATTAGCGCTTCTCAAACTGTGGGTCGCGATAAGACCTTGGCAGAGGGAGCCTTTGTGTTCGGTTCTCGGAGAGTTTGAGATGGAAATTTTCTATTTCTATAATAGCCTATAGAGAATTTCGGAAATTTTAGAATAAAACGAATGCTTTAGAATGGATATTTTAAACCCCTATCTTTTAAATTAAAACGTTTCATGCAATTTTTTTCTTAAAAATGACACATACACACACGCACACACACATATATATAAATATAATATAAAATAGCTTAACTTACGTAATGTGGAATCCCAAGTGAAATATTAATTGAAAGCACTTAATAACAGATATAATACGTAACCATGAAATTATAAATGAAAATCCAGAGGCTATAAATAAATTTAAAACAGGGCCATCAAAGCCAAAAAGTGGGAAAAACATGCCATGTGCAATCACGTGGGCTTAAGCCTAGCTTGATGAACTCATGTAAAGAAGTGGATATGGAGAGGAAAATTGAAACGGAGTACTCCATTATCAAGTACCACCGTACTCACATTTCAATTAAATAAAAACAAAAATAGTTAGGTTTTTGCAGGTGACCTGAAAAAAGAAGTCGCTTTACGTAACCTGGGGGTACGACCTAACTAAAAGAAAAAACAGGCATGGATGCTATCCTAACATGAAGGTGGAAGAACAGACAAGACTAGAAATCGATGCCAATCGAGAAAAAATAATCGACAAAGTAACATGATCCAAGGAGGAAAAAGGAGGACACAGAAAAACAGACAAAATGCTTCCAAAACCATGTTAAAATATCAAGAAAATCAGAAAAAGAAGTTAAAACAAAACTATTGTAATTAATAACAACTATTATAATAATTGTAATAATAGTAATATTACACAGGTATTAATTGCTATTTGTGCTAATATTATACTATGGAGTAAAGGTAAAATTTCACTTAATTAGGCTTATAATGAGTACAGAAGAGTAAGAAATAAGATTTAAAATATACCTAAAAAAAAAAAGTACCAGTAATCAATAATTCTACATTGTATTTTTTTTATATAATTTTTTTGTATAAAATATACAGATATATATTTTATGATTTTCATTGATTTTTTTTTTATGAATTTGAATAGACCAACAACCAACCCCATCCTCACCATCCAATAAACTAATTTGGACATACAGTTTTATTTATTACATTGTGGATACATTATTGATTTTAAAAATCTACCTGGATATTTATAATTGAGAGCTGATTTATATAGGTAGGTTAAGTAATGGGCCTTAAAACTATTGGTACATAGAGACTCTAGTCTATATTTATGATTGGAGATTATGTTTCTAAAAACAGATGTGTGCATGCAAGAAGTAAAATGAGTAAAGGCATTAACATGAAAATTAGAATCATCTCTTTTATTAAAAATATTGAATGATAGACTCTTATCATCATTAATTTTAAGTCTAAGAAGTTTATTAATTTATTATCAGTAGGATTTTTTTATTAATTCTAGGGCTGAAGGGTAAGCTATTGGGAAATTGATACATATATATGTATATATAGCTATAATTTGGTGTGTTGTATGCTTAATAAAACACTGTTAAAGCCACAGTGGCATATACAAAAATATTTTTTGGTAGGGAAAACTGATGTGGAAACCATGCCATGTGGTTTTTCTTATATATCTATTAAACTGAATAGATTTTTGATGCACTTAAAACGAAGTACCAAAACCTTTGTAACTCACCAAAGATATAATTTTTAATAAAATAAAAGTTAATTTCAAATCTTGCACTACTGTATAAGTATATCTGCAAAGTACCAAATCATAAGTATACTGACAGGGAGTAAAACTTTCACCAAATTCGTTGTGATATTTCCTATAAGTTTTAGCAAAATTGAGCGATTTGCACTTATCCTCATAACTTTTTCTTTTTGTTTGTTTTTTATTTTTGTAAACCCATCTTTGGTTTTAATAGTAAGTTGGTTGATTTGTAATATGAAAATTTGTTGTTGGTTTCATTCTCCCCTTTCTTCTTGATCACAGACTTTACTTCGTAGCTGTGGAACAAGTTTTCTTCTGTTTAAGAATCATAAATTTACAGAGGTGTAGACTATGAGCCTTGGATTAAATTCAAGACGACTCTCCCATCTGATAAGAATTCTTTATATTTTGTACTGTACCATTGCTACACGACGCAATTTGAAAAACTTTTCAGTGCAGCATATATATATATATATACAAAAATATCGCCAATATTAGGTAATATTCTTTCATCCTAATCTCTACATGTCTTAAAATAGCTGCATCTTGCGCTTTTAAGTTCATGTGATTTAAATCTCTCCTATTTATGCATTTCAGTGATTTATTACACCTATCAAATGGCTTTTACGTATATGTTTTCTCTCCCCGATATCCTACTTACTTTTTAAAATTTAATCTATAGTTTTAATTTCAATTTTTGATTCTTGTAAAATATTTATTGCACTTGCGTCATCCAAGTAAACTATTGATACCTTTAGGATAGTGCTGCCATCTATACTAAATAGTAAGCATTGATTTTAGATTGAAATATAAGGGATGTTTATAATTCTTCCCCTTGCTATGTAGGATCCATGAGTTTAAAATAACCCTTCGTATGCCATTCACTACATCTTGTAAATATCAAGCTATCTTAGACCAGATTATTATTATAATTATTATTTTAGTTTATTTTTTTAAATTATATATATATATTTTTTTTAATTTCTATTTCTTGTGTAGTAATACCGTTAGTTACAGTGTTTTTTGCGTATTCTAGATTTTTCTCTTTTTTCTTTCCTAATGTTTGTAATTACATTTGGTTACAGTATTTTGATTATTTTAGATTTTTTCTCAATTTTCATTTTCCAGTGTTAGTAATTACTTTTGGTTACAGTTATTTGATTTTTCTATATTTTCTACTTTTTATTCCAGATATTCTTATTAAATATTTGTTTTTTTTTTCTTATTTACATCTTTGGACTGTAACCTTTTTTGTACTTTTTGATATAATTGTGTCTTTTCTACTCTGATATAGTATAATATCACCCTTAATGGTACTAAACAAAAATAATTTAGTGACTGGCAAAAGTGGATTACATGATGTAAGTCCATATGCCCGGTACATTTGTTCTAATTTACAGGAAGAGGGGAACAATGGATCGAAAAACAGTTACTCTTCCTACAAAAATTACAGTAGTGATTGGCAATCTTTTCTTTTTAACTCTTGTGGCTCCAAAAAATGCAAAACTTGCCCTTATGCTTCTAAAAATCTAATAGACAATAGTACTAAATATCTCAATTTTTGCAAAGTATATAATTGTATATATAAAATTTCTTGTACTATCTGTAACATGGCTTATATTGGACAGACTCGTAACCCGTTACACATACGCATTAACCTGCACCGCAATAATGTTAAAAACTATTTATCCAATAGTCACCTTACCAATGTAGAATATGCTCACTTTCACTCCCACGGTTTTGAAAATGTTACTATCGAAATTCTCGCAATACAAACCAATACTTCTGAACGGCTTTTCCTCGAATCACAATTAATCAATTGTCATAACACCTGTTATCCTTATGGTCTTAACCAAATAGTACATAATAAACACTTACATTATTATAATACACAATCTGATCCCTCCAAGTATACTCCTATATATAACCATTTAAATTTGTCCTTATATAAACGAACAAGTCGATATAAACGAGGAAGACATAAAGCTACTTCTACTAACATAATGTCAAATAAGCACATTCAGTCTGAGTTATACACCCTAAATAAAAGTTTTGAGGTTGACCATAATTGGCTAAAAATACGAGCCTACGTTTTCTCTTTAAAGAAAAAACACCTCTCAAAGTATTATAAAGTTTTCACTTCATATACTTTCTCTAACCATTTTGACCACTTGTTTTATGATTTAATAGTTACTCGTGCCAATGCACTAAATTACAATTTACTAGGTCCCAATCGCAATAGTACTAAGCTAAATTCCAATTTTGTAATTAATTTCTCCAATCCTGTTTTTAATATGATTAACTTCAATAAACTTTTATCTTCTCACTCTGACTCTTTCCCTTTACCGCATCTCAGCCTAAAAAAATCTTTCAAATACCCTATACCTATGGGTAGAAAGATATTTAATTATAACTCTTTCTGTAGAAACTTTGTACTCGATGATGAGGTACCCTGTCTTTGTACCAGTGGTCAATACAATTCTTATGTTAATTCTGATTTTGGACATATAGTTACCGGAGATCTTTCTATTATCAAAGATCTTAAACTCCAACGGATCATGAAAAGAGGTACTAAGTTTAGGTTACCCACTAAATACTGTATAGATGATATAATAGATACTTTCACATATAATATAGACGTATATATATATAACACTTCAATAAAAAAACAACAAACCTTCTGCCTTCTTTAATGAATGGAAATTTAATATTCTTGCTGACCTTAAAAAACAACTACTTTGTAAATTTAGATATACTAAAAATATAAAACTAAGCAATCAAATAACAGAGATACAGAATAACTTTATCATTACTTATGTTGATAAGTCTAGCAATAACTATGCTATAATATGTAAGCAGTTATATCACAATCTCTTAGCTTCATCCATTAACAATATATCAAATTTCAGTCTAACATCTATCTCTGAGATAACATTTAACAAAAAGATCTTAGCTTTCCACAAGTTACTTAAAATCAAGCATGACAATCTAAAATATCCCTACTTAATGCTAATACCAAAGTTTCATAAAACACCACTGAAATTCAGAACTGTTACTATAGGATGTAACACTTATAATAATGTAGCAAGCAAAATATTACTAAAAATACTTACTTCTATGCATGATCTGTACATAAAATCTAACACTTCTTCTGTATCTATAGGTAATAGCTATGAACTAAAAAATAAGATTAATGCTCTCCACGATGTAATTAATATATCAACATATGATTTTAAAGACTTATTCAATAGTATACCACTAGACGACTTATACAATATAATATTGAATCTATTTATACATAGTAATAATAATATAACCCTGCCTTCTTACATACATACTACGTATTTCGAAAATCTTTTAAAGTTCATAGTCTATAATAACTAAATTCTACATAATAATAAATTATATAAGCAAGTTATAGGAATACCACAAGGTGGTTCTAATTCCACTTACTTAGCAGACCTATATTTATATAATTATGAAAAAAATTACAATAATCCTTCTCTTATAATATATAGGTACATAGATGACATAATAACAATAGCTACTGACAATACTTATAGTGATACTGACCACCTACCCATAGCTTACCATTCAGCCCTAGAACTAATAAAAAATCCTAATGATGATAGAATAATTAATTTCTTAGACTTACAAATTAGAATTAATGATGATAAGAGTCTATCCTTTAATATATATAACTAGCTGAAGTACCCGTTCTTCGCACGGGAATGAATGGACTTTTTGATATTACGATTTGTGGTGATTACTATTCATTGTAATAAACAGATATAGCAAAGTGGATATCGCGTTATATTGTGTCCAATAATCATGCATACCGAATTGCAAGGCAATCGTTTGTACGGTGCAGAAGGCCGTGCGGCGTAGCGCAATCTAGTGGCGAGTTTTAGCAAAACGGATACGTCGAAATATTTTTCGCATTCAGATATCGATGTATACGAATTTTCATGACTATCGGCTGGACAGTCCTGAAGTTCATGTGTTGACGCGACATCTAGTGGCAAGTTATAGGAAAATGGATAGCGCCAAACTCTTCCCCGTGTTCAAATATCCATGTATACCTATTTTCATAGCGATTATTTGCACAGTCAAGAAGTGATACACTGCAGGGCCATCTAGTGGTTCAATAAAGTAATGATTTGCTACAGCGCCGTCAAGTGGCGAGTTATAGCAAAATGGATAACGCCAAAATATTCTCATTGTTCAAATAGCTATGTATACTGATTTTCATAGCGACCGTGTTCAACTATCTATGCATACCAATTTTCATAACGATCATTTGCACTGTCAAGAAGTGATACACTGCAGGGCCATCTAGTAGTTAATTAAAGTAATGATTTGCTACAGCGCCGTCAAGTGGCGAGTTATAGCAAAATGGATAACGCCAAAATATTCTCATTGTTCAAATAGCTATGTATACTGATTTTCATAGCGACCGTTTGAATGGTCAAGAATTTGGCCTGCTGCAGCGTCATCTAGTGGCGAGTTAAAATAATAATGCATTGCAGTGTCATCTAGTGGTGAGTAACATCAAAAGGAACGCAGTTAGAATATATTGTTCGTGCTCAAATGTGTAAGCATAAAAATTTTTATGCCGATCAGTCGAACGGTATAGAAGTTGATGCTTTTCAGCGCCATTTAGCGGCAAGTTACAGCAAAATGGATAGTGAAAAATATTCTCCGTGTTCTAATATTCGCGTGTACCAAATTTCATCGAAATCGGTTGGACGATATTCGCATAGCAAACGGCTAAACGGAATAGAATTCAACGTTGTGCTGCGGCACCAAGTGGCAAGTTAAGGAAAACGGATAGCATAAAAACCTTCTCCATCATAAAAGACTTAGGTGAACCAAATTTCATCGTGCAACGGTGCTCAACGGTGCTGGAGTTTTTCAACCTCATAAACACATACCAACATTCATTTTTATCTATAACCAGTGTTATTATATATACCAGTCTCAAATAAAATCCAGTTTCAAATCTAAGCCTCGCCAAACTGCCAACATACGCCATTTTGCAAGAGTTTTTTCAGGGAATCATTCGAAGCATTGACTTAGCAGCAATCAATATGGGAAATGGTTCGACCGCCAAAGAGTAGCACGCATTTATTTGAAAATTGGAATCCCTTAATACAGCCGATTTTTTTTTTAAATTATCAACTATAATGTGTTTTATTCATCGTTACTCCGATGTACTAAATGAGAAGATTTCAATTTTCTAAAATTTGGCGGAATTCCCCCAACTTAAATCAATGTACTCAATTGGCGAGAATTCTGAAGTTAGATCGCTTGAAATCCCTTAATAACTGCATTATTTCTTCACGGATCATTAAAATTTAACGCTGTATTCTAATAAAACCTTTGCACTTGTTTTCAAAAATCTATTTCCTTAAGCTCTCAATAAATTGCGCAAAGCCGAAAACTGTGCAAACCGCTAGAACTCACTTACTCAAAATCCATATTTCAGCCATTTTATTTTTTCGCCAAACTAAAAAAATTTACACATTAGCCTCGGAAATCTTCAATTCTTATTGTTTTGCGTGTAAAGCATTACATTCCTGCTCTGATTTCCCATGCACACGATATTATAATAAAAAAAAAAATAACCTTACGAATATAAACTAACAAAAAAAAAATCATTATTATTCTTTTATTTTTACTTTGAGAATTTAAAACATTTTATTCGGCAAAATCGCCACACATGGCAACCACGATCCTTATTTCACACTTTTTTCACTACAGGGGTTACAATTACGGAAAGCTTTTTGCGTGAAGAGCATAAAAAATCTCTTAAATTCCGGGAACGGGTGGACTTTCAAAGTTTTAAAGTGGACTACGATTTATTCTATATTATTTTACATATCTGTGCTAAATTTCAGGCCGATAGGTTCATTTTTGTGGATTTGTATACGAACGACATTTTATTCGGCAAAATCGCCACACATGGCATCCACGATCCTTATTTCACATTTTTTTCACTACAGGGGTTACAATTACGGAAAGATTTTTGCGTGAAGAGCATAAAAAATCTCTTAAATTCCGGGAACGGGTGGACTATCAAAGTTTTAAAGTGGACTACGATTTATTCTATATTATTTTACATATCTGTGCTAAATTTCAGGCCGATAGGTCCATTTTTGTGGATTTGTATACGAACGACATTTTATTCGGCAAAATCGCCACACATGGCAACCACGATCCTTATTTCACACTTTTTTCACTACAGGGGTTACAATTACGGAAAGCTTTTTGCGTGAAGAGCATAAAAAATCTCTTAAATTCCGGGAACGGGTGGACTTTCAAAGTTTTAAAGTGGACTACGATTTATTCTATATTATTTTACATATCTGTGCTAAATTTCAGGCCGATAGGTTCATTTTTGTGGATTTGTATACGAACGACATTTTATTCGGCAAAATCGCCACACATGGCATCCACGATCCTTATTTCACATTTTTTTCACTACAGGGGTTACAATTACGGAAAGATTTTTGCGTGAAGAGCATAAAAAATCTCTTAAATTCCGGGAACGGGTGGACTATCAAAGTTTTAAAGTGGACTACGATTTATTCTATATTATTTTACATATCTGTGCTAAATTTCAGGCCGATAGGTCCATTTTTGTGGATTTGTATACGAACGACATTTTATTCGGCAAAATCGCCACACATGGCAACCACGATCCTTATTTCACACTTTTTTCACTACAGGGGTTACAATTACGGAAAGATTTTTGCGTGAAGAGCATAAAAAATCTCTTAAATTTCGAGAACGGGTGGACTTTCAAAGTTTTAAAGTGGACTGTGATTTATTCTATATTATTTTACATATCTGTGCTAAATTTCAGGCCGATAGGTCCATTTTTGTGGATTTGTATACGAATCAAATCCACAAACAAACAAACAAACAAACAAACAGAATTTCATTTTTATTTATAAGATAAAAGAAATGACTTTAATTTTCAGGTTAATACTTTCACTCATTTCACTTCATGTATGCACACTTCTGTGTTTATAAATATTATCTCTAATCATAAGTATAGAATAAAGTCTCTATGTACCAATAGTTTTAAGGCCAGTAACTTAACTGACCTATATAAAACTGCTATAAATTATAATTATCCAAGTAAATTTCTAACTTCCATTTTATATCCTCTATGTAATCAAAAAAACTGTATGTCCTAATCAGAATATTGGTTGGTGAGGATGGGGTTGGTTGTTGGTTCTTTCTATATTTAAAAAAAATTAAAAAAAAATCATAAAATATATATCTATATATTTTATTTAAAAAAAATCATTAAGAATAGTTGATTACTGGTACTTTTTTCCTTTTTTATGTGAGTCTGTAACCAATGAAGCCATACAGAGTACTGTTCTACCTAAATATTTTACAATAACATTAGCATAAATAGCAATTAATAAATGTGTATGATTATTATCAATATCATTACTGTTAAAATTATTTCTACAGTTTTTCTCCTTTTCCACAACTTCAACTAAGTACTTCTTAGCTACTGCAGCTAGTACTACGTTAAACATAGGCTAGCTATACTAGTGTTATATTTATTTTATTATTTATTCATTTAATTATTACCATTTTTATTCTTTTTATTTATTCATTTAATTATTACTTTTTATTTATTCCCTTCCTTTCCATACTTCCAAAGTATTATTAATATATCATTTTTTTTTTCACACTCCATGACATTACTTGTCTATTGATGGCATTAAGTCTTCTCTGATGGCAACATACACTAATACTGCCTCCATTACTGAGCTTTGATCTTCTTGTCGGTCCACTTCCTCGTTGTTTTTTTCTAATAGCTACGGTCGCGCCCCCAAGTTACAAAAGGACCCTAATTTTGGTCAGGTAACTTGCAGAAACCTAGCTATTATTGTTTTTTATGATTAATTTGAAATGTGTGTGCGGTGGCGCCTGATGATAGAGCAACACCATTTCAATATCCATTCCATTTTCCGTCTATTTGAGGTTACATGTGATTAGGCTTAATAAGCCCACCAGTTCTAATTTGGCGCTTTATATCCAATTATCCACTCTTTCATTGCCTTAAAAGGCTATATTTAAACACTTATCCGGTATAAGCTCGTTAATTGGCACCATGTGCTATCTACTTTTTTATTTTTATATTTTTTTCACTTTATCAATGGATTATCTTGGGATTTCACTTTACGTAAGTAAGCTATTATATATTATATTATATATTATATATTATATATATATATATATGTATATTGTTGCGGAATTACTCTGCTACTCCTGGTGTTCGTCGTTCTAAAGTCCAGTTGGTGTAAAAAGTTCAAGTAAAAAGTCACTTGTCAGGATGGAACACAAACTTTATTGCTTCTAGAACTTTGTAGAACAATCAGCTGTACACAATTCACAAGCACAATCTAGCAGTAACGTGCTTTTAACAATCCGCTTAGATCAGAAGCTCTCACAAATGCTGTATTTCTCATACAAAATAAGTCACTTTCACAGGCAAACATTCAGTGAAAATATACGAGAGATAACACTAATAGTCTCTCAAGACTCAGCAATCAAGAATTTACACATAGCACTGTAAAAACAGCTTCATAAAAGCAAGCCAAAACACAGCTGCTATAGCACTATCAAGTCACAAAGCAAGCGTACTCGCCGAGAGAGCTTTCACAATACGCGCTCTCTCACACTGGGCGTTCAACTCACTCTGAACTCTCGGGGCGACGCGCGCTTCTATAAATAGCCGACGCAGGAGGTACAAGAGGTTTCCAGAAAAGTCAATTTCTCGAGGGTTCTACATAAAGCGTGAATTTTGATTACGTCATAGAAGAGAAATGTTAGGTTATTATGCGTTTTAATGCAGGAAAAACAACTTCCAGGCCCCATTGGGAAAATCGCGCCAAATGACCAAAAAGTCGCCAAGCTTGGCGACATTTGGCGAAATATCGTCAAATTTGGCGCCAAAAATAAGTCCCCAAATGGTGAAGAGATCTAAGCTCTAGGACTAATATTTCTCGAGTTTTCTAGAACCTCCATTTAAAAACAATGGCAAACCGAAGCCTCCATATCTCCGGTTCTAATTGGCCGATTTTGATGCAACAAAAAGCTAAATTTATCTATTTGAAGCGTAGAATACGAATTTTCAACCCTTTTAAGCCACAGATCAGCGGGTTGCCCCGAAAATTCGTAACATTGCCCCCTTCCCAAGGACTGCACATCCCGGGCAGTACAATCCCCGGTTAGGAAGTCACAAATATACAGTGTCCAACCTTTAACCAAATCTTAACAACATAATTTAAGCAAATAATCAATAAACACAGTAAGCAAATGCACTCTAATAAATAAATAATATACATAATAAACAATTACACTAATAAGTAATCAATGTAATAAACAAATACACATTAATAAAAACCAATATATTACAAATATGTACACTAAACATGGCGTAAGTAGTAAGTGAAAGAAAGTTGACGAAAGAGGAAGAGAAGAGAAGGACAGGAAAGAAATGAGAGTTGAAAGAAAAGAGGAATTACGCCATAGTGGCCATGGTCTGAGCTAATTACAACCGCGGTATATGGCAAGCCGATCGTAATGTACAACTCTTGGCTTCGAGTTTGGTGACTTACGAATCCGTACGATGATGTCATTCAGCCGGTTTAGGACTGTGTAAGGACCGTCCCACGGCGATTGCAGCTTGGGAGACAGGCCTTTCCGTCGAGTAGGATTCCATAGCCAAACTTTGTCACCTGCGTTGAACTCGTGTCCCGTAGCCTTCGTGTCGTAGCGAGTCTTCATCTTTTCCGTGTTCAGGTTGATCCGTTCCCGAGCAAAATGATGCACATCTTCAAACCGTGCCCTAAGGTTTTCCACGTACTCCTCTGGCGATGAAGGCGCATCTGGAGGGCGGCTGAACACTAGATCGACGGGAAGACGAAGATCTCTGCCGAACAGCATCTGGGAAGGTGTGAAGCCGGTAGTCTCATGGACGGCGCTCCTATAGGCCAGCAGGAAGATGGGGAGTTTCTTGTCCCAGTCCTCTTGATTCCTAGATACCAGAAGCGAGAGGTTGTTTAAAATTGTGCGATTGAACCTCTCCACCATGCCGTCGGATTGTGGGTGTAAAGGCGTAGTCTGGGTTTTGTCCATTCCGAGAAGTTGGCATAGCCCTTTAAAGACTGCAGAGGTAAAGTTCGTTCCTTGGTCGGAATGAAGTTGCAGAGGGGTTCCATATCTGGAAATCCATTCTTGCACCAGTACCTCTGCTACGGTCGTAGCTTCTTGATCGGGAATAGGAAAGGCTTCGGGCCATTTAGAGAAGTAGTCAATGACAACTAGGATGTATTTGTTGCCATCCGAAGTTCGCGGAAGAGGTCCCAGGATGTCGAGGGCAATCCCCTCAAAAGGCGCTCCTACATTATAACGATGTAGTCTTCCACGGCTTCGTTTCTTCGGGCCTTTACGGGCGGCACAGGCGTCACAAGCTTGACACCACTTTTCGACGTCGCCTCGAGCCCTAACCCAGTAGAAGCGCTCGCGAACTCTCTGCAGGGTCTTCATCACGCCAAAATGGCCTCCAGTGTAGCCATTATGAAGTTCTTCTAGAACCTTCGGAATCCTCGAACGAGGGAGTACTAACTGCCATCGGAGCATCTTGCCGTCGTCCGACTCCCATTTACGATACAGGACTCCATTCCTCAGGCGAAGCGAATCCCATAAAGCCGAGTACTGTTTTGTTGCCGGACTGTAAGATGATATTTCTTGCCAACTGGGCTTAGCGCTGGATTTTTCCATAAATTGCACAATAGGTTTGATGTCGCTGTCTGCTAATTGGTCCGCCCGAACATTTTCGTCACTCCAGGGATCTTGAGATGGTGCCAATGATGTAACTTGGCGGACAACGGGATGTTTCAGATGGTAATTTTTCTCTGCCCTGGAGCAATAGCGACAACTGTCTATGCAAAGCCTTCTCGACAAAGCATCTGCATTTCCATGAGATGACCCTTTCCGATGACGTATCTCGATGTCATATTCTTATAAGCAAGGTGCATTTCGCCAGCCCCCCCACCAAAACCGATTTCGATGAAAATGGTTCAGATCGTTTGTACCTCGTTTGTACCCGTTTGTACCAGCAAACTTTTCGTTTGTACCTCATTGGTATCTTCACAATAAGCGTTTCCTTGTGGGGGGGCTGGCGAAATGCCTAGCCCCCCCACCAACGAATTTTCAAAAATGAACGATGCCAATCGTTTGTACCTCGTTTGTACCCGTTTGTACCAACAAAATTTTCGTTTGTACCTCACTGGTAGTTTAACTATAAGCGTATCCTTGTGGGGGGCTGGAGAAACGGTAGCCCCCCCACCAACGAATTTTCAAAAATGAACGGTGCCAATCGTTTGTACCTCGTTTGTACCCGTTTGTACCAACAAAATTTTCGTTTGTACCTCACTGGTAGTTTAACTATAAGCGTATCCTTGTGGGGGGGCTGGAGAAACGGTAGCCCCCCCACCAACGAATTTTCAAAAATGAACGGTGCCAATCGTTTGTACCTCGTTTGTACCCGTTTGTACCAGCAAAATTTTCGTTTGTACCTCACTAGTAGTTTAACTACAGGCGCATCTTTGTGTGTGTGGGGGGGGCCAAGCATTTCGCCAGCCCCCCCACCAACGAATTTTCAAAAATGAACGGTGCCAATCGTTTGTACCTCGTTTGTACCCGTTTGTACCAGCAAAATTTTCGTTTGTACCTCACTAGTAGTTTAACTACAGGCGCATCTTATTGTGTGTGGGGGGGGCAAGCATTTCGCCAGCCCCCCCACCATCGAATTTTCAAAAATGAACGGTGCCAATCGTTTGTACCTCGTTTGTACCCGTTTGTACCAGCAAAATTTTCGTTTGTACCTCACTAGTAGTTTAACTACAGGCGCATCTTTGTGTGTGTGGGGGGGGCAAGCATTTCGCCAGCCCCCCCACCAACGAATTTTCAAAAATGAACGGTGCCAATCGTTTGTACCTCGTTTGTACCCGTTTGTACCAGCAAAATTTTCGTTTGTACCTCACTAGTAGTTTAACTACAGGCGCATCTTTGTGTGTGTGGGGGGGGGCAAGCATTTCGCCAGCCCCCCCACCAACGAATTTTCAAAAATGAACGGTGCCAATCGTTTGTACCTCGTTTGTACCCGTTTGTACCAGCAAAATTTTCTTTTGTACCTCACTAGTAGTTTAACTACAGGCGCATTTTATTGTGTGTGGGGGGGGCCAAGCATTTCGCCAGCCCCCCCACCATCGAATTTTCAAAAATGAACGGTGCCAATCGTTTGTACCTCGTTTGTACCCGTTTGTACCAGCAAAATTTTCGTTTGTACCTCACTAGTAGTTTAACTACAGGCGCATCTTTGTGTGTGTGGGGGGGGGCAAGCATTTCGCCAGCCCCCCCACCATCGAATTTTCAAAAATGAACGGTGCCAATCGTTTGTACCTCGTTTGTACCCGTTTGTACCAGCAAAATTTTCGTTTGTACCTCACTAGTAGTTTAACTACAGGCGCATCTTTGTGTGTGTGGGGGGGGCCAAGCATTTCGCCAGCCCCCCCCCACCAACGAATTTTCAAAAATGAACGGTGCCAATCGTTTGTACCTCGTTTGTACCCGTTTGTACCAGCAAAATTTTCGTTTGTACCTCACTAGTAGTTTAACTACAGGCGCATCTTTGTGTGTGTGTGTGGGGGGGCAAGCATTTCGCCAGCCCCCCCCCCCCACCAACGAATTTTCAAATATGAACGGTGCCAATCGTTTGTACCCCGTTTGTATATGGCGTTGTCAGATGGCGCTACGCACACTGTGTAACTGCGCATCTTCTGCTTCTGCGCATCTCAGGTTGTTTATATTTCCATCGAATCGAAGTAAATGGAGATCGTTGAATTAGCAGAACTTCAAAAAATTAAATACATAAACTTAAGAACGTGGTATACAGTAATTACTAGCTTCAGATGTGCTAATTACATAATTGTCTTAGAATACTATTTCGGAATGATTATAGGCAATAATTTCGAAGCGATGTGATATTATTCTTTGTTAAATGCCAGTTACACTGCCCGTTAGGCCATTAAACTCCAATAAACTCCTAAATATTATGTATGCCATGTCTGTTATTATTTTGCCCAAAAGTTGTATTTTAAGAAATGTTAGTAAATTTAGAAGAATGTAGTTTGTGTTAACGTAATATTTATAAGCGATATATATAGTGTAATCTATATAAATAAAACAATGTGTAAACTGTCCGTTAGTTTGTCTGTGTGTCTGTCTGTCTGCGTCTCGCGTAGCTCCGAAACGGGTGATCGTAGACCTACCAAATTTTGTACGGAAATTCTCCAAGACGGGTCTCGACACACCTCGAAGCGATTTTTCTCGCTTTTCGAAAGCAATTTTCGAAATTCGAATTAGAAAATGTTTTATTTTATGTTTTGTCCGATTTTTAGCGATTTTTCTTGTGTAATACATAATAACGCCGGTAATTGCACTCGCAAGAAAACGATAGTTACATCATCGTATAGAGGAGAAAATTTTCTTTTAAAAACTGTTCGTTCGGACTGTGTAACATAATTTGCAGATTTTTGGGAATTTTGCAAATAAAATTAAATTTGAAGCTGACTTTAGTAATATTACGGCAAAAGACGGAGCAGACAATTCGCCCACTTTTAAAAGAAGAACGGAGGAAAAATATAAATTAGGAGAATTTTTACGAATTTTTAAGTAAAGAAGGATTTTCATTTCAGTAGTACCTGCTTATGAGTTTCGGTTTGATATCTTGCGGTTTGGTTGTCTGGATACAGTAACAATGATTAAAATTGCCAGTTGAAAAAAATAAATAAAAACGGGTCCCGCGAGCAGACGATTTCTTTGCTTGGCTCGATTTCCTTTTATAAATACTGGATTTATTTGTGAGAAGAAAAATTAAACTGCATAATCTAGAAAAACAATTTTAAAGCCTTTATAAATAGCCAGTCTTATCTCTTATCTCTTTTCTTTTTGTAAAGGGTTGCAAGAGCGGGTGACGTATTTTTAAATTAAAAAAAAAATGTCCATTTCATGTAGTGTCTGAGGTATTTAACGCTAAAACGTGAACCTAAAAGACAGCATGTCTGAGGAAATAAGACATTTTGAAAGTGAGAAGTTCACTGCAAACGGTCCATTTTCACTTTTTTGATACCGAATGACGCTGACATAGTTTTTTTTTTGTGTGTGTGTGTGTGTGTGTCATTATATTGCAATGATCTCAGGTTATTACATATATGACGCAAATTTTAAGCCAAGAGTGAAATAATTTTGCTTTTTCTAGATTCCACATCACTGGAATTAATTCGAATTACACATGTGAGGAAATTTTTCGTTTCCTACCGTGCGAAGAACGGGCACGCAGCTAGTGATATATATATATATATATATATATATATATGAGACGTCAGATATTTCAAGTAAAGTTTCAGAGTTAAGACAGGTAATATGGTTTATTGAACATTACATTTAAGTTACAATGAGAAGAAGGGAGGGGAGACGGGTACAAGAATCAGCGTTGACTCATTAAGCAGTTCCAGTGGCAGAAGTCTGACGATTTTCGATGTGCGGGAGTATTTACGCTTACCAAACCACGTGGTTTTCGAAGACATAACTCAGCCTCTCTCTTACCTCTGATCGAACCACACACATTTACCAACATGACCCGCATCCGGGGCTACAAGGGCGTGGGGACACATGTACATCTAAAGAACTCAGAATCGACGGCCTGATGTCTGGCAAATAACAAAATAAATAAAACATAGCTCCAGAGCGCGCATGGCAAGTATGACAGGAAAGCAAAACTTACAGTGAAAGTACCCGCTTGAACAATACCCAAACTAGTAAAACCCAAATTACCTTTTTATACATTACATATATTTATATATAGTAATGATATATATATATATATATATACAACTGTTTAAGAATACGAGTATGTAACACCACAAAGAAACAAGCACTGCCTGCAAACGGTTTAATAACAAAATAAAAGAATAAAAAATGGACACTCCGTGGATTCTAACCCAACCTTAAGACGGAGCAAGCAACGGTTTAACCCAGGGATGGAACACCACAAAGAAACGGATCCTGGCTGCAATCAATCCCAAACAATAGACTGAACCTGCAGTTTAAAAACACGGATACAGAATAATAATTCGAAACCTACCAGCAGACGAAATCAACGCTTAAGAATACTGTGATAGAAAAACACACAAAAAATTACACTACCTGCATTCGAACCCAACTGATAGAGGAAAACATCAGTTAAAGAACACAGTTAGAGTATAGTACTAGACTATGGACATTCCCGCCATTCAAACCCAAACTCCAGACGGAACAATGGTATAAGAAAACAGTTAAAGAATAATACTACAACATGGAGACTTCCTGGATTCTAAATAATTATCATGAATTACCGATGATTCTTACTGGAGATTTTAATGTTAATTTTCGCCCTCAAGAATCTCAGCCGTTAGTTGATTTTTTCAAAGAAAAATTTGATCTAACTGTGAATACTTCTCGACTTCAATCAACAACGCGTCGCGTTTCGGTACAACGATAGATGCTGTATTTTCAAGAAAATTAGCAAATTTAGAGAGTAAAATTTATGTTTCACATTATAGTTACAACAAACCTCTAATTTCATACATAAAAAATTATGATGACATTCAAGTACCTATTTCCAATGAATAATATGAATATAACATTTATATAATCTTTGTAAAGTACATGAATAATAAATATAATTAAATTTTAATATGATATTTATTTTAAGTATAATCATTTGAGTGATCTGTGTCGTAAACGTCAAAGAAGTTTTACTTCAACCGCGCGTAAAGATTACACGCATACACTTTTTTTTTTCTTGGCTTGAAATGCGATATGGTGAGGATGACCGAAACCGGTTGACAACCGTGACGTCACTTAACCGAAGAATTGCCGCAACCAATAGCACCGGTGCATAACCTAGCATAACCGACCGGTGAATTCTCGAGCGGGCCCAATGATTTTGTATGTAACCTAAGGCAGTGTTGTAGTCCTAAGAAAAAAAGTGGGAGGACGCTCATTTTTCACGAAATTTAACCTACACTTATCGGATTCATTAATTGTAATTATTCCTTAAACAACCAATAAAACTAATTTAACCATCATTTGTTTATTAATTAATTAAATTGAACTCATTGCTAAATTATTGATTACTTGTTAATAATCTAAAATAAGTCTTTTGGATCAACCGTGTAAGCTACTTAATTTGTTGTTGCAAACATGTAATCGGATTTGTGTGCTTGGCTCGAAGCCCTCTTAAAATCCTCGTCAAAAGAACAGCACAAGGGGGAGTGGTGCCCTCCGTTGGGGTTTTTGTAAGGGGTCCTAACCCGTATTCACGCTAAGTTTCGGAGAAAACCACGAACTGTTACGGACGCGCCATCGGAACTACCTAATTTTTTCCATTTACATTTGTCAACAATCCAATGTTGTTGTTGTTATTGTAAACACGTATAGCGGATTTGTGTGCTTGGCTCGAAGCCCAGTTATAAATCCGTCAGAAAGACAACACAAAAGGGGTGCCCTCTGTGGAGGTCTTTCTAAGGGGTCCTAACCTGTATCTAGGCAAAGTTTCGGAGAGAACCACGGAAAACTCCGAACGGTTAGATCGACAGACGCGCAATGGGACCCGAACCCGGGACCTTCATACTTAGCCCGTCTACCATTTCTAGTTTTATAACCACTGTGCCATGGTGAGGCAACAATCCAATGTCCTAACTCGTATTTCGGCAAAGTTTCGGAGAGAACCAAGGAAAACTCCGAACGGTTAGATCGACGGACGCGCAATGGGACCCGAACCCCATAGTTTTATAACCACCGTGCCATGGGGAGGCAACAATCCAATGTCAAAGTGACAGATTTTCTTTTGGATTGGTACGTGACTATTCGCTACCCCGATTTTTGTCACTTTTTCGGAAAGACATTTTTTTTTTACCAAGAGTGCGTTCGGAAAGATTATAATCTGTTCTATTCTCATGGATATGTTTTCACTACTGAAGTGTTTAAGAAACCCTTTCAATCCCATTTGTAAAGTCGATACAAACGCTCAAAAGTTTCCTTTTGATTTTTATACCGATGTACTTGCTCTCGCGCGAACAAAAAAAAAGTTAATTTCTTCACAGAATTTAAAAAAAACCTTGTAAATGAGCGTCCCCCCTGAGAATAAAAAGTGGGGGGACGTTTGGGCTGAAGTGAAAGAGTAGAGGGACGGCGTCCCCCTTCGACTACACCACTGACCTAAGGCGACCATGCGTCCTCGAAATTCGAGGACAGTCCCCAAATATAGATAGTATATTAAGTTTGACCCCAAATGTCCTCAAATTTAGAGATGTGTACTTTATCTTCTTCAAAGTTACCGTTAATACTTTCTGGGGGGAAAAACTGAAGAAATAGAAAAAGAAAACAACAAAAACCGCCTTCTTCTTACAGAAACAACTAAACTCATCTCTGAAAAGGTTTGTTCTCATGCGCGATAGAATATGAATTAGGCTATAAATATGACTTTCCATATTTCTTTCACGTATTACGTATTTCAAAAAATCAATTAATATTCGCAAATCTAAACTAGGAAATTTATCTCTTACACGAATACTTTAGTGTCCCCAAGTTTTGTTTAGATTCGAGGACAATGGTTGATTTGTCCCCAAATTACCGTTTAGAAATATGGTCACCTTAATGTAACCCCCCCTCCCGTCCGTTGAAGGAAGTTCGCCTACGCTACTGCTGCTAGAGATGAGTTCGGGCTCATTTTTTGAAGCCCGAGCCCGCGCAATATTATTTAAGTCGGAGCCCGAGCCCGCCCAAGCCCGAAATTTCAGTTAAGATTTTTAAAAAATTCAATTACTTCATTGATAGAATACAATAAATTTTGCCGTTTGTGCAAATTAAAGACAAATATAGTTGCAAACTCCGAATGCACTTTCTAATTTTTTGTATCCGTCCTTTATCAAAAAATGTCGGATCTCATGACTAATTAAGGAATATAAACCGCCGTTCTAAAATTCCCAAAGAGCTTCATGCACCTTCTAGGCGCCCGTGCCGCTATTTTTATTTGTTTATTTATTTTTCTTTTATAAGTACTTTTATTTTCCTCATGAATCACTTTTCAAAATCTATTTCAAGCAGTATGTTCAATAAAGGAGAAATTTTTCATGAGCCCGAGCCCGCCCGAGCCCGAACACAATTGTGAATTACAGAGCCCAAGCCCGGTTCGGGCCCGGGCTTGGGCTCGGGCTTTCGGGCTCGGGCTGAGCCCGTCTCATCTCTAACTGCTGCACGTTAATACCTCTTTCTATCAGGAAATTTTTTTTGTGCCTCTTTTGTGTTTTGAGCTAACAGATGCTTCCCGTTTATATGTTGAGGGGAAGGGTGTAATTATTAATCTTTGTCGCAAATTAAAGAAATTGCTATAAATGAGAGAATTTATAAATAATTATTATTATCTAGTGAAAACAAACATTAGTTTGTTCAGGCTCGGGGGGAAACAAAAGAAGAAGAAAAAAAAATCGTTTAATATAGTTAACTGCACCCGATTGAACCGTACGTTGGCTTATATGAATCTGCATTATCACATTCACTTTTCTTCTATTATAGCTATTAATATAGCTATTATAACTAGTCAGGTACAAACGAAAATTTTGCTGGTACAAACGGGTACAAACGAGGTACAAACGATTGGCAACGTTCATTTTTGAAAATTCGTTGGTGGGGGGGCTGGCGAAATGCTTGCCCCCCCCACACACAATAAGATGCGCCTGTAGTTAAACTACTAGTGAGGTACAAACGAAAATTTTGCTGGTACAAACGGGTACAAACGAGGTACAAACGATTGGCACCGTTCATTTTTGAAAATTCGATGGTGGGGGGGCTGGCGAAATGCTTGCCCCCCCCCACACACAATAAGATGCGCCTGTAGTTAAACTACTAGTGAGGTACAAACGAAAATTTTGCTGGTACAAACGGGTACAAACGAGGTACAAACGATTGGCACCGTTCATTTTTGAAAATTCGATGGTGGGGGGGCTGGCGAAATGCTTGCCCCCCCCCCCACACACAATAAGATGCGCCTGTAGTTAAACTACTAGTGAGGTACAAACGAAAATTTTGCTGGTACAAACGGGTACAAACGAGGTACAAACGATTGGCACCGTTCATTTTTGAAAATTCGATGGTGGGGGGGCTGGCGAAATGCTTGCCCCCCCCCCACACACAATAAGATGCGCCTGTAGTTAAACTACTAGTGAGGTACAAACGAAAATTTTGCTGGTACAAACGGGTACAAACGAGGTACAAACGATTGGCACCGTTCATTTTTGAAAATTCGATGGTGGGGGGGCTGGCGAAATGCTTGCCCCCCCCACACACAATAAGATGCGCCTGTAGTTAAACTACTAGTGAGGTACAAACGAAAATTTTGCTGGTACAAACGGGTACAAACGAGGTACAAACGATTGGCACCGTTCATTTTTGAAAATTCGTTGGTGGGGGGGCTGGCGAAATGCTTGCCCCCCCCCACACACACAAAGATGCGCCTGTAGTTAAACTACTAGTGAGGTACAAACGAAAATTTTGCTGGTACAAACGGGTACAAACGAGGTACAAACGATTGGCACCGTTCATTTTTGAAAATTCGTTGGTGGGGGGGCTGGCGAAATGCTTGCCCCCCCCACACACACAAAGATGCGCCTGTAGTTAAACTACTAGTGAGGTACAAACGAAAATTTTGCTGGTACAAACGGGTACAAACGAGGTACAAACGATTGGCACCGTTCATTTTTGAAAATTCGATGGTGGGGGGGCTGGCGAAATGCTTGCCCCCCCCCCCACACACAATAAGATGCGCCTGTAGTTAAACTACTAGTGAGGTACAAACGAAAATTTTGCTGGTACAAACGGGTACAAACGAGGTACAAACGATTGGCACCGTTCATTTTTGAAAATTCGTTGGTGGGGGGGCTACCGTTTCTCCAGCCCCCCCACAAGGATACGCTTATAGTTAAACTACCAGTGAGGTACAAACGAAAATTTTGTTGGTACAAACGGGTACAAACGAGGTACAAACGATTGGCACCGTTCATTTTTGAAAATTCGTTGGTGGGGGGGCTACCGTTTCTCCAGCCCCCCCACAAGGATACGCTTATAGTTAAACTACCAGTGAGGTACAAACGAAAATTTTGTTGGTACAAACGGGTACAAACGAGGTACAAACGATTGGCATCGTTCATTTTTGAAAATTCGTTGGTGGGGGGGCTAGGCATTTCGCCAGCCCCCCCACCAGGAAACAGGTGCATTTCGCCAGCCCCCCCACCAAAACCGATTTCGATGAAAATGGTTCAGATCGTTTGTACCTCGTTTGTACCCGTTTGTACCAGCAAACTTTTCGTTTGTACCTCATTGGTATCTTCACAATAAGCGTTTCCTTGTGGGGGGGCTGGCGAAATGCCTAGCCCCCCCACCAACGAATTTTCAAAAATGAACGATGCCAATCGTTTGTACCTCGTTTGTACCCGTTTGTACCAACAAAATTTTCGTTTGTACCTCACTGGTAGTTTAACTATAAGCGTATCCTTGTGGGGGGGCTGGAGAAACGGTAGCCCCCCCACCAACGAATTTTCAAAAATGAACGGTGCCAATCGTTTGTACCTCGTTTGTACCCGTTTGTACCAACAAAATTTTCGTTTGTACCTCACTGGTAGTTTAACTATAAGCGTATCCTTGTGGGGGGGCTGGAGAAACGGTAGCCCCCCCACCAACGAATTTTCAAAAATGAACGGTGCCAATCGTTTGTACCTCGTTTGTACCCGTTTGTACCAGCAAAATTTTCGTTTGTACCTCACTAGTAGTTTAACTACAGGCGCATCTTTGTGTGTGGGGGGGGGCAAGCATTTCGCCAGCCCCCCCACCAACGAATTTTCAAAAATGAACGGTGCCAATCGTTTGTACCTCGTTTGTACCCGTTTGTACCAGCAAAATTTTCGTTTGTACCTCACTAGTAGTTTAACTACAGGCGCATCTTTGTGTGTGTGGGGGGGGGCAAGCATTTCGCCAGCCCCCCCACCAACGAATTTTCAAAAATGAACGGTGCCAATCGTTTGTACCTCGTTTGTACCCGTTTGTACCAGCAAAATTTTCGTTTGTACCTCACTAGTAGTTTAACTACAGGCGCATCTTTGTGTGTGTGGGGGGGGGGCAAGCATTTCGCCAGCCCCCCCACCATCGAATTTTCAAAAATGAACGGTGCCAATCGTTTGTACCTCGTTTGTACCCGTTTGTACCAGCAAAATTTTCGTTTGTACCTCACTAGTAGTTTAACTACAGGCGCATCTTTGTGTGTGTGGGGGGGGCCAAGCATTTCGCCAGCCCCCCCACCAACGAATTTTCAAAAATGAACGGTGCCAATCGTTTGTACCTCGTTTGTACCCGTTTGTACCAGCAAAATTTTCGTTTGTACCTCACTAGTAGTTTAACTACAGGCGCATCTTATTGTGTGTGGGGGGGGGCAAGCATTTCGCCAGCCCCCCCACCATCGAATTTTCAAAAATGAACGGTGCCAATCGTTTGTACCTCGTTTGTACCCGTTTGTACCAGCAAAATTTTCGTTTGTACCTCACTAGTAGTTTAACTACAGGCGCATCTTTGTGTGTGTGGGGGGGGGCAAGCATTTCGCCAGCCCCCCCACCAACGAATTTTCAAAAATGAACGGTGCCAATCGTTTGTACCTCGTTTGTACCCGTTTGTACCAGCAAAATTTTCGTTTGTACCTGACTAGTTATAATAGCTATATTAATAGCTATAATAGAAGAAAAGTGAATGTGATAATGCAGATTCATATAAGCCAACGTACGGTTCAATCGGGTGCAGTTAACTATGTTAAACAATTTTTTTTTCTTTTTCTTTTGTTTCCCCCCGAGCCTGAACAAACTAATGTTTGTTTTCACTAGATAATAATAATTATTTATAAATTCTCTCATTTATAGCAATTTCTTTAATTTGCGACAAAGATTAATAATTACACCCTTCCCCTCAACATATAAACGGGAAGCATCTGTTAGCTCAAAACACAAAAGAGGCACAAAAAAAATTTCCTGATAGAAAGAGGTATTAACGTGCAGCAGTTAGAGATGAGACGGGCTCAGCCCGAGCCCGAAAGCCCGAGCCCAAGCCCGGGCCCGAACCGGGCTCGGGCTCTGTAATTCACAATTGTGTTCGGGCTCGGGCGGGCTCGGGCTCATGAAAAATTTCTCCTTTATTGAACATACTGCTTGAAATAGATTTTGAAAAGTGATTCATGAGGAAAATAAAAGTACTTATAAAAGAAAAATAAATAAACAAATAAAAATAGCGGCACGGGCGCCTAGAAGGTGCATGAAGCTCTTTGGGAATTTTAGAACGGCGGTTTATATTCCTTAATTAGTCATGAGATCCGACATTTTTTGATAAAGGACGGATACAAAAAATTAGAAAGTGCATTCGGAGTTTGCAACTATATTTGTCTTTAATTTGCACAAACGGCAAAATTTATTGTATTCTATCAATGAAGTAATTGAATTTTTTAAAAATCTTAACTGAAATTTCGGGCTCGGGCGGGCTCGGGCTCCGACTTAAATAATATTGCGCGGGCTCGGGCTTCAAAAAATGAGCCCGAACTCATCTCTAGCAGCAGTAGCGTACGCGAACTTCCTTCAACGGACGGGAGGGGGGGTTACATTAAGGTGACCATATTTCTAAACGGTAATTTGGGGACAAATCAACCATTGTCCTCGAATCTAAACAAAACTTGGGGACACTAAAGTATTCGAGTAAGAGATAAATTTCCTAGTTTAGATTTGCGAATATTAATTGATTTTTTGAAATACGTAATACGTGAAAGAAATATGGAAAGTCATATTTATAGCCTAATTCATATTCTATCGCGCATGAGAACAAACCTTTTCAGAGATGAGTTTAGTTGTTTCTGTAAGAAGAAGGCGGTTTTTGTTGTTTTCTTTTTCTATTTCTTCAGTTTTTCCCCCCAGAAAGTATTAACGGTAACTTTGAAGAAGATAAAGTACAGATCTCTAAATTTGAGGACATTTGGGGTCAAACTTAATATACTATCTATATTTGGGGACTGTCCTCGAATTTCGAGGACGTATGGTCGCTTTAGGTTAGTGGTGTAGTCGAAGGGGGACGCCGTCCCTCTACTCTTTCACTTCAGCCCAAACGTCCCCCCACTTTTTATTCTCAGGGGGGACGCTCATTTACAAGGTTTTTTTTTAATTCTGTGAAGAAATTAACTTTTTTTTTGTTCGCGCGAGAGCAAGTACATCGGTATAAAAATCAAAAGGAAACTTTTGAGTGTTTGTATCGACTTTACAAATGGGATTGAAAGCGTTTCTTAAACACTTCAGTAGTGAAAACATATCCATGAGAATAGAACAGATTATAATCTTTCCGAACGCACTCTTGGTAAAAAAAAATGTCTTTCCGAAAAAGTGACAAAAATCGGGGTAGCGAATAGTCACGTACCAATCCAAAAGAAAATCTGTCACTTTGACATTGGATTGTTGCCTCACCATGGCACGGTGGTTATAAAACTATGGGGTTCGGGTCCCATTGCGCGTCCGTCGATCTAACCGTTCGGAGTTTTCCTTGGTTCTCTCCGAAACTTTGCCGAAATACGAGTTAGGACATTGGATTGTTGCCTCACCATGGCACAGTGGTTATAAAACTAGAAATGGTAGACGGGCTAAGTATGAAGGTCCCGGGTTCGGGTCCCATTGCGCGTCTGTCGATCTAACCTTTCGGAGTTTTCCGTGGTTCTCTCCGAAACTTTGCCTAGATACAGGTTAGGACCCCTTAGAAAGACCTCCACAGAGGGCACCCCTTTTGTGTTGTCTTTCTGACGGATTTATAACCGGGCTTCGAGCCAAGCACACAAATCCGCTATACGTGTTTACAATAACAACAACAACATTGGATTGTTGACAAATGTAAATGGAAAAAATTAGGTAGCTCCGATGGCGCGTCCTTAACAGTTCGTGGTTTTCTCCGAAACTTAGCGTGAATACGGGTTAGGACCCCTTACAAAAACCCCAACGGAGGGCACCACTCCCCCTTGTGCTGTTCTTTTGACGAGGATTTTAAGAGGGCTTCGAGCCAAGCACACAAATCCGATTACATGTTTGCAACAACAAATTAAGTAGCTTACACCGTTGATCCAAAAGACTTATTTTAGATTATTAACAAGTAATCAATAATTTAGCAATGAGTTCAATTTAATTAATTAATAAACAAATGATGGTTAAATTAGTTTTATTGGTTGTTTAAAGAATAATTACAATTAATGAATCCGATAAGTGTAGGTTAAATTTCGTGAAAAATGAGCGTCCCCCCACTTTTTTTCTTAGGACTACAACACTGCCTTAGGTTACATACAAAATCATTGGGCCCGCTCGAGAATTCACCGGTCGGTTATGCTAGGTTATGCACCGGTGCTATTGGTTGCGGCCATTCTTCGGTTAAGTGACGTCACGATTGTCAACCGGTTTCGGTCATCCTCACCATATCGCATTTCAAGCCAAGAAAAAAAAAAGTGTATGCGTGTAATCTTTACGCGCGGTTGAAGTAAAACTTCTTTGACGTTTACGACACAGATCACTCAAATGATTATACTTAAAATAAATATCATATTAAAATTTAATTATATTTATTATTCAGGTACTTTACAAAGATTATATAAATGTTATATTCATATTATTCATTGGAAATAGGTACTTGAATGTCATCATAATTTTTTATGTATGAAATTAGAGGTTTGTGGTAACTATAATGTGAAACATAAATTTTACTCTCTAAATTTGCTAATTTTCTTAAAAATACAGCATCTATCGTTGTACCGAAACGCGACGCGTTGTTGATTGAAGTCGAGAAGTATTCATAGTTAGATCAAATTTTTCTTTGAAAAAATCATCTAACGGCTGAGATTCTTGAGGGCGAAAATTAACATTAAAATCTCCAGTAAGAATCATCGGTAATTCATGATAATTATTTAGAATCCAGGAAGTCTCCATGTTGTAGTATTATTCTTTAACTGTTTTCTTATACCATTGTTCCGTCTGGAGTTTGGGTTTGAATGGCGGGAATGTCCATAGTCTAGTACTATACTTTAACTGTGTTCTTTAACTGATGTTTTCCTCTATCAGTTGGGTTCGAATGCATGTAGTGTAATTTTTTGTGTATTTTTCTATCACAGTATTCTTAAGCGTTGATTTCGTCTGCTGTAGGTTTCGAATTATTATTCTGTATCCGTGTTTTTAAACTGCAGGTTCAGTCTATTGTTTGGGATTGATTGCAGCCAGGATCCGTTTCTTTGTGGTGTTCCATCCCTGGGTTAAACCGTTGATTGCTCCATCTTAAGGTTGGGTTAGAATCCACGGAGTGTCCATTTTTTATTCTTTTATTTTGTTATTAAACCGTTTGCAGGCAGTGCTTGTTTCTTTGTGGTGTTACATACTCGTATTCTTAAACAGTTGTATATATATATATATATATATATATCATTACTATATATAAATATATGTAATGTATAAAAAGGTAATTTGGGTTTTACTAGTTTGGGTATTGTTCAAGCGGGTACTTTCACTGTAAGTTTTGCTTTCCTGTCATACTTGCCATGCGCGCTCTGGAGCTATGTTTTATTTATTTTGTTATTTGCCAGACATCAGGCCATCGATTCTGAATTCTTTAGATGTACACGTGTCCCCACGCCCTTGTAGCCCCGGATGCGGGTCATGTTGGTAAATGTGTGTGGTTCGATCAGAGGTAAGAGAGAGGCGGAGTTATGTCTTCGAAAACCACGTGGTGTGGTAAGCGTAAATACTCTCGCACATCGAAAATCGTCAGACTTCTGCCACTGGAACTGCTTAATGAGACAACGCTGATTCTTGTACCCGTCTCCCCTCCCTTCTTCTCATTCTAAATTGTAACTTAAATGTAATGTTCAATAAACCATATTACCTGTCTTAACTCTGAAACTTTACTTGAAATATCTGACGTCTCATATATATATATATATATATATATATATATATATATATATATATATATATATATATGTATATCACTAGCTGCGTGCCCGTTCTTCGCACGGTAGGAAACGAAAAATTTCCTCACATGTGTCTCTCTTGGCTTAAAATTCACTCTTGGCTTAACTCTTGGCTCACTCTTGGCTTAAAATTTGCGTCATATATGTAATAACCTGAGATCATTGCAATATAATGACACACACACACACACACACACACAAAAAAAAACTATGTCAGCGTCATTCGGTATCAAAAAAGTGAAAATGGACCGTTTGCAGTGAACTTCTCACTTTCAAAATGTCTTATTTCCTCAGACATGCTGTCTTTTAGGTTCACGTTTTAGCGTTAAATACCTCAGACACTACATGAAATGGACATTTTTTTTTTTAAATTTAAAAATACGTCACCCGCTCTTGCAACCCTTTACAAAAAGAAAAGAGATAAGAGATAAGACTGGCTATTTATAAAGGCTTTAAAATTGTTTTTCTAGATTATGCAGTTTAATTTTTCTTCTCACAAATAAATCCAGTATTTATAAAAGGAAATCGAGCCAAGCAAAGAAATCGTCTGCTCGCGGGACCCGTTTTTATTTATTTTTTTCAACTGGCAATTTTAATCATTGTTACTGTATCCATGACAACCGAAATTTATAAGCAGGTGCTCATGAAATGAAAATCCTTCTTTACTTAAAAATTCGTAAAAATTCTCCTAATTTATATTTTTCCTCCGTTCTTCTTTTAAAAGTGGGCAAATTGTCTGCTCCGTCTTTTGCCGTAATATTACTAAAGTAAGCGTCAAATTTAATTTTATTTGAAAAATTCCCAAAAATCTGCAAATTATGTTACACAGTCCGAACGAACAGTTTTTAAAAGAAAATATTCTCCTCTATACGATGATGTAACTATCGTTTTCTTGCGAGTGCAATTACCGGCGTTATTATGTATTACACAAGAAAAATCGCTAAAAATCGGACAAAACATAAAATAAAACATTTTCTAATTCGAATTTCGAAAATTGCTTTCGAAAAGCGAGAAAAATCGCTTCGAGGTGTGTCGAGACCCGTCTTGGAGAATTTCCGTACAAAATTTGGTAGGTCTACGATCACCCGTTTCGGAGCTACGCGAGACGCAGACAGACAGACACACAGACAAACTAACGGACAGTTTACACATTGTTTTATTTATATAGATTACACTATATATATCGCTTATAAATATTACGTTAACACAAACTACATTCTTCTAAATTTACTAACATTTCTTAAAATACAACTTTTGGGCAAAATAATAACAGACATGGCATACATAATATTTAGGAGTTTATTGGAGTTTAATGGCCTAACGGGCAGTGTAACTGGCATTTAACAAAGAATAATATCACTTCGCTTCGAAACTATTGCCTATAATCATTACGAAATAGTATTCTAAGACAATGGTGTAATTAAAGCACATCTGAAGGTAGTAATTACTGTATACCACGTTCTTAAGTTTATGTATTTAATTTTTTGAAGTTCTGCTAATTCAACGATCTCCCTTTACTTCGATTCGATGGAAATATAAACAACCTGAGATGCGCAGAAGCAGAAGATGCGCAGTTACACAGTGTGCGTAACGCCATCTGACAACGCCATATACAAACGGGGTACAAACGATTGGCACCGTTCATATTTGAAAATTCGTTGGTGGGGGGGCTGGCGAAATGCTTGCCCCCCCCACACACACACACAAAGATGCGCCTGTAGTTAAACTACTAGTGAGGTACAAACGAAAATTTTGCTGGTACAAACGGGTACAAACGAGGTACAAACGATTGGCACCGTTCATTTTTGAAAATTCGTTGGTGGGGGGGCTGGCGAAATGCTTGCCCCCCCCACACACACACAAAGATGCGCCTGTAGTTAAACTACTAGTGAGGTACAAACGAAAATTTTGCTGGTACAAACGGGTACAAACGAGGTACAAACGATTGGCACCGTTCATTTTTGAAAATTCGATGGTGGGGGGGCTGGCGAAATGCTTGGCCCCCCCACACACAATAAGATGCGCCTGTAGTTAAACAACTAGTGAGGTACAAACGAAAATTTTGCTGGTACAAACGGGTACAAACGAGGTACAAACGATTGGCACCGTTCATTTTTGAAAATTCGTTGGTGGGGGGGCTGGCGAAATGCTTGCCCCCCCCACACACACACAAAGATGCGCCTGTAGTTAAACTACTAGTGAGGTACAAACGAAAATTTTGCTGGTACAAACGGGTACAAACGAGGTACAAACGATTGGCACCGTTCATTTTTGAAAATTCGTTGGTGGGGGGGCTGGCGAAATGCTTGCCCCCCCCCACACACAAAGATGCGCCTGTAGTTAAACTACTAGTGAGGTACAAACGAAAATTTTGCTGGTACAAACGGGTACAAACGAGGTACAAACGATTGGCACCGTTCATTTTTGAAAATTCGATGGTGGGGGGGCTGGCGAAATGCTTGGCCCCCCCCACACACAATAAGATGCGCCTGTAGTTAAACAACTAGTGAGGTACAAACGAAAATTTTGCTCGTACAAACGGGTACAAACGAGGTACAAACGATTTGCACCGTTCATTTTTGAAAATTCGTTGGTGGGGGGGCTGGCGAAATGCTTGCCCCCCCCCACACACAAAGATGCGCCTGTAGTTAAACTACTAGTGAGGTACAAACGAAAATTTTGCTGGTACAAACGGGTACAAACGAGGTACAAACGATTGGCACCGTTCATTTTTGAAAATTCGATGGTGGGGGGGCTGGCGAAATGCTTGCCCCCCCCCACACACAATAAGATGCGCCTGTAGTTAAACTACTAGTGAGGTACAAACGAAAATTTTGCTGGTACAAACGGGTACAAACGAGGTACAAACGATTGGCACCGTTCATTTTTGAAAATTCGTTGGTGGGGGGGCTGGCGAAATGCTTGGCCCCCCCCACACACACAAAGATGCGCCTGTAGTTAAACTACTAGTGAGGTACAAACGAAAATTTTGCTGGTACAAACGGGTACAAACGAGGTACAAACGATTGGCACCGTTCATTTTTGAAAATTCGTTGGTGGGGGGGCTGGCGAAATGCTTGCCCCCCCCACACACACAAAGATACGCCTGTAGTTAAACTACCAGTGAGGTACAAACGAAAATTTTGCTGGTACAAACGGGTACAAACGAGGTACAAACGATTGGCACCGTTCATTTTTGAAAATTCGTTGGTGGGGGGGCTACCGTTTCTCCAGCCCCCCCACAAGGATACGCTTATAGTTAAACTACCAGTGAGGTACAAACGAAAATTTTGTTGGTACAAACGGGTACAAACGAGGTACAAACGATTGGCATCGTTCATTTTTGAAAATTCGTTGGTGGGGGGGCTAGGCATTTCGCCAGCCCCCCCACAAGGAAACGCTTATTGTGAAGATACCAATGAGGTACAAACGAAAAGTTTGCTGGTACAAACGGGTACAAACGAGGTACAAACGATCTGAACCATTTTCATCGAAATCGGTTTTGGTGGGGGGGCTGGCGAAATGCACCTCCAGGAAACGCTTATTGTGAAGATACCAATGAGGTACAAACGAAAAGTTTGCTGGTACAAACGGGTACAAACGAGGTACAAACGATCTGAACCATTTTCATCGAAATCGGTTTTGGTGGGGGGGCTGGCGAAATGCACCTCTTATAATCGCTGTATCCACCTGGCTATTTGGCCCTCTGGATTCTTGAAATTTAGAAGCCAGGTTAAAGAGGCATGGTCCGTTCGGAGCAGGAACTTTCGGCTTTACAGGTAATGATGGAAGTGCTCCACGGCTTTAATGATAGCAAGAAGTTCCTTTCTCGTAACACAATAGTTACGTTCTGCCTTTGAAAGGCATTTGCTCCAGTAAGCAATGCCGTGTTCTTGGCCATCTATCTCCTGGGACAAAACTGCTCCAACACTCTCCTTACTTGCGTCTGTGTCCAGGATAAATGGCTTGTCAGGGTGAGGATACGACAAGATCGGCGAAGATGTTAAAGCCGTCTTCAGTTCGTTGAATGCGTCCTCACATTCCTCAGTCCACAGAAATTTCTGTCCAGTCTCGGTCAACTTGTGAAGAGGTCTTGCAATTTGAGATAAACCCTTCACGAATTTTCGATAGTAAGTACACAGACCGAGAAAACTTCGTAAGTCATGGATATTCTCCGGACGACTCCAGTTCTTGACTGCGGACGTCTTTTCGGGATCGGTTCGGACTCCGTGGGCGGATATTATGTGCCCGAGGTAACGTACTTCCCGACGAAACAAGTTGCACTTCGACGGACTTAATTTCAAGTTTGCCTCTTTTAATTTCTGCAGTACCTTTCGAATGTTCTCGAGATGCTCTTCGAAAGTCCTTCCGACGATGATGATATCGTCCAAATAAACGAGACATGCTTCGTAGGAAAGTCCTCTCAACACTGTTTCCATCAGACGTTCGAATGTAGCCGGTGCGTTGTAGAGTCCAAAAGGCATAACTTTGAACTGCCATAATCCTTGTCCCGTGGTGAACGCAGTCTTTTCACGGTCATCGGGATGGATTTCTACTTGCCAGTAGCCACTCTTAAGATCCAGAGTGGAGAACCATTGATTTCCCGATAAAGTGTCCAATGTGTCGTCTATCCTGGGAAGAGGGTAGCTGTCTTTCTTGGTAATGTCATTCAGACGTCTGTAGTCAACGCAGAACCGGGTGGAACCATCTTTCTTTCGGACTAAACCAATCGGCGAGGCCCACGGACTAGTCGATGGCTCGATGACGTCATCACGCTGCACGGTTACATGTGATTAGGCTTAATAAGCCCACCAGTTCTAATTTGACGCTTTATATCCAATTATCCACTCTTTCATTGCCTTAAAAGGCTATATTTAAACACTTATCCGGTATAAGCTCGTTAATTGGCACCATGTGCTATCTACTTTTTTATTTTTATATTTTTTTCACTTTATCAATGGATTATCTTGGGATTTCACTTTACGTAAGTAAGCTATTATATATTATATATATATATATATATATATATATGTATATTGTTGCGGAATTACTCTGCTACTCCTGGTGTTCGTCGTTCTAAAGTCCAGTTGGTGTAAAAAGTTCAAGTAAAAAGTCACTTGTCAGGATGGAACACAAACTTTATTGCTTCTAGAACTTTGTAGAACAATCAGCTGTACACAATTCACAAGCACAATCTAGCAGTAACGTGCTTTTAACAATCCGCTTAGATCAGAAGCTCTCACAAATGCTGTATTTCTCACACAAAATAAGTCACTTTCACAGGCAAACATTCAGTGAAAATATACGAGAGATAACACTAATAGTCTCTCAAGACTCAGCAATCAAGAATTTACACACAGCACTTTAAAAACAGCTTCATAAAAGCAAGCCAAAACACAGCTGCTATAGCACTATCAAGTCACAAAGCAAGCGTACTCGCCGAGAGAGCTTTCACAATACGCGCTCTCTCACACTGGGCGTTCAACTCACTCTGAACTCTCGGGGCGACGCGCGCTTCTATAAATAGCCGACGCAGGAGGTACAAGAGGTTTCCAGAAAAGTCAATTTCTCGAGGGTTCTACATAAAGCGTGAATTTTGATTACGTCATAGAAGAGAAATGTTAGGTTATTATGCGTTTTAATGCAGGAAAAACAACTTCCAGGCCCCATTGGGAAAATCGCGCCAAATGACCAAATAGTCGCCAAGCTTGGCGACTTTTGGCGAAATATCGCCAAATTTGGCGCCAAAAATAAGTCCCCAAATGGTGAAGAGATCTAAGCTCTAGGACTAATATTTCTCGAGTTTTCTAGAAAACAATGGCAAACCGAAACCTCCATATCTCCGGTTCTAATTGGCCGATTTTGATGCAACAAAAAGCTAAATTTATCTATTTGAAGCGTAGAATACGAATTTTCAACCCTTTTAAGCCACAGAGCAGCGGGTTGCCCCGAAAATTCGTAACAATATGTATATGTATATATGTATATATATTTTATATTCTTCTTCCCTATTTTATATTTTGTTTTTTTTTTCTTTTTTCCCACTGGGGTATGTCATTTTTGCAGTAATATTCATAGTGTTTTACTTTTTGACTATATATATATATATATATATATATATATATATATACAGTGGCGTATGCAGACTTCCTTCAAGGGGGGGGGGGGTTTACAGACGTAACTTTGTGTTAAAATGCGTAATATTGAAGCTAAAAATTGAAAATTTATGGACATTTTGTTAAAAAAATTTTGTGCCCCCCCCTTGCATACGCCACTGTATATATATATATATATATATATATATATATATATATATATATATATATATATATATATTTATATATACATGGTGACTGTTAATTCATGGTACAAACTTTGAGGGCTGGTACAGGACATTGTAACAATCACATTTTTTATAGGAATGTATGATCAAAAGTAAAGCGTCGAAGCACGAGCACAGGAAAGAACAAATGACTGGGGACAGGAAGAACAAGACCGGGGTGGCCAAGAGATTGATCCAACATCAACATCTAATCATGGGCGCCGGCAGAATATTTTCCAGGGGGGGGCAAAGACTACTTTAACGTATGGTTACCATGTTGGAAAGAGCAAAAAAGCAATTGAAAACACTGCATACAAAAATCCAGCGGGGGCATTGCCCCCCTGCTGCCGGCGCCCATGTTTCTAATGGTGAAGGCGTATCGTTTAAGCTGGACCGAGACGTAACTATCGCCGCCTATCTCTGGTGGAAAGTCTCTTAGCAGAAAAGCAATCCGTACAGGGGCAGGGAGGAACTCAAAAGATCTAGTATATTCTTGGTGAATGGACGAAAACAACCGAGAATGGCCTCTCTACCCCAAATCAACGCCGACTGGTCAACGGAAGTAACTCCGTTTCTCCTCCGTCTCCTGCATTTGTTCTTTCCTGTGTTTGTGTTTCGACGTTCACTTTGGACCATACATTCTAATACAAAATGTGATTGTTACAGTGTCCTGTACCAGTCCTCAAAGTTTGTACCATGAATTAGCAGTCACCCTGTCTATATATTTATATATGTTATGGTCAATGTATATATATACAGGGCGTCCAGTGCTGACGGTGCCCAATGGCTATTTCCTAAACGGTTAGTCAGAGACATATCGTTCCAGTTGCAAAAATGCTTTAAATTGTATAATCTATTATATCAGAAGCAATCGAAGCCAATAAATGAATTCCTATAAAAATTACGAAATTTAAATTTTTATACGGTCCCTCAGTCCTATCCGTTATATATAGAAAAATTTTCCTTATACGATTTCACGCACAGTAAAAAAAATTCATCCTTCCACGACCAAAATTCATCGAGTTACAGCTGCTTAAAGTGAGAGCACTTTTCGAGATGCGAAATAAGGGCTGTATACAAAATAAATTTGAGAAAAATTAATGTATTTGATTTTGAGCCTTGTAATATTTATATTAGCAATTTCATTGACTATTTTATGAATGTAGATTGCAATAAAGAAGATTAACGTTTAACTATGTGTATCAAATAAGTTAACATAAAAAATAGCTTATACTGAAAATAGAATTTTTTAAAGAGTTTTTTAATGAACTGGTGTCGGATAACTTAAAATACAAAAACAAGAGAATGAAACACTTCATTAAACATTAAATTAGAAAACGAAACATTTTAAAGTACGAATATATGCATTTTAGAAACTTAAAATAACATTACAAACCTGTTAGCGTAACATTTGCTCAAAGTATAGCTTTCTTCAGTTGCAATGCAAATATGCACCTGTGTAGAAAACTCTTCCTGTACTTTGCGTATCATACTTGGTGTTACACATCTGCATGCTACACATATATACAACTTAGTAAGTCTGATCCTAGATAGATTTTTATAGAGCCTGATTATAACCCTTTGCTTAAAGATTAGTAAATTTCATTTCTTTCTCTGCATTCTGCCAGAAAAGGAAGTTATAACCTATAATTTAAAATTTCAATATTTATATGGTCCCTTAAAGGTTTATCGTAACGGGGCACTTTTCAACGTGGAAGTGATCTAAGTCAATTTTGTTCTTTTACTACATTTCATTTTTATCGTTGACCTTGAACTGGTTTCACCAGGTGTCTTAATTCACTGAGGGTAGTAAAATCGCTGTTAAAAAACAGACAAAATTAACATAATTTTCAGCAATTAAGGATCACGAGTGCTTAAATTTAATTATGTCCGACAGTACCACATGATGGTCATGTATTCTTAATTTACGTATTATAATGAATACGATAATTACACTAAAATTCATTAATTTATCATAAAATAATTTACTTAAAACCAAAAATGCTGTCTAATTTCGGACTTTTGTTTCTCCTTGCAGATTTCTTTTTGATAAGTTAAAAAAAACACCGCAAATTATTATTATTAATTTTTAAAAAGGGTAAATAACTCCTCTTTTCAATAATATTTAGTATTTATAAATATAAAATCAGTTGTATGCTGTTTAAAGCATTTAAACGATAAATCTCTATTTAACGAATTTTCTATATGGCGAACTTTTTTCTGGGATTTAGCGACTTCGTTATATAGAGGTCCAACTGTATTTGTATTTTAAAATGTTTCATTTTCTAATTTAATGTTTGATGAAGTGTTTTATCTCCTGGAGTTTTTATTTTAACACCAGCTCATTAAAAAAAACTCTTTAAAAATTCTATTTTCAGTATAAGCTATATTTCTTATGTTAATTTGTTGGATACACATAGTTAAACGTTAATCTTCTTTATTGCAATCTACGTTCATAAAATAGTCAACGAAATTGTTGTTAATAAATGTCACAAGGCTCAAAACCATGTACATTAATTTTTCTCAAATTCATTTTGTATACAACCGCTATTTCGCTGCTCGAAAAGTGCTCTAACTCTAAGCAGCTGCAACTCGGTGAATTTTGGTCGTAGAAGGACGATTTTTATTTTTTATTTTTATTTATTTTATTTTTTAATTGTGCATGGAATTGTATTGTGGAAGAAAAATTTTCTAAATATAGTAGGACCGGGGGATCGTATATAAATTTACATTTCATAATTTTATAGGAATTGATTTGTTGGCTTTGATTGTTTCTGGTATCATCCTACTAATATTATAAATGTCACTGTTTGTATGTATGTTTGTTACTCTTTTCCACTGAAACGGGTTGACGGATTTGGATGAAATTTGGAATAAAGACAGTTAAAGTCCTGGATTAACAAACAGGCTACTTTTTATCGTGCGAAAAAAAAAAAAAAAACAGTGTTCCTATAACATACAATAAAACTATTTACATTTCATAACTATTTACACATCATCATTTTCTTTTATATATAAACATAAGGAATACAATTGAGTTTTTATTTACAAAGCCATCGACAAATGGCGCAAACGTATAGAATATGCAGTTTTTAATAACTAAAACATCAGATTTTCGGGACTTGCATTGAGAAGTTAAAAGCTAATTTTTTTTGACTAGGCATTTTGCGTTTGAGTTTTCGAGTTAGTGGGAAAACTAGGAGTTGCAAATAGACATTACATGTATGAGTTTACGAGGAATTTTGTTTAAATATATGTTTTTACCCGTAGTTCGTTGTGAATTTGAGTTTTTTTATACGCTTTTACGGTAGGATATATTTGTGCAATGACTTTTTTGAGATAATAAGGGATATCAATTGGGAGAATTTTAATTTTAAGTTTTAGGGAGTTTTGCATTGACTAGGGATTGTTGATATTTTTTGTTTGTATTGTTGTTATAAAAATGCTTTTCTAGGGGGGGGGTGATAATTTTAAAACTAACGAAAAATATAAAAATTAGGAAGCTATAGCGAAATGAATTTACTTTTTTATGAGCTCTTGTATATTTTTCAGCTCTTGTATATTTATTTGTGTATGTATGGTAATATCGTTGTAACTGTACATGAAAGTGTAATATGTTTTTGTCGACGTTATTATTGTCTGGAAGCAAGATGTCTGCCATTCTGAAACTCGACAGTTGCATCAAGAGTCTGAAAGGTAAACCTTTTACAAAACACGGCACTCGGCGAAGGTTTGGCAAAAAACAAAAGGGGCCAAGAATGGGCGATACCAAAGCTGTTCCAACATTTTAGTGCGTATTTAAAATCTGAAAGTGTTTCAGATTTTCGTCCTTTTTTTTTTTTTTTTTTCCAATTCCTACTATTAGGTCACACTCTTGTACAAATTTTCAATCGTTAATAAAATGCTTTTTTACTCATCCATTCAAGTTCAAATACATTTTCTTTAAACTTGTAGTGGATGACATTGGATGTTAATTAAGTTTCGGTCCCAATCAACTGGATAATTTACCTACAGGGCCGCCCAAAAGATTTTAAATACATTACGCTCTATGGGCAGAAATTCATTAAAGCATATTTTAGAGATATTAGACTTGTTCAAATGACTCAGACAGGGTTGTAGCCAAGGGGGGGGGTTAGGGGGTCATAACCCCCCCCCCATGAGGAATTTTTTGCCATACAAAATGTATAATCTTCACTACATTGTCACACCCACGTATACATATATATGAGTTGTAGTAGTCGTGACCCCCCCCCATGAAAAATTTCTGGCTACGCCCATGCTCAGAAGTGATATATTCTGTTAAGGGTTACAAAATGAATTTTTCCATCGAAGAAAGTGTTTTTATCATTTATAGTGCTGCTACAGGAACACTCAAAAGATTTCCATCACTTTATGGTCAATGGCAGTTTTAGGGACATTCATCCATTTCAAGTACAATACCGTCCTACCCTATAGTTAGGTAATAGTCCGACCACAGTCACGTGCCTCCCTCAAGAATTACGTCAAAAGTCACCAAGCTTGGCGACTTTTGTACGTGCGTATGTATTTTACTCTTAAATCTCAAAAACTATTAGTCGTAGACAGGGGCGTAGCCAGAAATTTTTCATGGGGGGGGGGGTTACGACTACTACAACTCATATATATGTATACGTGTGTGTGATAATTTAGTGAAGAATATGCATTTTGTATGGCAAAAAATTTCCCATGGGGAGGTTATGACCCCCTAACCCCCCCCCCCTTGGCTACGCCCCTGCTAGTAGAATGTTAAAATTTCATATATAAGATTGTCGTAATAGCTTATTGCGCATCTCGATTTTTGGTTCCAATCTACTGGAGAGTTTATTTACAGGACCACCCAAAAGAATTTCAATACATTAATGTCTATCGACATCTTCAATATATTACATCTGTAGTCTGTCATTGTTTGGTCCATGCCCAAAATCTCGCAATTTGTCATCGACCTTGGCGAGTTTTGCTAAAATATTGCCAAATTTGACGATAGTCAGTCATTTTTCCATACCCAAAATATCGCCATTTGTCTTCGTCCTTGGCGAGTTTTGGCGAAATATTGCCAAATTTGGCGATAGTCAGTCATTGTTTGGTCCATGTCCAAAACCTCGCCATCTGTCGTCGACCTTGGCGGGTTTTGCCAAAATATGCCTAAATTTGGCGCCAAAAATCATTTTGCATTTCGCATAGCTCTAAAACTTTTAACCGTAGAGTGGTAAATTTTGTATTTAGAACTATTGTAACATCTAATTCTGCATCTCTTTTTTTTCAATTCCTACTATTAGTTCACACTCTCCCTATACGGTTTCGGAAGTAGCCATTGGGCACCGTTAGCACTGGACACCCTGTATACACACACACACACACACACACACACATATATATACCGGGTGTTTTAAAAATGACCGGTATATTTGAAAAATCAATAAAAACTAAACGGGCAGCGATAGAAATACACCGTTTGTTGCAATATGCTTGGGACAACATCAAATTTTCGGGGAGACAAACTTTCGAAATTAGTTACAATGATCAACAACAGATGGCACTGCAGTCTGAAAAAATCTAAACTACGATATTTTCCACCTAAATCTATCCTACGATATATCCACCATGCACAGCCATAATATGGCGTAGTCTTAGAACGAAGTTACCAGAAACCCGTGTAAACGTCTCAGGCGGGATGGCTTTACATGCAGAAGAGATGTACTGATCCAGTTGTTCAATTGTTTCTGGATTGTGTCGGTACGCCTGGTCTTTCAAGTGTCCCCAGAGAAAGAAGTCACAGGGGTTCATGTCTGGAGAATAGGGAGGCCAATCCACGCCGCTTCCTGCATGTGTGGGATAGCCAAAAGCAATCACACGATCATCGAAATGCTCGTTCAGGAAATTAAAGACGTCTTCCGCGCGATGTGGCCGGGCATCATCTTGCATAAACCACGAAGTGTTCGCTGTGTCCTCTAAGGCATTTTGTACCGCCACAAATTCACGAAGAATGTCCAGATAGCGTGGTGCAGTAATCGTTTCGGATCTGAAAAATGGGCCAATGAGTCCTTTGGAATAAATGGCTACCCAAACCATTACTTTTTGCGGATGCAGGGATGATTTGACTGCAACATGGGGGTTTTCGATTCTCCATGTGCGCCAATTCTGTTTATTGACCAAGCCGTCCAGGTACAAATAATCTTCGTCAGTAAACCAAATGCTGACTACATGGATATCGGCGTCATCAGTCCTTTGCATCATATCGTTAGCGAATGTTCATTAATAGAAGCATCGCTGAGGGATTGCCGAATTTGATTTTTGTTTGGATAGAGGTGTAAACTCTGGCGCATGAGGCGATACGTGGACGTTGGCTTTATTTAGACCGCAGCTGCAACACGGCGAATGGAAAACCGAGGCCGCTGTTGGATCACCTGTTGCACAAGCTGAGCGTTGCCCTCTGTGGTTGCCGTACGCGGTCGCCCACCTTTCCAGCACGTTCCCAGTCCGTTGAAATTTTTTAAACAGATCCTTTATTGTACCGGTTTTTGATCTCTTGGTTACATTAAACTCCAGTTGAAAACTTCGTCTTGTTGCAAGAACACTGTGTTCTAGGCGGTGGATTTCTGACATCAGAAAAATCCTCTGTTCTAAGGAATAAACTACTTTTTCACAGCAAACTTGCAATCTGTGAGCAGCACATGCTTAAAACAGAAAGACGACTTACAGAATGGCGAACTCACAGACTGAGTTTCCTTGTATATCTTTCAAAACGTTTGCAGCGCCATCTGTTGTTGAAAATTGTAACTAATTTCGAAAGTTTGTCTACCTGAAAATTTATTGTTTTCCCAAGCATATTGCAACAAACGGTTAATTTCTATCTATGCCCGTTTAGTTTTAGTTTTTATTGATTTTTCACCGGTCATTTTTGAAGCAACCGGTATATATATATATATAATATATAATAGTTTACTTACGTAAAGTGAAATCCCAAGATAATCCAACGATAAAGTGAAAAAAATATAAAAAATAAAAAAGTAGATAGCACATGGTGCCAATTAACGAGCTTATACCGGATAAGTGTTTAAATATAGCCTTTTAAGGCAATGAAAGAGTGGAAAAATTGAATATAAAGCGCCAAATTAGAACTGGTGTGCTTTTAAGCCTAATCACATGTAATCAGAAATAGTCGGAAAATGGAATTAATATTGAAATGGTGTGCTCTATCATCAGGCGCCACCGCACACACATTTCAATTTAATCGAAAAAAACAATAATAGCTAGGTTTCTGCAAGTTACCTGACCAAAATTAGGGTCCTTTTGTAACTTGGGGGCGCGACCGTAGCTATTAGAAATAAACAACGAGGAAGTGGACCGACACGAAGATCAAAGCTCAGTAATGGAGGCAGTATTAGTGCATGTTGCCATCAGAGAAGACTTAATGCCATCAATAGACAAGTAATGTCATGGAGTGTAAAAAAAAAATGATATATTAATAATACTTTGGAAGTATGGAAAGGAAGAGAATAAATAAAAAAAGTAATAATTAAATGAATAAATAAAAAGAATAAAAATGGTAATAGTTAAATGAATAAATAATAAAATAAATATTACACTAGTATAGCTAGCCTATGTTTAACGTAGTACTAGCTGCAGTAGCTAAGAAGTACTTAGTTGAAGTTGTGGAAAAGGAGAAAAACTGTAGAAATAATTTTAACAGTAATGATATTGATAATAATCATACACATTTATTAATTGCTATTTATGCTAATATAATTGTAAAATATTTATGTAGAACAGTACTCTGTTTGGCTTCATTGGTTACAGACTCACATAAAAAGGAAAAAGTACCAGTAATCAACCATTCTTAAAAATAGATTTTTTTTAAAATATATATATATATATATAATTCAATTGATGATGCTTAGGGTCCAATATCGATTCCGTTATCGTGTGACAGAGCCAAGCATTTGGTTTCGACTACACAACAAGATTTCGACAAGAGAAAAGTTGGAACTTACACAGGTAATTAATTATACATCATAATATTCTAAACTTTATTAATTTAAATGATAACCATACAGATAAGATATTTAAAACCAATCCTTTTCTCCTACGGCTGGCCAATAATAACTCAGATAAGACTTTCGAATTGTGAACTATCCTTCTATTGATATAAATTTATTTGTTCCTAATGTTATAAAGTTAAGACTACTTTTTCATCGCACATATTAATTACTAGCTGCGTGCCCGTTCTTCGCACGGTAGGAAACGAAAAATTTCCTCACATGTGTAATTCGAATTAATTCCAGTGATGTGGAATCTAGAAAAAGCAAAATTATTTCACTCTTGACTTAAAATTTGCGTCATATATGTAATAACCTGAGATCATTGCAATATAATGACACACACACACACACACACAACACAAAAAAAAAAAAAAAAAAAAAAAAAACTATGTCAGCGTCATTCGGTATCAAAAAAATGCAAATGGACCATTTGCAGTGAACTTCTCACTTTCAAAATGTCTTATTTCCTCAGACATGCTGTCTTTTAGGTTCACGTTTTAGCGTTAAATACCTCAGACACTACATGAAATGGACATTTTTTTTTATTTTAAAAATACGTCACCCTCTCTTGCAACCCTTTACAAAAAGAAAAGAGATAAGACTGCGCTATTTATAAAGGCTTTAAAATTGTTTTTCTCAGTTTAATTTTTCTTCTCGCAAATAAATCCAGTATTTATAAAAGGAAATCCAGCCAAGCAAAGAAATCGTCTGCTCGCGGGACCCGTTTTTATTTATTTTTTTCAACTGGCAATTTTAATCATTGTTACTGTATCCATGACAACCAAACCACAAGATATCAAACCGAAACTCATAAGCAGGTGCTACTGAAATGAAAATCCTTCTTTACTAAAAAATTCGTAAAAATTCTCCTAATTTATATTTTTCCTCCGTTCTTCTTTTAAAAGTGGGCGAAATGTGTGCTCCGTCTTTTGTCCAAATATAAAAAAGTTATGACAGATAGAATTCAAGATGCAGCAGTTTTAAAAATATTTTACGAAAGTCAGCGTCAAATTTAATTTTATTTGAAAAATTACCAAAAATCTGCAAATTATGTTACACAGTCCGAACAAACAGTTTTTAAAAGAAAATTTTCTCCTCTATACGATGATGTAAATATCGTTTTCTTGCGAGTGCAATTACCGGCGTTATTATGTATTACGCAAGAAAAATCGCTAAAAATCGGACAAAACATAAAATAAAACATTTTCTAATTCGAATTTCGAAAACATCGCTTCGAGGTGTGTCGAGACCCGTCTTGGAGAATTTCCGTACAAAATTTGGTAGGTTTTTAGCATTAGAATGGAATACACGAATGCTAATCTACTTATTACAGACAGAAAAGTGATTTCTTCATCCGTGCAAACCTGGCTCAGCTTTAGTATTACATGCCACAGGACAGCTATTTAATAGCAATATTTTCATTTACTTCCTCGCAGCTTACTTAGAATACATTTTAGTGAGCAAAAGTCGGTAGGCGTTTGTTTCTTGCTGTTCAATTCACGAAGGTAAATGTATAGGAGGGGAGACTTCTCTTAGAAAGTTGGATAACGCTGCTGTTGCAAACAATTGGCGCTACGCACACTTGGTAACTGCACATCTCCTGCTTCTGCGCATCCAGGTTGTTTATATTTCCATCGAGGCGAAGTAAATGGAGATCGTTGAATTAGCGGAACTTCAAAAAAATATGAAATACATAGACTTATGAACGTGATATATAATAATTTCTGGCTCAGGTGTGTTTTAATTACCTAATTGTGTCTTAGAATACTATTTCGTAATTAATACAGGCAATAATTTCGAAGCGAAGTAATATTATGTATGCAATGTCGTGTTATTATTTTGCCCAAAAGCTGTATTTTAAGAAATAGTAGTAAATTTAGAAGAATGTTGTATGTGTGAATGCAATATTTAAAAAGTGTTTATTTATAGTGACGATCAAACTCAAACAAGCAGTATTTACATTTATTTCATGCTGTGACAAATTTTAACCGCTAAAATACTGATGTTAAAATGTTAAATTCATGTTACATTAAGAACTCGCACCATTTTCTAATGTAAATATATACCGCGGCAGACGAAAACTTCTTTTCTGTGAGCCACGATATACACACTCGTTCACAAATATAAACTCAATATTTTAATAATCTTAAGATAGAACATTTTTTTAAATCTTTTTTTATTCATTTGTTACTAAGGCAACCATGTAAGCAAAAGTGAAAGAAATATTTTAAATTTAGAGCTCGCGTTAATAATCTCGTTCACATTCTAGGTCGGAAAATTAAAAACAAGTAAAATTAGTTATCAATCAGCACGGGAAATGCTTTATTCTTTTGCCGCTAGGATCGCTGCACGTCACTAGATTTCCAATGTCTACATAATTGAAACTTATTTGGGGTACCAAAAGTTTAGCATTACAGCTATGGAGTGCCCACTCCTATAGTATATCTCCGTGGTTCAATTCTATTTATTCTTGATTTCCGAATTTTCGGAATTCTTAACCGATTTCAAAAAATAGGAGGTTATCAGTTTGTCGGAATCTTTTTGTATGTATGTATGTATGTTTAGTGATAATTTTTTTGACATGTGGACCGCGATTTCGATAATACTTTTTCTTATTCGAAAGGGAATACTTTATGTGTGGTCTCATTAATTAATTTGGTCATGTTCTAATGATATTTTCATTCAGAAAATTAAAAAAACATTATGTTTTTAAACCATTTTTAAAGGGTTGCCAGTAAAGAGTGGTTGTTGAAAGTAGGCAGCATTGATCACTTTTGGCGATTTATCGCCAAGTGAATCCATCTTGGCAAATCTTCCATATTTGACGAGTAATTGCCAATTACTATTTTGCAATGGGAGAAGTTTTTCGTCACGGCAAAATAATTTGAATCCTTTATTAAATCAAACTTATCATTAATTCGATCTAGAAGTGCTCTTAACCAGATCTGACTGGAGGAGTTTTATTAGCTTCCCTCCGAAACTAACTGAGAGAGAATCTTGTCTTGAGAACTTTTTGTTTTAAAAAGTGGTAGATGTTTAGAAAATTAGACTTAGAATTCGGAAATTTGCGCTCGAATACTATTTTTGAGTCCTTACATAAAATATGAAACTTGAAAAGCATTGACACACTGCTTGCGCGATGTTTAATGAAAATGCTTATACAAAGCTGGGTTCTTTTGTCATGGAAATTAAGGGGTGATAATCACTGTAGATCAAATAAGTGCAAAATACAATAGAACTGCGCATAGCTCATGGTTCAGTATTACTTGTTTGAGTGTTAGACTGATTAACGGTGTGTTTTAGTATTTCCACGATAAAATGGGGTACATCAGATCCTCTTAAAACTGCACTTTAAAGTACTTCAAGTGTCATTTCCGCTCTTGGTGACAAGACATATTCATTATTCTACAGGAAGCGTATTCAAAGAAGGTTCGGAATCTGAAGACCTCTGTGGAACAAAAGAATCAGCCACTGTTCATGGAGAACGCCCAGAAGAAATTTTGACTACAATCGGACCCAGTAAGTTATATCATATAGTATGTTTTTGCTATAGGCAAATACACTCATGTCCATAAATTAAGGATAATGAAGTTCAGGCAAAGAAAGAGAAAGAATCAAAACAAATTTGACTTATTTGTAAAGTCTATTTATTAAACAAAAAGTAAAGAACAAAAAAGATGCTATATGTTTGACATAATTAATAAAAATTGCAAGTTTTACTCCCTTGACCAAATTTAAAAAAAGAACCTATTTACAAAAAACAGTATAACATGGTTAGTAGGATGGTTAATACGGAGTATGTCTCCCGGACGATGCAATACAGGCCTGACAACGCCTAGGCATGCTGAGTATCAAATGATCAATCTGATCTTGGGGAATATTACACCACTCATCAAGCAATGCACTCCGAAGTTCCGGGAGACAGGTGGGAGGGGGTTGACGGGCTGCAATTCGTCGGCCAAGCATATCCCACACATGCTCTATTGGATTCAAGTCCGGTGAGTATGCTGGCCAATGCATACGGGTGATATCCTCCGATTGAAGGCATTCGTCTACAATGTTTGCACGGTGAGGACGGGCGTTGTCATCCATAAACACAAATTCAGCACCCATGGCGCCCCGAAACAAACGTACATGTTGTTCCAGAATGACATCCCGATAGATGTGGCCTGTCATCGTTACACTCTGAACATGCAGGTCAGTTCTGGAACCAAGAATAATTCCTCCCCAAACGAGCCATCCTGCACCACCGTAACGGTGTCTTTCAATGGTGTTCTCTTGGTGGTAACGGGTACCTGGCGCTCTCCAGATGAATGTCCGGCGAGAATCAGACTCCAAACTAAACCTGGACTCGTCGGAAAACATCACACAAGACCACTGTTGCGGTGTCCACAATGCATGCTCTCTACTCCAGGTTGATCGCAGGCGACAGTGAGTTGCGGTAAGTGGAACACATCTGACAGGCCTACGAGCATATAGACCAATGTGCCCTAAGCGTCTGTACACGGTCTGCCTTGAAACTGTCGTACCGGTAGCTGAAGAGAGCTGACGAGACAGGTCTGATGCTGTACTCCGTCTGTTTCTTTTGGCAGTAACTTACAAATAGCGGTCCTTATTCGGCGTTGTAACTCGGGGGCGACCTGTGCTGTAACGTCTACTCACATTACCATCATCTTGGAATCGTTGCCAAAGCCTGGAGATGACACTCTGGGCGATTCCAAGTTCCTCGGATACTTCCAGCTGGGTACGTCCACATTCCAGTCGTCCGATAATTCTGCCACGTAAAACATCATCCAAATGCCTCCTTTGTGCCATAACTATGCGGTTTTTGCACTGAAAGGCTTTCACAGCGCTTGGGAACAATTTTACTTCTTTGCCACCATTCCTTATATACCCCTCTCTTACACTCTCGTCATTGTGACGTACCATCCACGCCATCTGGTGGTTTCCTGTAATTTGCATATTCTTCTTCAAGATGTGTGTGATCATTCCACAGGTGAAATTTTTATTTTAGAGATCAATTTCTGTGTGATTCTGAATTATCCTTAATTTATGGACATGAGTGTATTATAATTGTTTAGAAATTAATTTATCGATGAAAAGACTTACAATATCCATCCCCAAAACGTTTTTAAACCAACCTTTTAAAAAAGTATTTTAAAATTGCTTGAGCTTTCATACTTTGAATTGCACATTAATTATATTTCATTTATTATTGCTATGTGTACTAACTTATATTAAAATTCACTTTATTCAACAACTATCCGCCAAGGCGGCCAGCTTCGCAGCTCCATACCTTACTGTTCCTTATACTCAGTGCAGTGTTAGCCAACTTATTCGACTCATTCCAACGAAAAAGTCACGTGGACAACGAAACATCATGTTTCTTGTTTTATTTAATAGTATTTTTATGAAATTTATTTAGGTTAGGTTTGCTACAAATTTTGGGGTGTCATGATTAAAGCCGGTGGTGGCAATGCCAACTATTAACATTTCAGAATGCATGAAAAGACCTAATTGGTGACATTTTTGTTCATAAAATAATTATAAAGGTACTCTTGCAGGAACGAATAATAGTATTCTCTTCTCCAAGAAAAATACTGTGTTGGGTCATAACGTGTTTTACAAATTTATACGGAAATGTGCTTCTTAATTGCAGCTGCTGTGGGGTTAATGTGCCAAAGTTCGCAACCTGAGTACCTATAGTAGGGTTGCTTTATTTAATATGCATCCTTCGTTACAATAATAACAATGGTACAAAACAGGAAATGACTAAAGAGTGCTTTAGCTCACTGTATGGCGACTTTTTTCTTTTTATGTGCTATAAACGTGCGGATCTTGCATTTTCGCATGTGCATTGTTGTTTTGTATTCTAGCTACTGCGTGACATACGTCTGGTAACGACTATTGGTTACGTATGCCACGCAGTATGTTGGGATATTATAACTTCATTTGACGTCACTGAACTTTTGCTCACTGAGGTCTTTGAGTTTTGCGCATGTGCTATTGTTATTACGCTAATGTTTACATCTAGTTGTTGCTATTCGTAGCGTAGAAATATCGTCGATTTTGGTACCACATACGCTAGTGTTTTATATAAGTAGATATTTCTCAGTGAAAGTGATTAAACATTATCTTGAGGGAATTCTCAATATATCTAATAGAGTGACTTGAGAAAATTTTCAAAATATTATTTTAAAATATTTGTGCAGATCAAAACAATTCCTTTGAACATTAGGCAGTACCGAGCTCTTTTGCGTCTGTGCCGATTAGCATCGCATTCAATTTTTGTTGATGTTCGTAGTAAGATTTCCTGGCATAAGTTGTATGAACAATTGATAATGCATACTTAAAACATATGCATAAAAAGTGAAAAACTTGAATGTGTATCTTTGTCACAAAGCATTTTGTAGAATCAATATTTATATATTTTTTGCTGATTAAAGCTAATAAAATAGAGTTTCTCATATGCATTTGCTAGCAGCAAAAATGTTAAAGTTTGAAGGCATGAATGAGGTAATAAAATGTGCTTTGATGGTAAAAATAATTGCGTGTAATCTTATTCATTAATTGACTTTGTTGTGCTAGTGTTCTAAGCGATTAATTCCATTTAGTTATTATTGCTCTCTTTCTAATCCTCTTTAGTAGTCTTTTCGTATATGAACATTCGTCAACATTTTTTTTTTTTAATGAAATCGACGTGTGGCAGCATCTTATCATTATTATTTTTTTAATATATTGGTTGTGTATCAATCTGTAGAATACTATCGAATCATTTATCAATATAGTTTTGAAATCAATATTTCATACTGGGTCATTCCACGTCAAATCAAACACAAAACTGGAGAAAGTTCACCACACCAACTTAGATTTTCCTCAAATTTTATATAGATGATATATAGGCTAAGACATCAACAAATCTCAATTTTGAAGGTTCTACGATAATTAATTACTGAGAAATTAATTATGCAAAATTTTAAGTTTTCTGCAAGATGCGCCAACTTTTTTCTCAATTCCTTAAATAACTCCTTACCTGTAAAAGTTACTGTAGTGAAAATTTGTTTCTAGGAGTAACTTTTTACGCTGATTCCAAAAATGTTATCGAAATTTGCGTATCTTCTATAGTTTATGCATGAGCAGTACATTTGCTAAAAAACATCATGAATTTTTTTCGGCATGTCTAATCACAGACACATGTTTTAAATTTTTATATGTTGTTAAGTTGGAATAATCCTACATCCCAAAATAATTTCATCTTGGCTTTCTGCTCAGGAGCAGAGAAAAAAAAATGTATGTATGTACCGATATATGAGGATTTTCATATGCAATATTTATACTGAAGATGAGAAAATTCAGAAGCGTTAGTCAATTTTCCTATGTCTTTTAAATTGATATCTGAAGTTTAACTACTACTCCAGGCATTTGCAAAAACTAGAAAATACATAAAAGTGCTTGTATCCGAAAACGTAAAACAAACAAACAACAAAAAATGCATGTCACACACAGTGTTAAATTAAAAAAAATTCTAAGTTAAAATTTTGAATTACTTTTAATTTAACCCTGTTGTTTTCGGCAATCATCCATCAGCCAATAAATCTTTGTAATTCTGTATGACATTCAAGTCAATAGAAGGAACAAAGTTTATTGAAAGAATTGAATTCCTGTAAGTTACAGTACTTATTTACCTTTAACAGAATGCGAACAAAATTGTGCTTTGGCTAGTTTTGTGGATACAGCAACTTGAAATAGGTTTTACTGTATACTGTATTAAATTTTTATTGTTACAACAACTAGCATAGCAATGTCAGGCACATTGTCAAATTGCACATTTTGTGATATATTGCAGAATAAATGTCATGTAACCAGTTATTCACGGCAAACTTTTACGTCTACCCTCCTAGGAGGATTATATTCGAAATGTTCTGAAATCGATTTTTAGGCATTCTTGAGTGTTGTGTATTTTACAGCAAGAATTTTATCGATATCTCTTTTCTTCTTTGAGATCCCGCAGAATGTGTGAAAAGAACATTTTGAGCCTTTATCCATGTTTTATTAAACATTGTTATTTCTTTTGAGTTCAATATCATGCAGAATTCCAAAGATTTATTGGCTGATGGATGATTGCCAAAAACAACAGGGTTAAATTAAAAGTAATTCAAAATTTTAAATTTAGAATTTTTTTTAATTTAACACTGTGTGTGACATGCATTTTTTGCTGTTTGTTTGTTTTACGTTTTCCGATACAAGCCCTTTTATGTATTTTCTAGTTTTTGCAAATGCCTGGAGTAGTAGTTAAACTTCAGATATCAATTTAAAAGACATAGGAAAATTGACTAACGCTTCTGAATTTTCTCATCTTCAGTATAAATATTGCATATGAAAATCCTCATATGTAGGTACATACATACAATTTTTTTTTCTCTGCTCCTGAGCAGAAAGCCAAGATGAAATTATTTTGGGATGTAGGATTATTCCAACTTAACAACATATAAAAATTTAAAACATGTGTCTGTGATTAGACATGCCGAAAAAAATTCATGATGTTTTTTAGCAAATGTACTGCTCATGCATAAACTATAGAAGATACGCAAATTTCGATAACATTTTTGGAATCAGCGTAAAAAGTTACTCCTAGAAACAAATTTTCACTTCAGTAACTTTTACAGGTAAGGAGTTATTTAAGGAATTGAGAAAAAAGTTGGCGCATCTTGCAGAAAACTTAAAAATTTGCATAATTAATTTCTCGATAATTAATTATCGTAGAACCTTCAAAATTGAGATTTGTTTATGTCTTAGCCTATAAATCATCTATATAAAATTTGAGAAAAATCCGAGTTGGTGTGGTGAACTGCACTGTTTGATCTGACGTGGAATGACCCAACTAATAGATTTTCAGATGCTGATTCCAGGAAAAAATTGTAAAAAAATTCCACCGCGTGACATTTTCGTATCCACCAATCCATTGGGTTGTAATTACTAAGAGGAGAGTTTATAGTGTTACAACTTTTATCTTTTGCTTGTTGTGTAAGGGGGATAATCAGGATGAAGGTAATCACCGGATATAAAGGATTGTACGTCTGGAGAAAAGCATTGAAACTACGAAGTTTTATAGGAGGGGACACTTCTCTTAGAAAGTGGAATAACGGCGTTGTCGCATACAGATGGCGCAACACACACTCGGTAACTCAGCATCTTCTGCTTCAGCGCATCTCAGGATGTTTATATTTCCATCAAGGCAGCGAAGTAAATGGAGATCGTCGAATTAACAGAACTTAAAAAATTAAATATATAGACTTATGAACATCGGATATAATAATTTCTGGATTCAGATGTGTTTTAATTACATAATTGTCTTAGAATACTATTTTTTAAATAATATAGGCAATAGTTTCGAAGCGAAGTAATATTAAGTATGTAATGTAGTGTTATTATTTGGCACATAAGCTGTATTTTAAAAAATATTAGTAAATTTAGGAGAATGTAGTATGTGTGAATGCAATATTTATAAAAAGTGTTTATTTATTATGACGATCACACTCAAGCATGCAGTATTTACATTTATTTCATGCTGTGACAAATTTTAACGCTGCTTTAAACTGCCGTTAAAAAACTCATATTAATACATTAAATTCATGTTACATGAAGAATGCAGTAATGAATTCAAAACCATTTTCTAATGTAAGTACGTACAGGGGCAGACCAAAACTTCTCTTCCGTCAGCTACGATGTACGCACTCGTTAACAAACATAAACTCCGTATTTTAATAATCTTAAGATAGAACCTTTCCCCCCCTTTTTTTATTCATTTGTTACCAAGACAACCACGTAAGCACAAGTGAAAAAAAAATAATTAAAATTTTGTGCCTGGGTTTATAATCTTGTTTACATGCTAGGTTGGAAAATTAAAAACATGTAAACTAGTTATCAGTCACATCGGGAAATGCTTTATTCTTTTACCACTAGGATCGCTGCACGTTACTAGATTACCAATGTTTACATAATTGAAACTTAGTTTGGGTACCAAAAATCCAACACAGCAGCTATGGAGAGTGTCCACTCCTATAATATATCTCCGTGATTGAAACTTAAAAACAAAAATGTAGTGAAGGAAAATTTGGTTGACCCCAGTAAAGTCCTCTTGCCATCACTTTACATCAAGCTTGGTTTGATGAAACAATTTGCTAAGGACGTGCCAAATGAATGCATGCTTATACATTGGTCGCAAGTTTCCAGGACTTTCGAAAGCATATATAAAGGAAGTTTTTTTCATAGGTTCAGAAGATTGGAAAAGTTTTGAAGACAAAGTGCTTGAAAATAACATGGAAATTATTGAAAGAAGCCTGGGGAGCTTTTAAAGAAGTCGCCCAAAAATCCAACGCCAAAAGATCTTAAAAGACCGAAAGCCAGTAAATTTTGCCATTGCGAAAATTGATAGATTTCGGTGTTCGAACGATTCAATTGGAAAGTTTTTTCTTAAAGTATTAATGCGTGAGAAAAATGAAGTTTTAAACTGTCCCTCATAGCTCGTTACCATTGATTTAGAGATATTTGATAGTTATATATTTGGTCTCATTACTTGTATTCGATAAAAGTTTAAGGTGTCCTTTTTTTCTTTTGCTTGTAGTTCCACTGGTGAAGAGCTGTCGACGGCAACAAGAATGGGAGACCACTTACCAAAAAGACTATCAATACGTTCCTCCTAAAGAAAGAATGTATCCCTTCCCTCGCAGAGATTAAACTGGAAATAAAGAAATAGACAAATTTATTCGTGTAAAGTTATTTTAATAAGAAATATAAGAGTTTATTCCCAGTTGATCGGAATCTCAAAATTTTTGAGATCATTTCTTTCGTGACTTAGCTTATCCGTCTTCGATAAGCTAATTATCCGCTTGATTGAATTTCAGAATTTACTTTTAAACGTGTAAAGTATAGATAACGGAAATCTAATTTGTGATTTGAAAACGTTTTCCTGGGAATAGATCCCGATGTCTTTAACCTAGTTTTACCTGGAAAACTACCTGTATGTATATTTTCTTTGTTGCTAGGGAGAACGCGTTGCAAGACAATAAGCTCACATTCCTTCCTAACACGTTGAAAAATTCACCACGACTGATTTATTTCCAGCTAGTTAGAACACGAAATAATTCGTATGATTATTTTGCTCCGAACTTTTATATCCAAGCTGGCATGAAATATAATTTTTTCTACTCCTCTAATGGTTTTACTGAAAATTTTAAATAAATAAATTGTTAGAAATAAAAAAATAAAATAAAAATTGTTGTTAAGTCCATCACGTGACCGTAAATGAACAATGCTTTTTTGACTATTAATGTCAAAATGAAGAAAACTTACCTTATGATCCAAAAACAAAATTTCTCAACACTTTTATGGAGAATAATTTTTCTCCAGCCAATATAATTTTATATAAAGTGTACTAAAAAAGTTAAACACTCGTTTCATAAGTATTTTATTATTTCCGTAAAAAGAAATATATTACATAGTAACACGCATCACTGGAAAATATAAAGAAATTTGGTCAAGTACAAAATAATACATTTAATCTGAAGTGTCCTCGGGGAAATTTGTTGATAATTGCATCGAGTTTCAAAACGCAATTCGCTATGCGTTTTTAATATGGTTTGAGGCTTAGACTGAAACAATACTGTGAAATCTCAATAGGTAATACAGACATTGATGAGAAAAAGCATTGCTAAAACAAATATAGCTCACAATAGCATGCTGAAACAAATACAGTTAAAGATATCAGTGGACCTTAATCTCTGATACTTTTTCAAAATATATGAACGCTGTTTGATTGTTGATGTCCTGTATACAGAATAATAGTGAAATGTCAACGTTCTTAAATGGATTGTTTCAAAAGCAAATGAATATTTGGGGGGGGTGCAGCAGAAAATTTAACAATTAAAGTAATAAATCTTATTGAACAAAAAATATTTTTACGATAAACCCAAATTTAGCATTCAGATAAAAACTAATTTCAAGTAACAGTTTATTGAATAGCATCAAAAGTAATAATTTTTCCGTGTAATAAATTTACTTAGCAAAATGGAGTGAAAATACGATATTACTATTGAAGTTTAAAGAATACACAATTAAAATAAAATATAATGATTTCTGTTTGCTAATTTATGTTTTTTTATGGGAGTGGCTTATCTTTCCTTATTTATCAGGCTGATAATCCTGAAAAATGGTGAAATAATTTCGTCTGAGACGTAATTTTTGCGTAACAATACAATAAATTGCACTGGCACGTATTTTATTTTTAGAAGTGATGGAAAAATTACGTCATTATCAGTTTCTATTACATAAATATGTGCTTGAAGTAAGGTTCTTAAGTCAGTTAATACAGGCTGAATCAGTAAGTCATTTAAAATATATTTCGCCAGAGAACTAAATGTAGCATTAAGTGTACAGTAAAAAGTATTCTGTATGAATACACACATGGCTACACATAAACAAATCAAAACAAATTCTTGTATCTGACTAAAAAAAGTTTAAAACCCAATAACAGCCTTTAAAAGAATGGGTATGGATCATTTTTAAACACTTTAACAGGTCTCTTTCATTGTGCTCATATAACAGTCTGGTCAATATAAATATACTATACACTTTTTTAAAAACTTTTTTTTTTCAGTCCAGAAACCATTATTTCCAAGAGATATTTTACTTGCATGGATTAAAACCCAATTAACTTAGTGTTTCATTAATGCAACATCTCTTATTTTTTCTGTAATTACTTATTTTTTTATCGTCAAATAAACTTCATGTCAATGCCTAGCGTTGCATTTATGCAACATCCTGTATTTATAAAATAAGTATAAATCTATCTCAAAATTATTTTAAGTATTTGATATAATTCTATTAAAACATGTTAAACTCGAACTATTTTTCTAACAAAAAGTTCAGGCTAACATGGGTTAATCCTGATTTAACTGAGTTCAAACTTCTAGTCTAGCAAATAAATCTTCAAAACGAAGCTGATAACATTTTAAGTTATTTTTACCAAACATTAAAAAGTAACTTGTACATGTAAATATGGAAGCCCTTATTTTTTTTCTAATGCTTAACATCAAGGTTTATATAATTTTCACTTTTACAATATATATAGAACATATATTTGCTACATTCAGTATAAATGGAAGCCCACAAGGGGAATGGTTTTGTTTATTATATAATATAAAATATATTTCAGCTTGACATTTCATAACATTTGTATGGATATATATATATAATATAGAATAGCTAACTTACGTAATGTGGAATCCCAAGATAATCCATTGATAAAGTGAAAAAAAAACAGATAGCACATGTATATGAGCCGGTGAAAAGCAAATAATGTAAGTAAAGTTTTTAGTCAAAAGTAATATATGACTATATATGAAACTGTGGCCTCTGTTGACTGGCAAGGTGTTGTAAATCAGGAATAACTTAGAAAGTTGTCAAAAGGTAATAGAAAAAAATGTCATCAGGAATGCTTCATCACTTACTTTGTACAACCTGTTAGCGTGCATAAATAATGCAAAATCTGTAAAATTTCGGAACAGTGTTTATTTGACTTTGCTTCTCGCCAGCTCATTTGAGAAACGCTCAAGCGAAAACATTCACGTAATTCCATAATGAAAATTTATGTATTATGTTTAAATAGCAAAAGTATTAAAAAACAGGCACGCCAATAACAAGCAACAAATATACACAGTGCATCTTGATATTTTTATATGCATTAATTTGAAATAACTAACAAGTAAATATATCTAGCGTTTTCTGGCAAAAAAATAGTACTGCAAAAAGTTTACTTGCAGTTAACAGTTATGAACAAATTTCCCATCATGCTCTGTTAGACGCCAGTATCAGAGTTTAAATCAATATTTTCAGGTTTACGCGGAAGAACTTTGAATTTTAAAGTTTAACTAATCAATTATTTTATAAATATAAAATAGAGAAACGAGATATGTTGGAAAAAAATGTATTAAAAGAGAATATGCTGATTAAAATAAAGATAGATTGATGGTTTGTATTTTATAGTTTTCTTTAGCTGTCTGTCTTTAATGATAAGTTGGCTATTTTACTACTTAGCCGTGATCAAATTCGCTTTAAACTTTATTCACAAACTAAGGTTAAAAAATTCTTTAAACGGAAAATATCAGTGACTGTACCAATAGTGTAATTAAATAAAAGTAATTAAACAATATTGTGAATTTTAATTTGAGTTGGAAATCATCAGTGCACTGTAATGCAAACTATATTGAATTACGATATTTCCTCGGAATATTAAAATATTCCGACATACATGTACGCCAGCAAATAAATCTCTTTGCATTTCATTAAAATAATCAGGTCAATGGGTGAGTTCTTGACAATTACATTTTGAATTTTAAAATAAATTGTTAACTTAGTTTACCTTCTAAATAAATCGAGAAGGCTTTGAAAGCGACTTTTCACTATTAAAATTAAATCAAAATCGCGCAAAATAATATCATTGTGTGTTGTTCCATGGAAATAAATTAACGAAAAAATATAAGAAGTAGTTCTGACGTTGTACTGAAATATTGAAATCTGTTTCTGACATTAACAGGAAACACTGAGTAAAAAAAATAACAATAATCACCACAAATAGATTTGAATCACATAATTTGTCCGTTTCTATTCACATAATTTGTGCATTTTCTATAAATTTTCTACTGGAAACTACGTTTTATTGTTATTTATACTTCACACGACACACCAATTCGAAAGAACGGGACAGATAAAATTCGAACGACCCGTTTCCAAAAAGAAAATATGAAACATTCATCACACATTTTCTCCTTGAGAAAAATAAATCACTAAACATTTACGAGTATTGCCATGTACACGTTTAAACACTGGTGCTAGAGTTAACACGAGGGCTAGGTTTTTTTTTAAATAATAATTATTATTTCCCTCCACATACGCCATAGATTACGGGTGCATGAATTAAAAACTTAAAACTCGATCTCATGAAGCTGTGGTAGATATCTCGACATTATTATTATTTGCTTTTTTTTTTAATCGAGGTATTTGTTAGCGTGGGATAGCACCTATTCTTTTTCCTTACGCCAAAGTACTTCAAACTTTGTACGCTTTTAAACACGATTTATACATTTAAGAAATGTAAGTTTCTTAAGTTATGACATTAATGAGATATTCTCTACATAAAGATTGTGTATAGATGCATTCTTTAGAATATATATACAAAGGACCTGAATGTCTCCTTTTCTATGTTGTCAGTAGAATTGGAACATGTAAATTGCATATCTTCACATTAACAAAGAATAATAAATTTGGTGTAGACTCACACAAGTTAAGCTTAAACTGTAACTTACATTCTAAAAATATTTTATATAGTCATTAAAAATTTTTTGATTTTAGAAAGTAACATACATTTCTGGAGGACACTCAATTGCTAAAAACTTAAACAAATATGAAATAGGCATAACGCAATCACTAACTGCACAATATTTGCAACTCTAATATTTATAGATAAAAAGTTTAATTGAAAGAAAGCCCTCACTATGTCATTCTTTTTGATTGACACTTTCTTTCGTGTACAACCATGCAAATCTTATGAATAATACTGAAAACTTAGACAACAATACGAAACACTTAATATGCAATTTCTTATCTTAGTAGATTCATTATACAAAAATAAATCTTTTTGAATGATAACTTTTCTTACAGTGCTTGTAATGATTACTTAAATGTCCACAGCCTTGACAAACACTTTTTTAAACACCTTACAATATTTATCGAATCACACACAAAAAGCAAAATAATTCATATCACAAAATCTGTAAATGCTAATAGATTACGTCTTAGTGAAGAGAGCAAACACTTAGTAACACGTTTCCATGAGGACTACTGGAATGGAAGCACAGAAAGTATGATTATGAAATGGATTTTGGAAGACATCTTGGCCATTTTCCTCTGCAAGACTGGGATATTCCATGGAAGACTTGTTCACAACTTGTTCTTGTTTTAACAGCTACGTATTACTTTCTTTCTGTGAAACAGGAGCTAGTATTTTGCTTCTTTTCTCACATTTTTTTTTGGAAGACATATTGCATGTAAATAACACAGTTGCTTTATTCAAATATGTAATTTAAATGTGTGTATAATGTCTCTTTAAATCAAAACAAAAGACCTCTCACGGGGTGACAAAATGGTTAATAGAATCTGTTTTAATTATTTAATCAAATGTCTTAGTTGTCCTGAAAAATAACAGTTAAAGCTGTTTAGTATATTGAAAAAGTGTCAAAAGAGAACATTTCTTAATTTTTTTAACAATCAAAACACTAATTAATGTGGAAGAACGTAGATTACTGTGTTGACTTCATCAAAATGTCTTCTATACACTTATGAAAAACCTTGTAAATACATCAAAATAATGTCACTCTTTTGAAAGATTCACGTAAACAATTTATGGAAGACAGTTATCACAAATATTTGGAAACTTCAAACCTTTCTTTTGGAATGCATAGCTTAACGAGATCACCTTTCTATAGTTTCTGGACTATCTTTCAGACATAGGATCTTTCTCATAAAGTCAAGTGAACATGGGCTAAACCTTGATAGTGTCAAGTATGATTTTACTTTCTCATATACTGTATCCCATGCTGTACTAAAAATTGCATTAACATTTGAAAGATAATATTTACTAAACATTCATAAAAATCTATGCTCAACAAAACCTTAACTTTTAATTTACTACGCACCTAATTTGTTCAAGTTTGTTGTACATGAGGGTAAGGTAAAGGAATGTGATAAGCAGCTACTAGGGCTTTAGCTGATGAATAAATACCAATAATACCGCAGAATACTCCAATCAGAATTATGGACACTTCCCAGGCAATAGAAAAACGATTCATGTCGGTTAGTTTCAACTTCATGTGAAAGTAACAAGGCCATACAAACGACAGCATGGTACCGGTGAAGCTGCCGATGAGTCCCATGAGAAGTGCGAAATGCGGTATTGTAATTGCTAGCAACAAAGTAAAAATTACTAAGAGAACTCTTAATGCAACCGCCCATATTCGTAGCTCCCCGTCTTGTGCCAGACAAGAAGGAAATCTCGTCTTTGGTTGACCTTGGAATAGAGCACATTCTAAGAGGTTGGCTGCCGCAAAGTACGGCAATGGGTAAGATAAAAGAGCTTTGATGACCAGGATCAAGTTGACAATAACTTTGAAGCCTTTAGTGGGCAGGTTGTTGGTAATAACCTCTTGCGTTTCTTCAGCCCATGTGAGGAAGGCCAGCCAAGCAAATCCAGCTTTGAAGACTGCGGCAGCGACGTGACTCCAATTCAACATGCAATGAAACTTGCTGCGATCTTTCATGCTGCCTTCTAAACTCGGCAAGAAGATTTGAGATGTGTAGCTGAAAACGACAATCCCCAGAGTCACCGGAAACATGGAGGTGTCAATCTTGAATTGCACTTTAGACCACTGCCACTCTGGAGCCTTGTAGAGGCAGTATCCCAAGATGATGACATTTATGAGAACGTGAGCCATCGTACACCAGAAACTGAGCCAGGACACGGCCGTTAACTTCTTGAGGAAAGCGCACGGCAGCAGAAACATGGCCGAGATCATCATCCACGATCTTTGGTCTATGGGACCTTCCGGGAAAGAACCGATCATCAGGTCCCCGCACAGGACGATGTATAAGATGCAAGTCATGAGAAGTTCTATGATTTGGGCGATGTTAACCATTTTACCTCCGTATCTTTCTCCGATGCAGCTCTTGGCGACATCTACATAGCTGTCCCTAACTCGCACTATTTCTCCTCTATCATTTAACTCGTACAGGCATTCGATTAAGATCTTCCCAGTGTGACAGCAGATATAAGCGACGAAAGCCAGTGAGAATACAGCCCAGTAACCTCCATATAGCACAGAGTAGGGTAAACTCACGATGAACATCCCCTGTAAGTAAATAAATCATATTAGCTATGAGTTGGTCGAATATTTTTGCCCGATATTAACAGAAGTTCCTTTTATTTCGTGATTACATAAATAAATGAAATGGAAAATATGAAAAGAAGTATCATGTAAATCATGTCATGTAAATTGTAGCTTTGCTTACTACGAACATGAAAAAATAAGTTCTTAGCATTACACTAAGGGAATTTTTTTTTCTGTAGGCAATTTCAAGGCATAAAGTTGAAATGTGTCATCCAGTAAAGTAAACGAGGCTTTTACTAAACGAATCAGGTACTTATAATTAGGAAGTATTCTTGACTATTTTGGGATTAGTAAATCTGTTCTAGAAGGTTGTCATTAAAAGATATGTGCTCTTTTCATCATGAAAACATCAACAAATGTAAAGGGCGATGAATATGTCAGGAAAGAAAGTACTTTGGCAAACGGAGTTTTGTTATTGGTCTGAGTTCAGGCCTAGAAAATATGACATCAAACACCTCTTTTGCAAGTTTTTAAATAGGAAATAGAAGCTCAATCTTACAAGTTTTTGTGTGCACTGATCCATAAATAGACTCTATTTACAAATAATAGAGAACTTTTTAAGATGTGAGAAAATAGTTTGATTATTAAAACCTTTTCAGAATTGGAAGATTTTTAGCTTGTAGCTTATAAAGACGGCCAAATTAAACTTATGTTTCCCTCGTTTTCCACCATCACTAACGAATTGCCCTTCATTCGACAATAGGTAACAAATGACGCTTATCCATTTATAAAGCAAAGAGCTTATTCACGCCTACATTTCTCTTCTACTCTCTACAGAAAGTAGAAAACAGGTTAACTATTGTAAAGGACAAAAAGCATATAAACCTAGCATGTCTTTCTCGGAGGTCTCTTGTTTAGTTTGAGAATTAACCAGCCGTTCTGAAAAGGTTAATGTAAAAATTGCTCGTGACAATTATAATCACATACACTCAAAAAAGTAAAATGAACTTTCTCAAATCTTTCAGAGAGAACGAGAGAGAGAGAGAGAGAGAAGTAATAGTTAAGCAAAATTTGTTGTAAAATTAACTTAAGGCTTAGCTGATCATGGTAGTGGCAGATCCAGAAAAGTTTCAAGTGAGGGGTGATAACTAATACGAAGTGACGAAATATTACCAGACATAACATCATTTTTTAATTTTTTTTTTGTCTGTTCATTTTTAACATTGAACCCGTGTTTAACCTGTTCGTCCTCATCATTAAAAAGACGCAACAGAGTAGGCTGTCTGTCTTTGACCGATGTTGCTTCACAGAATGGCTCTTTGAATGCTCCGGTGGCGCATTCAAAGAACCATTCTAGGAAGAAACATCGGTCAAAGAAGAAGAATCTTATCTGCGTTTTCTTAACAATGAGGGTGAATAGGTTCAACATGAATTCAGTAGTGTGTTCAGGGGGAATTGGCATCCAAAATTCTCACCTGAATAGCGTTTGTCACATTCCAGCCTGCTTGCCACTCGTCTATCTCGGCTCCACCTCCCCCAAATTCACCTTCGAAACCTTCTCCCGCTGCGACGGGTCCATTGGGCTGCCAGTCGGAGTCGTAGTCTTCCGTACCGGCTATCTTGTGGCCACCTTCTTCGCCGTCGCCATCCGTGTGTCTGAATGAAGACAACTCCGTGTCCGTCTTGTTATGTCCGTGCTTGGCGAAGTGGTCGAGCTCCGTGCGGTCTCCGCAGGCCCCGGGCATATACGACTTGATGCTGTGCCAGATGTTGAAGAAGTAGTAAGCCATTTTGGATTGCGTACGAGGCTCACTGCGCCGTTATGATGAAGGGGAAGCGACGTCGGGTGGATGACTATTTCACAGATCTGTGGTGTATGCAGGCTATAGCCATAGTAGTATCGCTGATTGGTTTGATTATTGACATCAGCCGATATTTTTTGTTTTATGGGTATAAAAGATTTCTAGCATTTAACGGTAAATGCGAAACAGATTTCCGGTGTTTATTAGTGTTTTACTGTGATTTAAACGCATAGGTGTTTTGTTTGATGGGGAATAAAAGCCCAAGTTTTTAATTGGGTTCAAAACATTTGTTCAAAAGTTAATATAAAGTGTTAAGTAACTTGCAACCTTTCTGTCAGGTTAATAAAAAATAACGTCGTTCGAAAAATTGTTAAAATTGACAGAGTTCTATCTATCAAGGAGTATAATTGTGAATAGTTAAGTATATTTTATGTATTTATAAGTTGATTGGCACTTACATGGAAGACATATTTCTGTGATTTCTTTCTTTACTACCAGAAGTTAATCAGTGCTTCGCTCAAATTTTCGCTATAATAAGCACAAGAAGAAAGGCATTTCATTCCTTTTTGAAACTTCGTTTTAAAATTTTCTCACTGTCTGTTGAATTGCCATTTTAAAACTAGCAGCACATACATAAACATAAGGGACGCACCACTAATGACCATTAATCTGTAAACAGACTTATACTTTTTATTTAACTTCAGTCGTTTGCTGTATTGTTTGACTTTCTTTCTAAATCGTACCAGGACCATTTATGTATATTTGGAAAAATTGTAGTCTCTACTTCTTAATTTTCACACTAAAAGAGACGCTCAAAATAACTCGGATGGAAGACGTCATAGATTTCTTTTCAAACTTCTTTTTTTTTTTTGCTATGAAAATGGAAGCTATTTGTGTAAATTTACTCGCATAAATTCTCCAATCTCTAGACAGTTATTTATTCACGAGATCTTTCATAAATCTTATCTTGTTGCCTGTTTTCGAGCAATTAAATTCTTGTAAAAATTATTATAAATCTGACTTTTGACAACTGGAAGACATGTTGTTATTCATCTTTGAATAATCAAGTTAGTATTATTTCTTGAATGATATGATGTGAAACCCTACTTTTAGTTCCATCGTTAATTTTACCTGTGAGAAAAACAAACACATTCCATTAACTACTTAAATTATTTTTCGTTGCATAATTTATAGTATAATTTTACAGTACTGTGCTAATTAATGTGAACAAAATAATAGAGCAAAACTAACTGAGGTGTCCGGCAGTACACCAGTCGGTTAAACTGGGTTCCCATTAGAACGTCGAAAGTTAAGCAGTACCGACTTGGCCAATGCTTGGGAGGGTCAAATCCTTTCTCGACTGAATCTGCTGTAGACCGTGTACACTAAAGGGAGCTGTGCACGTAAAAATCTGTCGTGGTTCCAATTTTCAAACGATACCTCTGGGGGTCTCAAGTCAGGTGTTAGGTCTTTCATGTGGAATGGGTTAAAAAATACGAGACTTTTCATAGGGGGATGGGGAATGGATCTCATACCTGGGGAGCCGCCAACCAAAGTGTTTCCAACTTAGACGCCCCCCCCCCGGGGGACAAAGAACCACACCGTCGTGGATTTATTTAATATTAAAAAGTGAGTTATAATCTCACCATTCACAGAGGCAAATTTGGCTTGCTTACTATGTCCCTATTATAAAATGACCGACCGTCGTAACGGTCAAGGCGGATAACCAAGCCATTAGAAAAAAAAAAAAAAAGAGAGAGAGAGAGAGAGACCGAAATACGGACAGTATTTTAAGACTAACAAATAACAGAAAACTATTTTTAAAATGTTGACTGAATGCGTTGCTAAGCATTATAAAAGCCAACGGAGAACATATTTCGTGTTTAAAACATGTAAGTGTAACTCTATTCTCTTTTTTTATTGTTTGTAAAAAAATAAATCATTTCTTGACACTATCACTTGTGTTCACATTGATTCGCACAATGCTGTACTATAAACATAGCATACGTACATAAGTAAAAGTTATAATATAAATATAAATAAAAGTTATACTATCCAAAACCAAAACAAGAATTTGCTTTTGGTAGCATCAAGAACCAGATGGTTTAGTTGTTTTGTAAATGAAAATTTATCTGCGCTCCTAGTGGTAAAACTATTTTTTTTTGGTGTGTGTGTGTGTGTGTGATATTAAATAGGTCATTAAAAAAAAATATTTGATTCTGTTCGTGATTGTGATGTTTAAATTGGGCTAAAAGTGTTTTAAATTTAATTCTTTATGTACAGATATATACCAAAATTTTTATATTGCATTCCAGAGATAAGTTAGTGAATTTAGTAGATCAAGAGACATATATTTATTACTCAATTGTGATTTTAAAAAATATCAATTAAAAAATAAGAAGATATTTATGTCTTACAGCATTTCAAAAACGCTCGATATAAATTTCTATTCTACTCTTAAAGCCAAATCTTAATGCCAAATCCACAATTGCGAAATACATTCTGGAGAGTTTCTGCACATTTTTGTTTTTTTCAATTGTAAGAAAATTACATAAACTACAATTTTAATATGCCAAAATGAGTCCTTAAGTTTAGAATATAAAGCTTAACTTTTGTAACACTCTGTGCAAACAAAATGAAATTAAAATAGATACTTTGACACCAATTTTCTGACACCTTGTATATTAATGATTAAGACACTTGTGTTGGAAAGTGTTTCTTAATCGATGAGTTTAGGAAGATTTGTCGTTTTTCTTTATCGTTTAACCCTTTGAGGCGCAACCCTTTTCCAATGCTGAAAAAGGGAAGCTGCTGCCATCACTCGACTTAACTACTAGCAAGATGGTGGACGATCGAAACGTTCATCGCGTGGTACAGATCTAGAGACCCTTTTTTGACGCAGCTGGCTGTGCCGCACAGCCAGCTGTCAAAAAAGGGTCCGCCATCTTGCTGTTAGTTAAGTCGAGCAATGGCAACGGCTACCCTTTTTCAGCATTGGGCAATCTATCCAGCTGTTCTCGCATTCTTCCATTTTTCAGCAGATGTCAGTGCTGTTAAAAATAATCGTGACAATTTTTTTACGGGAAATGACGTGCTAAGGATTCTCTTGGAGCTATGTCACCCGCAACTATTTTTATAGAAATAAAATCTATTCTTCGTGACTGGCAACAGTCAAAACGTCAGAGTTTGGTGTTCCCAGAGCGGGAACACTGCGCTTTAAAGGGTTAACTGTGGCCGTAAAGCTACTTTCTCCGAAGCATAACGGCTATGATGGTACATATTGCCTGTAAAACTCTTTTCTCTGCAGTAGAAAACTTGTTGATGGAAAAATGCGATTTCCTCTTTCTGACGGCAGTCGACAGCATCGGCAGCTGTATATAATTTTGTTGAGTTACTTTTGGTAGCATCTTGAACAGTGGCGCATGCAGACTTCCTTCAGGGGGGGGGGTTATAGATATAACTTTGTGTTAAATTGCGTAATATTTAAGCTAAAAATTAAAAATTTATGGACATTTTGTTAATTTTTTTTTTTGACAAGGTGGGGGTTTGAACCCCCAACCCCCCCTTGCATACGCCACTGATCTTGAATAAACCTTTTGAAGTGCAACCATTTTCCCATCGATACAGAGGAACCACTGGATATGCTGCCCAACACTGAAAAAATACAGCCGTCGCCATCACTCGATTTAACTACTAGAAACAAGGCGGTCGATCGAATCTCCAATCGTGTGTCATAGATTAGCTACTTTATTGACACGGCTAACAGTGACCGCAACTTTATACCATTTGAGTAGGTTATCCAGTTATTCTACTATATCGATGCGTTTTCATCATACTCTCCAGTTTTCAGACGATGCCAGTTGTGATAAAAATTATTATAACACCAATTTTACGAATAAATTATAATTTTTATTGGAAAATGTGTGTTAAAATATAAAGGATTCTTGTATAACTCTGTCATTCTGAAGTCTTTTATTTAAATCAAGTTTATTCTTCGTGAATCAAAACTTGAAAAATTGACTGAGGCTTGAGTATTTTTGCAGTAAAATATTATGGAGTTTTGTGTTTCACGGCGAGGACAGCGTGCGTTAAAGGGTTAACGGCAAGTTTTTTGTAAATATATTTGCATTTATTATAAGGTAAAATTCGTAATTCTGGAAGAACATATATTAGCCCGATCTACAATGACAAAGAACAGGCGATTCAGAATGAATGATGCTATTCAACCAGTTTCAAAGGATATTTTAAAACATTTTCATCGGAAATAGAATATGATTTAAAATTAAATCAATTGTTCTACAGACTGGCTAGCATGTACTTTTCATCATTTATATACCTTTTGTGTGAAGGGTATCGGTAAGTTATTGTTCATCTCGTTAAATTTTTATCTAATAAATTTAAAATAAAATCCTGCTTATATTGTTTCGATTTCGTGTGTGTCGTGTGATTTATAATATATTATATTAAAAATATTCTTTTTTTAAGTAAAAAGACAATTGAAACTCAAATGTATTTTTTTAGATTTGTTGTAGCTGTATACTACAGAATTTAATGCACTTCAAATTAATGTATTAATAAACTTTTTAAAAATCTTTTGATTTTCGAAATAACATATCTCAAAAGCCGGCATGGCATCATTCTTCTACTTTCGTTTATTGTATGCACAATTTTAAAACAATGTATTGCGGGTAAAAAATAGCAGGGATATGACGTAATTTTTACTACCTCTAACTCGCCCCCCCCCCGAAAAAAGAGAAAAAACACTCTGATTTACAAAACTTGAATACTAGACTATGAATAATAAATTTATAAAATGCATTCGTTTCTGGCTCGTACAATTTTTATAGAAAAGTTCTTATTTTGTTACCCTGTGTTTTTGTTACACAAAATATTCATTAGTTGTAATTCTAACCGAGATTTCGATTAAAACTTATTTAACTTTACTGCGTTATTCAAAATAAAATAGAAAACGTATGTATAATTTATGTAATGTTGAAGTAAATTTCCCCCCTCCCCATGTGTTTAATTTATTTTGTTGTTTCTTACTTTTTTATTTTGCAGATTGTAAATCGTCTAAGTGATAATGGTACAGAATGAATTAAATTAATACTTCACAAAAGTTCAATAATTCTTTGGTTTATTAAAAGATAAATTTAAAAATACATTTTAATATTTAGCTTTTCAATCGAAAATAACTAAATTCAACGTAGGCTCTGAAGACCTCAAGCATAACATTTTACTACTGATGACATTAATATTGACGATATTGCTCTACTTTTTTTTGTATGTAATTTTCCTCGTTTGAAAGTACAGGCTAGTAGATGTCGGTTTTTAAATTCCAGTTTTGAAGCATTCTGAATTTTTTTTTCTTTTCTTTTTTTCCCTTTCATTTCTTGATGATCAGTTTTTTTAAAAAATAAATCAATGACAATGTACGATCATGGCATCTCGTATAATAAAATCCGAGAGTAAACAAAGTTTGCAGCGGACTGGCTGGCTATGTAAGTTTGTGACCTCCGATCTTCTTGCGTGTGTCTCTCGATCGCATATCACCGAGACGGGTTGTCGCAGTCATACCAGATTTTGTATGTGACTTCACTAGGACAGGTGCTAACACACTTCGAAGAGATTTTTCGAAATTCGCTTCAGAAAATTTTTAGTTTTGTTTTATGTGATTTTTTGCATTTTTTCTTATTTAATACGTAATAACGCCAATAATAATCCTTGCAATAAAGCAATATTTGCATCATTGGATAGAGGATGAAAATTTTCTTTTGAAAACAGATTGTTTTAACTATGTAACATGCAGATTTTTAAGAATTTTTAAAAGAAAAATCACTTTTGATGAAATTTTGCGAAAAATAATTTTGAAACTGCTGCATTTTTATCTGTCATAATTTTTCGATATTTTGACAAATGCTGAAGCATTCATTTCGCCCACTTTTAAAAGAAAAACGGGGGGAAATATAAACTAGGAGAATTTTTTTAGAAAATTTTAAATACAGAACGATTTTGAATTCAATAGCTGCTGCTTAAAAGATTTCTTTATCATACCTTTCGGTTTCCTGGCAACGAGAACTGAATAATTGGGAGTTGAAAAAAAATAAAATAAATAAAACTACTTTTAAACATGATTCCGAGTTTTCTTATATGAGATTTACATCATTTTGATGTAACGAGTTTAAAACTCTTTTCAAAATTCAATCAGAATAATAGACTATCTTAAGCAAAAAATACACCACACGAAATAATTTTGCATATTCTCATATTTCTGATTAACCGAGGAGTAACCATCGACTTAACTTTTAGGTTAAGTATCGTTTACGAATTATGACTATCGCATCCTGAAATGAGAATGTTTCAGAATGTTTTTCAGAAATCGGAATGTTTTTTCTTAATTTTGTAAAAGAATAAAATGCACATTTAGCCCTTCATTCAAAGTTAAAAAACAAATAAATATTAATTAGCAGACTTTTTTTCGAATTTTACAGTAAAACAACATTTTGAATTTAATCAGCTGATTCGTAAGTTTTTGACGTCATTACAATTTTTTTCGGCTTCTTAGCAACGAAAGGATTGAATGATTCGGCAGTAAAAGAAAGCATAAATTAAAATCAAAGGACAAGTATCATGTAGGAGGCTAAAAGTTAGTTGCCTCTGCTATGAGTAAGAGCATACTACGCATGTGCAGCTTCGGGTAAATTGAAAATTCTGTTGCCAAACATACGAAGGAAAACTACAACTAGCTATAGTAGCATTAAGAATCTGCGGATTTTTAAAACTCCTGAAAAATAATGTCTGTTTGTTTCATAATATATATATTTTCATTTTCATAACTAAGAACTCTAAAAATTAACCTTGTTTTCATTTTATTTTGGAATTTGTCAGATTAAGTGACAGAAATGCACATTGCTGTACTCAGAAAAAAATTTCAAAGGCAGAATTTTTCACACATACTTTATTTTGTTAACAAAAATAGAAATTTTGGAAGGGGGAGGGTGGAGGGGACCTATCCCCTTAAATATGTCCTTGGTAAGGGATTCTATAACTATGGAAACAATAATGATAAATATAAAATTAGTTTTTCATTTTAAATTCTAATCGTAAGTAAATTTGATATCATTTTGATGTCACGATCGAATTTCAAATTGTATCAAAAACTTAGTGAGGATAAGGCGCTTTACTGAAAAATTACTTCACTAAGGTTTACTTTTACGACAGCCAAAAAGTTCACGAAACACTGAATGTTTCATGTAGATATTTACTTCTATGTATATGATAACAAAAATTTTTTAAGACTTTTTGTATGGTAAAATTTTACCAAGCTGTTTTGCAGCATGATTGAGATTTCACATCATTCACGCTTTAGGAATTAGCAGACAGAAAGAAACTGGGGTCCATACCATGTGACTTTATTTTAGAGCAAAACCATAAAACGAAAGAATCCTGCAAAAGCACTTTGAAAGCAAATAGGTTTACAAATCACTGTTTACGTTCTGTTTCATCTCAAATAACGCTGAAATAGTTTTTTTGTTATCATTTTGCAGTTACTCTAGCATCTCAAGTAAGTATCTGTAAGGCAAAGTTTATATCACGAGTGAAAGAATTTCTCATGAGATTTCGTAAAGATGGAATTAATTTCACTTACATGAGTAAGAAAAACATTTGATTCCTTCCGTACGAAGAACGGGTACTCTATTTCTTGATCTCTCTGCACTTATGATATGTTTTACATTTCTAAAAATCAGTTTATTTATGTTAAACAACGGTTAATTGCAGGTTAGACTACAAATATTTTAATATCACTTAACATTTAAAAAATAAGTGGTCAAATTATTGGATCCGTTACAGAATAATTTTGATTGAAAATTTTCTGTCATGACGGATGAAATGAGGGAAATGTTTTTAGATAGCTTATGAAGAATTATTTACATCGCAAAAATGATGCACTCAAACAGTTTTAAACTAGAAAAGAATATCTTATAAAATCGAAATGTACTTTATAATAAGCATACTAACGTTAAAAAAGGTTAATAGTCATCATCGTACAAGCTGAATTTTAAAAGTTTTATTTTCTCTTCTATTCTATTGGTTTGTTTAAGTTACTGTTAACTTTACTGTTTTTAAAATAAATAGTAAAGAATTGCTATACAGGGGTATTCATTGTGGATTTTACTGAGATTATCGCTTAAACCGGGAATGACTGAAAGATACTTTCAATTGGAAAAGTTAGTCTAATGAAGAATCATTTTCAGATATGCCAATTTTTACAAGGGTCTGTATACATACTAAAATATAAAATTTAATTTTTATAAAGTCCAACCTTTCCTATCATTTACGTTTGAAAAGATATTGCTCGGTGTCTAAGGATTTAATTTTTTTTAAAAATCGATGACTCTGAGTAGAAGAGTTTCCGAGATATCGCAAATTGAAAATTTTAGCATTTGTTGGCCAAATATAAGGGGGATGTCTCAAAGTGAGAAAAATCTAATTACTTTTCAAATGATGTACGTTTATGTGTTTTAGTACTCATTTGACAGCTACATTTGAGTTCTGAAAATCTTTTTTAGCCAAAATTTTTCTTGTAATGCATGTTTGGCAGTTTCTGATGAAAATCAACCCACACTATTATTTCTGTTATTTTCTGTTACACTTTTGAAACTCATTTTCTCGAAGTGTGATGTAATTAAAAGGGTGACTCCTTAAAATTTAAGTACATTAAAAAAAATTTATTAGTAGTATATGAAAAAGAAAAGTATTTTAAAAATTATTTTCTTACAGTTGAGTGATTCACATACATATAAAAATTTTTCTTGAGAAAATAATTTCTCTAAAAGTTGTGCAGCGGATAGTGTTATTTCAATTTATTTTGCATCAGAGTCGTAGCTAGTGCATGAGTCACCAGGGCCTGGACCCCTCTTGAAATATGTGTTTTGTTACTGGCTGTCAATAATCCAGCTTTTTTGTGAGAATTTTTTTCCTTTACACCGTTTGGACCCTGTTCTAATTTTTTTTTCTGGCTTGATAGTAATTTTACTTTAAATAAAAATATCACCTGAAGAAAAAGCGAAAAGAACTTACATACGTAAAAAAGCATGATAGAATTGTTTTCTGGAATTTGTGATCACGGAAGATATAGGGTTTTTTGAAAGGATAGAGTTATTTTCTGAAAAAAAATTTGCCACTGAAATCTAGAAAATTGGTGGAACTAGAATTTATGAGTCTATGTACTCCCTATAAATACTAGATAATACAACGAGACACTTCTGAACCCACTTATCCAATTTTTAGATCTCCCCTTTATAAGCTGGTGCTTGAGCGAGATGAAAATATCTGTAAATCGCTGCTTAAGCCATAGGATTAGACTCACAAACGGTCATTCTAGTGCTCCAAAAATCGAACGATAATTTCTCGTTACACAAACTACTCATTCTTCTGTGATAAGCTAGAATACAATGGACTGGAAATTCTTGCCAATTTCGTCTATACCAGTCGTATGTATCCCTACACGTATAATTTTATGATCTATTCTTCTAGTTTCGTGACAGAAAACAGCCATATATTCGTTCTAAATGACAGCGGTATTCTTTTTATCCGTGTTTAATTTAGTAATTTTATTACAGTTTGTATTGAAAATCTGCAACACATAAAATTAAAAAATAACTTGGTATCATATATCTATTATTAAAGACCTCTAGAGATTTATATTTGTCTTTTTTTTTTACTAACTTGAATAGTTTCTTATATAAACGCATTTGTGGATTCTTTGTTGGTTTTTCAGTGATTACAACCCATCATGATATTGGTTTCCCCCTACTGAACCAAGTCAATTGTCGCAACTACATTGTTCAGTCAGTATAAAATGTTTTATAGGGTAAGATGGAACAGCTTTTTGGCATGATTTGACTTTAACTGAGTACTATACCTGTTGCAAGAGTCACATCTTTTTCATATAATCTCACTAGAGTTGCATTTCTGAGTATGGAGACATTTGCCAACAATCAGAAGTTTTCGACTGCGGGATAAAAATAGTGGATAAATTCAGTCAAGGTGGTCCATTAACCCCTTCCGTGGGGTACGTGGAACTCCAGTCAATATTTTTCAATAGGCTAATGATAGACTTTGTGGTGAGTAAGTGAGTAAAGGCAGATATATTTTTAATTCTACGGGGAAAAGTCATCAATTTTTCTGAACGGTTTTCTAGTAGCAAATGCTTTTTGGATTATAAATACAGCAGCAGAAAATGTCTTTATTTTTAAACATTTGCTTATATTTTTATTCGATTCGCATTTACATTTTATCTTAAGTCACAAAATATTTGAACATGAAAAATAACATGTATTAAAATGTTATTTAAGGTTATAGTTACATGAAATGAAGCCTCACATAATTTATCTAGACATAGAACTAAATATTAGGTATCGAAAGTAAGCTGAAATTCAACTGAACTAAAATTGAAATTGGCCTAGTCAATTAAGAAGCTGCCTAAAATAATTAAATAATCTTCAATAAAATTTACAATATCTTATAAATAAATCTCGTGCATTGCAGATTATATTTAAATTAAGTTTATCTTAAGTTTATCTGCACTCGTTTTCTGTAAATAGTAGCGTATTAATAATATAGTTGTGTTTTCATAAATTAATTTTAAATTTATTGGGATCACACTTTACTTTTAATTAAAACTTCTGTACAAAACTTTCGCTAACATGCAAAAACAATAGTTGAACGATTTCTTTGCATTTTAATTTCTTTTAATCAAGTATGTAACAAAGTTGACCTTTATATACTCTAAAAATATTGATTCTGTGTAAATAGAATATTTGATAAAAAATCTTTAAATGTTAACAATATTTAGGGATACAGAGTTAATGAATTTTGGAAAAAAATAATTTTTTTAGTATTCAAGACAATAAAACCATTCATGAATAACCAATCATATTTTTAAAATTTATTTATAAACATTTTACAAATAAAATTTCTGAAACTTACATAAGGAAAATTAGCTTCTCATATGTTGATGGATATGAAAATACTATTTGTTACGACCATAAATGACGCCCAGTGAATTTCAAAATAACTTCCCTTTATGATAAATAGGCCTTTTCAAAGAACTTTAAATAGGAACTTGAAAACATAGCATAAAAAGTACAATAAATAGAGCAGTGTATTTAACTCATATTTTTCAGTTTATTTAAATTGGAACATTGCAAAATTCAACTATTGAAAACTCACTGATTTAGAAACTTATCACTTGTATTATATGATTAAGAATGAGGTTCTACACGCTGATGAAAAAATTATTTTCAAACGAGAAAAAATGAGCAATAAACGACAGCCTTAAAAAATGATATATATATATATATATATATATATATATATATATATATATATATATATATATATATATATATATATATATATATATATATATATATATATATATATATATATATATATATATATATATATATATATATATATATATATATATATATATATATATTCCAATGGCGGGCCTCTGCCTTGGAGGCATTGGCCACTACTAAGGCCGGGGGCACCTAGTAGGTGGACCAACGTCGCCCCTTATGAAGAGACAGATAGAATGACAGCCACGCCCAGCTGAGGATCGAACCCCGACCGCCGTGAGTTGAATGGGTGATATATATATATAACTAATGGAAATAATAGGCGCTGATTTTTCATTTTCCTTTGTTTTTTGCCTGAGCAATTGACTTAAATTTAACTCAAGACATTTTTCATAAACTGTACTACACACTGTAATAAACATTTCATCAATAAAAAATTTCTGAAACCTGCATAAGGAAAATTAGCGGAAAAACTGTGCGTTTTTTAACACGGAAAAAAAAAATTAAATATGGAATTGAACAGCAAAAGTTTTCACAAGATTAACACATTTTGCAAATTTTCGATTTTTAAGAATTTTTTAACTGAAATTTTTATAACTGGTACTTTTTTTGCATAGTGCAGCTTGTGAAGAGACATTCCAAAAGATTTTTAGTGCCTAACACAACTAGTTAATTTCTATTTGTGCACAAAAATCACCTGATTTTTTTTTCGAACTACAGTCTTAAATGATCTTCAAAACTTGCTACACCTAATCATAAGCCTAATATTTTATTTATATATATTTCAGAATAACAGTTTTAAGGGACTTAACAAATAAAATAAAAAAAAATCCGTGTAAATGTTCTGATAAATGTCCGTGAAAATGTTCCGTGTAAATATATATTTTGCAACATTTAAATTTAGAATCCAACGTAATTAAAAGCTTTAAATAAAATCTCTTTTGTTTAAAAGCTTTGTACTTCGATTACCACGTATAAGTAAATAGATATAATATAAGTAATCACAATAAAACTGTTTAAAAAATAATTAATAAATAACATTTTACTCTAATTATATTTGTTAAGCGTGTAACAAAAGTGAGTAATAAGTAAATGATTAATTAAAAAAAATTGGCCTTTTTTTCATTTTTTCTACTTTAGTTATCAACTGATGTTCCATCTAAGTTTTAATGATCAGTCACTCTCAAAATTCTCATGATTCAAAAATGCGGATTTATCACAAAATGTGAAGAAGCAAGTATGAATGAAAAAAATAACCGAATGACCTTCAAAAGTAACTTTAACCTCATGATAGGCCTAACATTTTATCATCAAAAACGCTGTTTAGCATTTTAGGAAAACTCCAAACAACCTATCTGAATGTAATTTCATAAGATTCTGCAATTTATCTAAATTAAGAAAATAGAACAGGCCATTCGCTAAATTCCATTCAATTTTAAAAATCGGCAGTTGATTTTTTTAAAACAAAAAATTACTAAAAAACATGAATAAATCCGCAAATACTGGAGTTTTTTAACAAGAAAAATTGCACACTAATTATACACTTAAATATTTACTAATTACGCACAGGATAAAAAAGGGCAGTTGACTAATGGAAATAATTGTGCCTATTTTTCACGCACCGTTTATCCCCCTCAATTATCCGCCTACTTTTTCGGCAGCAGTTTAACGTCGAACTAATGTCGGGGGCCGAAAAAACTCGAGTGATATAGGAAGCTGGGTTCCCCGAGAAACTTAACATGAGCTGGTAGACCTCGAAAAACTCGATCCAAGGCACTTAAAGAATTAAAATTTCTTACCTTCGAATGGCCGCCATGGCTTCTCCTAGCCCTTCGACATCCGGGTTCCGTGAAATAAAATTTCGATGCGGAGGATGCGGAGTGGAGCATGCGCCAAGCGGATACCTAGACGAATGACTAGATGCGTGCGCAAATTTCGCAGTTTTGTGATGGGGAAAGGGAAAAAAAATAAATAATTATAAAAATGCATCGTCCGAAAGATAGCACGATTTATCTCAGAAAAGTTAGGGACGTGTTGAGCGATGGAATTTTCTACTACAATGGTGCTAATTTTACGCCAATAAACACCCTGTTCGGTCTTTTTAAAGGTCACTCGCGTGCTTCGTGCAGTGACAAATACAGGGCTCACTGGTTATAATTTCGCTTGTAACGTAAGTTAGGCCCCGGTTAAAGCCCTACACTTATAATGACATATATTCATTTTTTCCGGTTAAAACGCTTTCGCAAAAATAAAGCCAATTTACTTCCTTTATTGTTAGAAATTTTTGTTGAAAAAAAAATCCTTAGATTCTGTAGGAGAATTAATTTTGTGTGTACGAAGAAAGCGAAGTTTCTGTCACTGGGAACAAAATTGCCTTTTTTTTCTTCGGTCATTCATTAATGTAGATGCCACCCTTATTTGTCTAATTTTCAAGAAATTTGAAATATCTTTATAAAACTCATGCCACAGTGAAATTGGAGTAAATTGGCATGTAACATTGTATCGAGGCGGAAGGGGGGTAATGTTTCCTAGTGTAGCAAATACTTTCAAATAGGTGATATCTGAATTCTCTTTTGGGGGATGGGCCGATCGCTCCCCCCCCCTTACGCCTGCGTTGTGTAATATTGATTTATTTTCTGTGTTCTGTGGCATTGTTTATAAAGTATATTGGTTAAAACACACTGCCTTTTTAGTTCTCGTGATTGCTATAACTAGTGTCCACTGTATCTAAGTTACTTATTAAAGAATTACCGATTTTTCATTGAATCCATTTTACATTTTAAAAAAAAAGATCATTTTCGTTACATTAGAGCGGCATGCGTTTATTTCCCTCTTACGCATGGTGATAGTTATCAAGTGTGTTGCTTTTATTCTGGATTAAATCCAAATGGTCGAATTCTAAGTTTCCTATAAATTACATTAAAACCTCAGTATAACGAATTTCAAGGGTGGAAAGATCAAATTCGTAATACTGAAAAATTCCTTCTAGTGAAATTTTATTATAGCTGAATTTGAACACTGCAATTTTCTTTTGGTAAATATGTTTTGTTCATTAATCGGAAATATTCGTAAAATAAAAATTCGTTGTAACGATATTTTATTGTATACTAGCTTTTTCTTAAAGGTTTCTTTACAAAACACGCTGACGGTGTCTAGTAGGACAAATTCATGCTACACTTCTGTAAGAAAATGTTTGTTAAGCATCTAACATCTTAAATTTACAAGCGATGCTTTTAAAAATATCCCTTCCTAAATTATTAAAAATACACTACTATGTATTTATAAAATTTAAGTTGTCGTATTGGAAAAATTAAAAATATTACATTATTTATTTGTTTTGGGTTTTTCCTCTTTGTCTTTATTAGGAGAAGCTGAAAAAAAATTAACTAAAGAAATTCAATTCACTTCGCTTGTTGGCGTTCCATTTAACTACTTATAAAGCATGTTCTAACTTGCCCCATGTAGGCAACTGCCGCATGATGGGGTAAGATGGCACACATTTTATCTTTTCAACATTCCTTTAAACATAAACTACACGCAATACAAACACAGAGCTCCTGGGTATTCATAGCCAAATATCTGTGCTTTAAAGGTGCAGTTCAACTTTGTTAAAAAACTTGAGCAAAAAGTTGATAAAAATCAAAAACTGAAAACTGCGCCTACTACCTCCAGTCTTTCCTGTAAAGCATGGATGGCTGTTTTACATTGTTAAGGAGAACTTTCATGGGTTTAATCTCTAAGAGCAACGATTAAAATAACTGCTTTAGTATCTTATTTGCTTTAATCAGTTTTCCTGAGTCATGGCAGTGGCATTTTTCTCTTAAGATAAATAACTTATCTTTTATTAAAACGTCATATATTTCAATGCAAATCGAATTTCTTTTTTATTTCATTTGTTTTTAGCGAACTGCCGTCTGCTCTTTGTTTCGTTCTTTTGTAAGCTACTTTTCATCAAACACGGTTGTTTTATAATGTTTCAATAAAAATACCTCGAATACCCCCCCCCCACCACCACCACAAAAAAGAACCTTACACAGAAGAGACGCAACACGTCTCTTTATCAGAAGCTTATTGTGAAAATTGTTGTCTGACGCGATTGTAAAGATTCTTGCAATTTTTGACAGGTGAGAAAAGTTTATAGAAAAAGAAACTTTTTGTGCGTATGTATGATTTCATTGTATTGAGGAAACGTATTTGGCTAAAGGAAAATGACAAAAAAATTCGAGCTTTAGAGATATAAATTTCACAGACAGAATTCTAAATGTAATAAAATTTCGAAGAACAGCAATTTAAATATTATCTGAGAATAAGAGAAATTATATTCTCTCTAAGATGTAGCCTTAGTGTATTAACTTTGCCCTCCCTCACCTCACTGAATAAATTTACGGCTCCGAATTAAAAATTTAGATTGATGATACATATTTATAAAGAATGTAAGTCAATTAACTCATTTGAACTTTTTTGAAAAAGCTGTTTACTTGATAAAATTATTATGTTGTTTGTAGGTTTACGCTTCAATAAAAGTATGTAAATTTTTTCGCATTCCTCTGTAGATGCTATTTGTTTAGGATTATACTTACAAATAAAATGAAAGAATTAGACAAAAACACCTTGATCGAGTATTTCTCGGGAGAAATTTTTTCATGTTTGGACTGCATGTGAAAAAAAAATGCATTGAAATTCCGACCAGTTCTTCATTGAATTTCAGTTTAAGTTCTCACTTCCATAACAATATTTCGACGGGCAAGAAAAAACATGTTATTACTTTAGAATTTTTGACGCACCGCACTGCTTATACTAGAGTCGTTCGAAAAGTAAGTTGCACATGAAAAACTTAAGTTTTTTTTTTTTTAATGTTATTGAGAACTGCGCTACGATCGAAAAGTGACATACATAGCGCACTGCGTTTCTACATAATATCCCAACAGCTGTAGATAATTGTTGGAACGTTGCACGGGTCGTTCGATGCCCTGACAATAAAAATTTGTTCCTTAGTCCTGGATTCATCTTAAAACAACTGTCTGAATTGGTCATTGTAAGAAAATTGTCTCAACCAAAAGTTCTTTGAGCTTGCCTAACATGTGAAAGTCTTAAGGCACTTGATCGAGACTGTACGGTGTATGCTGACAGATCTCCCATCCGAAATTGCGGAGCAAAGCCTGCGTTGTTGTTTTTTTAAGGCTAAGCACACTAGCGACGTCTGTCAAAGGGAGGAACGGCTTTGGAGAAGAACGTGATTGCGCAAGCGCAAAGCTAGGCTCCAACGGAGCACACAAAGTACCATTCTGAAAAGCAACATCGCTCAAAGAAGGACAGTCTTCTCCGTTACGTCTTTTTAGTGATGAAAGTGAGCGGGTTAAGCATAGGTTTTGTAGTGGGATTAAGTGCTCTCAAGAGGGGAGGGGCGGGGGGTAAGTGCCTCTCCCCCTCCCTTGGATACGCCTCTGATAGTCAGAGTAGAATTTCTGCAAAGTGGTGTCAGTCAGTTAGGGAGAAGGAAATTAATGAAAATGTAACTGTAAAACTGTACTGCTTTAATTCAACTATCAGAAGTAAAAAGCTACAACTGAATGTCGTACAGTGGTGCGTAATTTCTTCAGCGTCAAATTTGAATCGACGCTATTTCAGGCTTCTTTGTATTTCCACTTTTAATAATTAATAAGTGCTTAGTTAGAAATATATTTTGTATTTACACAATAATAATAAAAAATATTGTAGCAACTAATCATAAAATAATTTTAACGGGCAAATAAAGTATATGTAGCCAAATTAAACAAAAAAAAGTCATCAAAGCAGTGTCAAACAAAAATAAAAGTATTCAAAGAGTGTGCACGATACATTTATTATATAAATATTGCACATCATATTACATTATGTACAAAAATCAACTCGGGAAAAAAACACATCAGTTTTCAAATACAGTAGGAAGCTCACAAAATATATGTACTTTCTAGAGCTAGTTGAGTAAAATTTTGAAGGAAAAAACATTTTGCATGTGTATAGTTTAACATAAACTTAGAAAGAAGGAAAAATCTGACGTACACTTATCAAATACGACATTGGCAAATTGTTTCGTTAATCATCCGATGATTTATTAATAATCTGTAATACTATATTACTGCGATGTTTATGAAAATAGCTCATAGTAACAAATCAGTATTGGAACCACCACTTCTAAGCCAGAAATTTTATTTATAAAAGCATGCAGATAAATAAGGCATCCAGCAGATTATCATGCTATATGATAATCAAAAGTGCATTTATAAACATAATAAAATATTTATATTCTTGAAATTAGTATACAGGAAGAGGTCTACAGTACTGTGAAAATAGTATATAACATAGTTTTACATAAGTTTTCTACACAAATATACTTCAGTTATTTTTAACTAGCGTGATAAGTGATCAACGCATTCTCAAGGTATGAACCATAGTATGACTAGAAGACACATTTATGAACCGACAAGATAGGAAGAAATTATTTCTTGTCGATATTATCAAATGCATTTTTTTTTTTACTATTGCAAATTTTCTTGTATTTATTATATAAAGAATTTTCTTTCTTTTAATGAGCAAATTCTCTGTTAATCAAAACATCAGGTTAAAAATAGTTGAGCTAATCAACAACTGCATAAGTCGAAATTATAAAAATTTTCTGTTGAGCTGATTCTCTGATCCATGATGTTGTGGGGAAATTAATGAGCTAATTAAAACTCCTGATGTTGATTAAAAAAATTCTTTTGTTTTTAGTGAAACAATTATTGATAATTCAAAACAATTTTCCTTTTTTTGTTGGGGGGATAAGGAGGGGAGTTGGGGAGCTGACCAATTTGTGTAATTAACCCTTCGCTGCATCATGCTCACTCTAACAAACGAAAGTTAACATTTCAAGATGCAAAATTGAGTTATGCCCCAGAAAATCATTATATTTTTACATAAAATGTGAATTGTATAGGAACACTGCCGAAAAATTGACTGTTTTCATCATTTTCATAACTGAGATAATTTAAAAAGTTTATAAAGATATGTTTATGCATACTATGTATATGCATGCTGTCCACTTTAGTGGACAAACTGTAGCAATTAATTAAACAAAATCTCAATAAAATTATTCTTTTTTATTTGTTTCTGAGGATATTTTAAACGGGAAAATCACAAACATTTTCTATTAACTTCGTCAGATTATTATTTGCATGCAACAAGGGGTTGATGCTGCAATAAATAGAGTCGTACGCAAAATATGTTACTGGCTTTCATTGATCCAATAGTGATTTGTTTTTCAAAGCACAGATGAATGCATTGCCTAAATATGTACATATAACTCCCTCGGATAAAATCGTCAAATAATACTGACATGTATATTAAAAAATATGGAATAAAAATGAGCTGTAACGTTAAGTTTCGCGGCTATGTCTAAAAATAGTATATACATTTGTTCGATAAATTATTTAGTTGGTTTTAAGTGCAAAAGCATCATACACTGCTACTTCTATTTCTTAAACTTTAATATTAGACAGTAGATATATGTACAATATAGTTATAAATATTGCATTAATGCATTAGCAGTATGTGTTTTGTTACTACAGAATGATACTATAATCCAAAAATATAATTTTTTAAGTTATTTATGTATTAGGCTTGATATATCACTACTCACAATTTACAAAAATACATATTTTATGGATGCAGTTAAACTTAGAATATTTCATTTTATGACTTAGGATATTTCATTTTATCACTGTTTCAACTAATTATTATGTTATTTTGAAAATTAGCTCTGTAAAATAAATATCTGTTATAAACTGAATATTAAAGGAAAGAAATTGCTCAAGTCCCTATAAAGGTAGCTTAATTTTTTTTAAAGATAATTATTAAAATTATTGTGATATAAACATTATGATAAAGTTAGAATTGATTAGGAGACAAAAAGTTATAGATTAAAACTTTGTCTTACAAACCCTTAAAATAAAGCTATTTATTAATAAATTTTCTAGACAGATATTAATTCACGCAAGAAGTTTTCATATTTTTTATGGTTAGTCTATTTTTTAATAGATATTCCTATATAAATAGCTTCTAAAATTTTCAATTTCAGAAAGAGACTCAAGACTGTAAGTATATATATGAAAGTTGAGATAGCAAAACATATTAAAGCTTGGTTTTGGTTATGAGTCTACTGCCAAAATTAAGAAATTTAATAGCTGTAAGTATTGATATAAATTAAAATGCTTTCTGAGAAAAAATAAATCATTTAAATTATCTTCAAAGTATTAAGAATTAAAAAGTAATAGCATACATTTTCTGCCATTAAAATAAGCAATTCATTTAAGGTTGCATTAAAAAAATATAATAATTTTACAATAAAAACATTTAATTAAATAACAACAATAATAATAAATAAATAATAGAAAATATGAGAGTTATTTAAGTAATACCAATAATGCTTTGACATTTTCTTTTAAACATAATATTATTAATTATAATATGTCATTAAAACTACTTATTTGTTTTTGATTTGTACAGAAATATTAATTTAGAAAAAATATTTGGCTGGTTTTTGTTTGAAAGCACCATTTTTAATAGAAATACCGTCCAATTAACATTTTTCTTTGGATACAACAATAAATTTTATACAAAAAAATTTCATTTGCAATGAATCATTGTTTTCAATAATATATGTCATAAAAGATTTTAGATTGAAATATTATACATTTTATACATTACTTTTAGCTGATACCTGCTTACAAATCCTATATTTATAATGTCTAAAATATGTATCATGTAAATGTATGTATATATATATATATATATATATATATATATATATATATGTACACAAATATTCCATTTGTAAAAATAGTTAATAGTCAGTAGTTTTATTATATGGAAAAACTCTTTTCAAGACATCAATATCTATGACTAATAAATGTTTAATTATTTTTTAAAATATTTTATGTACAAGGTTTTTTCTGTTGAAATTATATGCTTTTATTCTGTACAGAAAATTAGTTTATGCACATATACATAACTTTATATTACCTATATTATAGAAGACTTCGAAACATTTAATCTAAACAATTTTATAATAGTGAAAGAATTCACCATAACAGTCTAAATAGAGACCTTAATAAATAATATGAAAAGGCGTAATAATATACTGACATTCTCACTTTTAAAAGTGTCTGTATTTATACATTAGACATATACAGTAGTCCAATGTGAGATATTCTTTAAAATATGTAACGAAAATATACTATTTATAAATTTAAATTTGATATATAATATTTTTTGTCAATCTTAAATACATGCTACATTTCTAATGAAGAGAAATTACTTATGGTCCATTAAACTTGCTTCTGTAGATTCAAATGACTTTTTCGAAAGTTTTAATCGTTATATTACAGTTGCAATGAAATATTTGAAATTAAATAAATTATATTTTTATACAATAAACAGCAATTTACAAAATTATATTCTGTTTCACAGAAAGATGATTTTTGAACACATAATAAACAACAGTTAATAAATTTATGTACCATTATATAGTATGATAATTTCTGAATAAAGTTAATTTAAGTAGTTTGTAATTAACAATTTAAAATGTCCTTTTATGTATCTTTTTGTATTGCACAAAATTATCAAATGTAAATGAGTAAATTTTGTATAGATATTATAATTTTAAAGACATTTTCTCTTTTTATGGAAATTCTATTATATATAAAACAATAAGTTAAAATTCTTCAGAAATAGTACAACATCAATAATATATATATAGGTATATAGTAACAGAAACGTTTTATAAAGTTCCAAGTGTATGAATATTCCTTTTCAGCTTTACCTATGCAAATTTTGTGCACTGGATAAAAAGACACATAAAAACCTTTTCACATGGTAAAAATACAAGAAAATGAATGATATTAAAGCATTACAACATTTACATTTATACTCATTGTCTCTCACAAATTGTACTGTTTTTCACTTTTTAAGCTTATTATTTATATTATAAGTTACGTTTTTCACTTTTTAAGCAAATTAGTTGTAACAGATCTCTTGTTAGTTGAAGCAAAACCTATCATACACAGTTTTTTTTTTCTTTTTTGCAGAAAATTTAGTTTTGTAAATAATACAAGGAGGCATAACTTTTGCTTTGGTTCTTATTACAAAGCTGCAGTATGATCTTGAATCAAAATCTCTTTTTGATGTTGGTCTTCAAAGAGGGAGGCAGGAGGGGGGGGGCGAATCATGCCTTTGCTCACACTGCAAAGCAATTAAGTTTCATGCAATATGCAATTTAAGACGTTCGCAAGCGTAAAAATATTCAAACAAGCTTCAGAAAGTAGCTGATTTCTAATAAGTTTGTGAATAAATGAGGATGAAAAATTGAGACAATGGATGCTGTTTTAGTTGATTTTATAAAGCTTCAGGACTGCTCTTTCAACTGTTCTGTTTCTACCAAAACATTAATTCATTTATATTTTAGAATGGAGAGAAATGGTGATAAGCTTTGACTAAGGTTACAAAACTGCATTTTCTTGATGCTTTCCCAATCTTCAATATAGATATTCCAAGCTAGAATTACTACACAAGTATTTTTAAAGGATTTGTAGAAATTATTCAGATTGCACAGTATTTCTTTGATATAATGAAGCTGGAACTCTTTCTAATAGCTCTATTTCTATTGAAACTGTAGTTTTGAATTAAAAAGAAGAGAGAATTAATTGAATTGCAAGGCTGCATTTTCTTTTCAATTGAGATTGCAAAGTTTTTTGTGCACCAGAAAGCTACTCTGCTTTTGTTCAAACTGTGGTTTTGAATCGTATAGGAAAATAAACAACGTTAAGCTTAGGTTGAAATCACAAATAGGAAGTTTCTTGATCTCTTATGCTTAATGCAAAACCTCGAAACCACTGGATTAGGGTGTTACTTGAATAAGAACAGAGTCAAACAATTTTTATCTTGCTAGCTGATTGTAAACTACCCCATGGTAATGCTCATCAGTATCATGGATATTTTAAAATCGAAACATGATATACGATCATGAAAGAAATGCTAAGATATATTCCAGTAGACGCATGCATATGATCTCTTGTGTTCTTCCATTGCACTTTTGCAAAGGACTAACTGAAAAAAAAAAAAAAAAACAATATTCCAGCCAGTCATGCTCTCAGAGAGAAAAATCACAAGATTCGAGCGAATTGATTCTCATGCAAAATTAATCAGTTCCCGGTATCACTTTTCGGAGGCTATATTCAGTACTTCTGCCTATAGTGGTAAGCAGTGACACTTTCATCTTGCCATGCTGGAACTAGTCAAAAGTAGGGCTGAGGATGGTGGCTCATAGGGTCGATGTCGAGGTCGAGCGATTCCGAAGAAGACCGGCGCGAACGGCCTATCTGATTGATCAAGTAGACGGCAAACAAAACACTTGCCACCTGAAAAAAAGAAAACAAGTGACAGTTGTCAGTGGATCATTTGTTAATCATTACTACTACAAGGGTGGATCAGAAAGTAAGGTAACAGGTCCTTTAACCAAAAAGTTTATTCACGGCATCCAGGAGATGCACAAACATATCAAGGTATTTGGTGCTGATTATTTTTGAACACAGCCTCCATTTGGCATCAAGACATTTGTTTCATCTTTATACCAATCTATCAAAACCGGCGAGCGTCTTAGAAATCGGGGCCCATGTCGGTGAGACATTAAACGACGGCGCGTCTTGAGTTGGGTCATCGCTTTGCAAATGACGTCTTTTCAGATGCTCCTTCAACGGCCCGAAGAAAGGAAAATGGCTGGGCGCGAGTTCCGGGCTGTAGGGAGGATGTTCCAGTACTTTCCTTCGGTAGCGCTGTGGCCAACCAAGTTAAATCTAGTGGCAGCTGATTGCTGTGATCGTCTGTTGTACCAAGACAGAATTTCATCCGCTCGGGGAATATGAGCACCCGTGAGAGCTATTATTACCTTACTTTTTGAGCCACTTACGTAGTCAGTAATAAGTGAAATTCTAAATTAATCGTGCAGACTCGCGTAATAAAGGGTATCTCAAAATAACCTGGTATATTTTAATTTATTAACAAAACGTATTGTTAAAAAAAAGATTTTTTTTTTGCGCCCGGTAGTGGCCCAGTTGATTAAACTTGACCCTCGTAACAACATTGAAAGAGAAGCAGCCTTGGTCAGCGCTTGGGATTTAGCTTTTTTGACTATGGTCAGTGCTTGTGAGGGTGACAAGTCACAACCTCTCGTGACCAAACTACTGCGGGATTGTGTACGCTAAAGATAACTGGTTCACGTAAAATCTGTCGTGGCTCCAATGACCATTGTGATCGTATTCGAAGATTGATTTACATCATGGCTTGCTGTAGAAAAATACTAACCGCAATGCTAACCGCGATTGCACATATATTTGAGACGGTTTACCTAGCGAAACTTTAAATACTAATTACTCTGAGTATAAATAGACGGAATTGAGTTTTAGGTATAACATATGAACAAAAAGTTTGCTAATCAAATAAAATAACCTCAGGAAATCACTTGCATATTTTTGAAGTTTCTTTGCGTTGCATCAGCTGTCGCATGGTTGTGTCTGATCGCCCTGCGGTTGTTACTTATCGTACTTATTTTTCAACGATGGCTGTTAAGATAGTGGGCGTGATATTCATTTATTTATTACTTATCGTTCTGTTCATCTTAAAAAAAAAAAACCTCAACATTGAAAATTTAATCATGTACTTATTCAATTGTAAAATCTCTTCAGTCAGTTTTTGTTAAAAAATTTTCTGTTGACTTTTTGCTTTGACATTTCACTTAGTGTGCAAGTGCATTCATTCTAAAACCTTTGGTTATGTTTGACTATTAGTTTTAAAATTGTAGTACGTAGCCGTTCTTGTACGCTGAATCTTGGTTTCTTGTTATTCTAGCAGCAATAAAACTTTTTTAAATTTGAGCCATTTTGAGCTAAGATTAGGAATGTTTATGATGTATAAAGATTAAATATGTCATAAATGTAAATACAATTATATATCATTTATTATAAGGTGGAATTTAATTTATGTTCGTGCATAGTACAAAACATATAATTTTCATATATACTCTATAACAAATAAATCGACGCACCAAGAAGGAGGTGTCCGATTGAGACGAAAATTGGTGGATAGGCAGACAATGTACAGAATAGTAAATGATTAAAATTTCAGAACATTTGAATAATTTATTTCAGAGTTACAGTAACAAGTTCAATAAGGTGTTGACCTGCCGCTAGCCTGGATACAAGCTGCCACACGGCGTGGCATAGACCGATAAAGCTCCCGGATGGTTTCCTGCGGTATTTCCTGCCAAATTCGCTCCAATTGTCGAACGAGGTCATCAACAGTCCGTGCCAGATGCAATCGCCTTCCCATCATATCCTAGACATGCTCGATGGGAGAGAGATCTGGCGATCTGGCAGGCCAAGGAAGAGTTTGACAAGCTTGAAGACAGTTTAGAGCAACTGTTTAGAGCCGTATGTGGTCTGGCATTGTCCTGCTGAAAAACCAACCCAGGGCACTGCAAAAGGAACGGTAGCAAAACAGGTCTTAGGATGTCGTCCACGTACCGCTGTACAGTAACTGTACCTCTAATGACGACCAAAGGGGTCCGGCTGTCAAAGGAAATGGCACCCCAGACCATAATGCCTTGTTGAGGGCCGGTGTGGCGTGCAATAGTGAAAGCAGGATCCCCCCTCTGCCCTGTGCGTCTCCAAACACGTCTTCGGGCCCGTTCGAGAATTCACCGGTCGGTTATGCACCGGTGCTACCGGTTGCGGTCATGCTTTGGTTAAGTGACGTCACGGTTGTCAACCGGTTTTGGTCCTCCTCACTACATCCGATTCCAAGTCAAGAAAACAAAAATAAACATTGGCAATACTACGCCAATAACCGGAATAACCCACCTCGCTAGCAAGGTCATTTTGGTTGCGCTCTGGTTACGTTTAGCAGACAACCGCTACATGACCGAAACGTTTTCGAACGCGGTTACTTCCAGAGCTCCGCCCAACGCTCCGCCTTTTCGAACGCTCTGGTCGTGCACCGATGTTACCGGTGCACAACCGATGAATTCTCGAACGTGCCCTTCGATGATCGTCAGGACACAGTTGCAAGCGGGATTCGTCGCTAAAGTCTATACGTCCACAGTCGGCATCATTCCAACCTGATCGAGCCCTGCACCACTGTAATCTGGCTCGGCAGTGTACAGGCTAGAGATGAGTTCGGGCTCATTTTTTGAAGCCCGAGCCCGAAGACTTTTAATCCTGCCCGCCCGAGCCCGAGCAATATTATTTAAGTCGGAGCCCGAGCCCGCAATTTCAGCTAAAGATAAATAAAATTCAAAGAAGTAATTCTTTGATAGAATCCAATAAATGTTGCCGTTTGTGCAAATTATAGACAAATATAGTTGCAAATTTTTAATGCACTTTCTAATTCTTTATATCTGTGTTTATGAAATAATGCCGGACCTCATGACTAACTAAGCAATATAAGCCGCCGTTCTGAAATACCCAAAGAGCTTCACGCGCCTTCTAGGCAACCGTGCCGCTTTTTTTTCATAAGTACTTTTATTTTCCATATGAACCACTTTTTAAAAATCTGTTTCAAGGAGTATGTTCAATAAAATAGAAATTTTTCACGAGCCCGAGCCCGAACGCAATTGTGAATTACAGAGCCCGAGCCCGGTTCGGGCCCGGGCTCGGGCTGAGCCCGTCTCATCTCTAGTGCAGGCGTGAGTGGCAGGTGGCTTAACGGTCGGCGCGAGCGTAGATTTCGCTCTCTCAACCGTCTATGAATGGTCATGATGGACACTGGTGTTTGGGTTGAACGTCTGATGGTTGATAGAGATGAAGAAGGCGCTGTGACAGCTGATCGGACCATCACTCTGTCCTCACGATCTATTGTAGCCCTAGGTCGACCGCTACCATCCTGACGCTGCACTTTGAAATTTTCCACCCATCCTTGCCAGCATCTTCGAATCGTCGCATCGCTTCGACTCAAATGATGAGCGATTCTCCGATTAGTCCAACCGGCCGCTTTCAATCCAATGATACGACCTCTGTCAAACTCTGACAGTTGCTCGTAATGAGCACGAATCCTGCAGCGAGGCATTTTTTAAGTTGTTGAAAGGTCATCTGAATCGCAATCCAACCGAAAGTTTTAACAACCGTTGAAGAACTGCTCCTTATATACGTCTGCTGGATGCGCAGTTCCGATGCGCTAGAGATCAAACTATTCGTTCATTGGGCACCAAATTTGAATCATTTGCATATCTGTTCAAAGCATTCATGCATACGAAATTTCAAAGCAATCGGATGATCGTTTCTTGGTGCGTCGATTTTTTTGTTATAGAGTGTAGTCTCTGCACATCAGAAACTATATTTCCATTTGAAGAAAGGGTGATTTTGATTTAAGTGTTGGGTAGATGTTACGATATAAAGACTATTTTTTAAATAGTAATCTTAAACATCAATAATTTGTTTAATAAATTGTAAACTAGCTAATTAAATATAATGAATTATCTCAAAAATAATTCTATGAATAATATGGATTTTTTTTTTTTAGTTCAAATACTTTGGGCGTTATAAACTGTCAAATACAAGCAGCAAATGAATAGCGTGTTTTATGAGCAGAAGTGAAAACTTAGTGAAGTAATTTTACAGGAATTTTCTGTACAAAATTTAATCATTTTCTGCTCTCTCTTTCCCTTGCAAGGAAGTTGATTAATTCTGATATTAATAAGCATGTGATTATAAGCACTAACCTGTGACAACAGAACTCCACCTAAGATACTTATCCAAATGTATTTGTTTGTATAGAACCATTCAAGGAGCTTCTCTTTACAACCCACCTGTGAGAAAAAAAAGAGAAATGATGTTTAGTCCATTAATTAGGATATGTTTTCATCATGGAGTCATCTGGATAAATCAGAATGCTGTTCTGGCCATGAATGAAAAACTACAATGATAAACTTTTAAAAACGTTTTCACATTTATATTTTTATGGTTAGAAATAGAATTTCTTGAGTGAGCGGTTATAGCGGCCAGTGAGTCTGCATAGAGAAATTAGGATTACACCAAGATCGCAGCCAAGATATGCTTTACAAATGCCAGCGTCTACAGGATTGCAAACGCGACCACCACAATCTTTAAAATATATCTCTGTTTCGTGATTGAATTTCAGTGGCCGCTACAACTCACAAGTACCGTGTATTTATATAATTGAAATGTTTCAAATTGTAAAATAAAGTTAAAAATTAATTCATTAAATTATAAGCTTATATAAATTAAAGTTATAAATTAAATTATAAAGTTCTTAATTAAAAGTTTTCATGACTCCGTTTAGTCATCTTGACATTATTCTAACTTCTGTTATTAAAATGAACTTCTAACAATTACCGTCCTATCCACGAAATTCTTTTGTTCGTTTCTGTGAATGAACTATAAATATTACGCAAATAATTTTCAGTAGGAAGCATGCTACAGTAAATGCAATAACGCATGCACATTCAGCAGCCTTCACTCTTATGATAGAGAGTTAGATAACATTGCCGTACAGACAAAAACAAACCCAAAAAGCACGATTTTCAACAATATTATAAAGCACTTTTAACCCTTTAACGCGCGGTGTCCTCGCCGTGAGGACACCAAACTCTGACGTTTTGACTGTTGCCAGTTACGAAGAATAGATTTGATTTCTATAAAAAATAGTTGCGGGTGACGTAGCTCCACGAGAATCCTTTACTTTTTAGCACGTCATTTCCCGTAAAAAAAATTGTCACGATTATTTTTAACAGCACTGACTTCTGCTGAAAAATGGAAGAATGCTAGAACAGCTGGATTGATTGCCCAATGCTGAAAAAAAGGGCATCCGTTGCCATCGCTCGACTTAACTACCAGCAAGATGGCGGACAATCGAAACGTTCATCGCGTGCCACAGATCTAAAGACCCTTTTTTGACGCAGCTGGCTGTGCGCGCGCACAGCCAGCTGTTGTAAAAAAAGGGTCTCTAGATCTGTGGCACGCGATGAACGTTTCGATCGTCCGCCATCTTGCTGGTAGTTAAGTCGAGCGATGGCAACGGATGCCCTTTTTTCAGCATTGGGAAAGGGTTGCGCCTCAAAGGGTCAAAAGAAATGACTGATCTACGAATATCAGTTTTCGACTTCTTACAGCTTACCCTATTGAGCTTCCGGACCTCCGTTGTGATTGTAGAGTTGGCTGCCCCTGGGGTAAGTTTAGTATAGCAGCTCTCGTGAATTGGCTCCGTGTTAACTGCGAAGTCTTCGGGTCCCAAAAACCCACAACAGTGCAGCTGGAAAAAAAAGAAACAAAACTGATTGGAGTGCATTAATAGGATGTAATCCAAATGCGGGATTCAAAGTGGATAGCCGGGGCACAGCTAGGAGTAGGGATATCGGGATATATCCCTTACCCCTTCCGAAAATTTCGGATTAGTTAGCATAAGTTTTGTGACATGCAAAAATTTCGTTAACTTATTTCATATCCACCGCCAAAAAATTTCCTAGATATGCCCCTTGTTGATTGAGTTGAAAATCTCTCAACCGTGAATCTTAAAAAAAAAAAAAAAAAGGTTAGATTAAATTAATTGAATGTAATCCAAATGTAAGGTTCCAAGTTGATAGGGTTGTAAAAACCCGCAAATAGAGCAGCTAAAAAATTAGACTTTAACAAATTTTTTGAACATAATCAAAAGGGGAGATTCAAAGCTGATAGGATTGTCTATCTCAGGGTTTGGAAAATAGTTTTTGGTGTATTTTGAGGCAGCACTCTTCATACCTGCATCATAGCACTAAATTAACAATACTACGTGTAGGCAACTAATAATAACACTTAAACAACTAATGTACAATACTGAAGCAACATTCAAACACTTATCAGGCTTGAAAAAAAAATTCTCAATTTCATTTTTTCATTTCATAGCTATGTAATAGATTTGCGATACTTCACAGAATTATATGTGTATATCAAATACATCATCAAATATATATATATATATATATATATATATATATATATATATATATATAACGGTAAATGTGATTAATCCGGTGATTATGTATAATAACCGGTGATTATGCATAATCACCACTAAATTTGGTAAATATGATAAATTTGTGAAAATTTATCAAATTTACCGGTTAGTTTACATAATTCCCAACTCGTAATGGTAAATGTGATAAAAGTCTCTAATTCTACGAAAATTCGTTCAGTTTGCGTAACTGCTTGGCTTCTATCAGTACGTGACAACCATGTGATTTCAGTAGTTGTTCTCATTTCGTTTTTTTGCTACCCTCTCGTATTTTATATAATATTGAATAATGTCTGGTATCTTGAGCATTTAATTCCAAATTAGTTCATATCATGGATACTATGAAAGCAAACAGTGGTTTTCTGACGAAAGAAAGATATGATGATTTGTTAAAAAAAGTGAATAAGAACAAAATAGTAAGAACAAAAGTAGTGGGAAAAAACCAGAAGATTATCAAAGACTAAAAAGATACGGTGTAATGAAAGTAGGAAATGTTGAAATACCTATCTTTCCGTAAGTAAAGACAGCTCCAATGATAGGTTTTACGTGTACTTATCAATTCATTAGGTGAACTTATCAATAGGCCATGGTGGTAGAAACAGGATGTTAAAAGAACTTCAAAAAAAGTACAAAAACATTACTACCGAAGAAGTCATGATTTAAATTAAATTTGTGATCGTGTAGAGTATCGTGAAATTTGTCAAAAAGAAAAAAAAAAAATCCAAGGTATCTAAGAAAGGACTTATTAAGCCAATGGTCTTTCAAAAGATGAACTCAAGACACCAGGTGGACCTAATTGACATGCAGTGATAACCAGATAATGACTTTAAGTTTATATTTGTCTATCAAGACCACTTGACGAAGTTCGTACTGTTGCGTGCCCTAAAACGCAAACGTGTGGAAAAGAGATTGGATATCACCTAATTGATATTTTTACTCTATTTGGAGCCCCCAGTATACTGCAAAGTGACAACGGTCGTGAGTTTAGTAACTAAATCGTAGAAGCTTGTGCAATGTGATCGGATCTGAAAATTGTGCACGGAAAACTTAGGCACAGCCAAACTCAAGGTTCGGTTGAATGTGCAAACCAGGATATTGAAAGTATGCTAAGTTCTAGGTTGGAAAGCAATCACACCAGTAAATGGTCATAAGGGTTACGTTTTGTGCGACTTATGAAAAATAGAGCTTTCATGAAGGCATCAAGTATTCTCCTTATGAAGCAGTACTTGGGACGCCTGCAAAATTTGGCTTGAAACCGTCTTCTTTCCCAAATGACTCTATAGAACATCTTAGTATTGAAGAAAAGCTTCAGGCATTAATTTAAACAGTTAATAATGCTTCCGAAAACACCAACAACGAAATAGAAAGATTTTCAATTATGGACAATAACGATCTATCTCAAAATGACCCTCCATCTGATGTTAATTTTAAGACAGAAAGAGAATGAAGCAGCGGTTGCTCTAATCCAGACAGATATTTTATGCAGGCAAGAGCAAGTAAGAAAATATATAATGACTGCTATAGAATTCCAAGCAAAGAAAATATTGAACGTTTCAAATCTTAAATTTCCTGCTGGTAAAGTTGGTGATACAGTGAAACAACGAATACCAGACGTTCACAGTGCAAGAAGTGATCCCCGAAATTTATTAGCGGTGATATTAGAAGTTCAAAATGAAGAGTTTTATCAGATAGGAACGATTCGAGGAAGACGTTCACAGCTGTATACCAGAAATAAATTCATAATTTGTGAAGAAAAATTTATTATGCTTGACGAAGTTCTAGATCTAGCAATATCACTTCGAGAATGCGTTAGAAAGACATCTGTTTCTGGAGGTCCGGGATATCAGCGATGTGTTTGTAAAAGACAAGGCCAGTCTGATAAGTGCAAATGTAAAAAATCTTTCAAACGTTGTAATGCTAAATGTCATAACAGTATAATATGCTTAAATAAGTAAACTTAAAATAATTAGTAATTTGTCGAAATGGCATTTAACGTTATTTGAAGAAAATGTTTTCTCTCTCTTGAATATGGGCTTAGTTTGTTTTTATATGCAACTTTAGTTTGTATTTTTATGTGCACTGTATTGTACAAGTTCATGTAAATTGTATTTTTTTCATTTCACAGCATTTGTCAGTCCCTTATTCAAATTTCGTTCAGACTAAGTAAATGTATGTGACTAAAAATAACCATTTATTTACTTTTTAATTGTAAAATATAAAATATTGTAATTCGTGGTCTCTTACGACATAGTGTCCAACGAAAAAAATATCCTTCTGAGTAGTCAGGGGCGTAGCCAGAAATTTTTCATGGGGGAGGGTTACGACTACTACAACTCATATATATGTATACGTGTATGTGATAATGAGTGAAGAATATACATTTTGTACGTCAAAAATTTCTCATGGGGGCGTTATGACCCCCCTACCCCCCCCCTTGGCTACGCCCCTGTGAGTAGTAACTACACACAAAAAAAAAAACTACACTCTTTTCTACTGCCCCAATCAGTCATGATATTTATTACATTTACCATTTACCGAGTTGGGAATTATGCAAACAAACCGGTTAATTTGATAAATTTTCAAAAATTTATCATATTTACCGTATGTAGTGGTGATTATGCATAATTATCGGTTATTATATATAATCACCAGTTTATTACTTTTACCGTAACATATATAGTTAATAAGTAAAACACAAAGAAAAGTACTACGAAAATGACATACCGTATATATATATATATATATATGGCAAGTTTGTATATGGCTCAAAAATATAAAATTACAAAATATATACTCACACACAATTAAAAAAGTTCATGGGGAGCTCAAAATATTATTAAATAATAATTTTCTATCTGTGTGATAGGTATAAAAATCTACAGTTTAGACAAGGACGTACCCAGGGGGGTAGTCTAGGGGTGCGTACCTCCTCTCCCCCGAATTTTCAGTTTTATTAATAAAATAATAATTATGAAGTTTTTTTGTGATATATTCTGCCTTTTCACCGTTTGTTCCCCCTCCGAAATTTTTGGACCCTCCCCGAAATTTTTTTCTGGATACGACCCTCAGTTTAGATATCTTCAAATTTGAATGACGTACGTATTTTCACGGTATTTTATATTTATGACAAAGTATATAAAGCAATCAAAGTGAGGAATTTTTTTAATACTAGTACAAATATTTACTTACATTTAAAACAAAACTATTACCTGATCTTGGATGATATTTTTTGTATTTTCGTTTACTTCCTTCCATCCATTTTCAAGAATGTCTGTCATCTGAAAATTAAAATAATTTTAAGAGGAAAAGAAAAGCATCCCGTATGTATTATTATTCGTGTTCACATAAATGATCGTTTATTTAAAATAATAGAAATATGATTTTAATTAGAAATGATTGAAATCAACCATAAGGGAATAGTCCACGGAAAAACGAAGATTTAGAGGCTTGTATATTTTTTAAATGTTCCACTTTCTGGATACTTTTTACAAAAGTGAACATGAGCAGTATTTTAGGAAGCTTTTCTTAAGAGATTTCTCCTGAAATATTTTCGTCATATAAATGATTTCAAAATGTTCAAAATTTGCCTTCCTTTAGTAATTTTAGCATTCATCTTTATTATTATTATTATTATTATTATTATTATTATTATTTGATCTTTTAGTTTAAATTTTAAATATTTGAACATTTTTTAAAATAAATAAACATTACGTTTTATGGCGGATCTAAGAATGTGTGAGTTATCAGGAACTACTACCTACATGGTTAACATTAATCAACAGTTACTCTGTATCTGCACATTTTCTCATGAATTTATAAAGAAGCAAGTAAAGATTTTCCTTTATTTTCTAGACGATAAAAGAACAACAAAAATATTCAACCTACCTTCAAGTTTAAGATGTTGAAAGCAACGATTCCACCAATTTCAGCTGCTACTGTTAATACAGCTACTAGTAGGAACTGAAAAAAGAATTAAGATTGAATAAAAGAGAAGGTTTTTCTTTTAAAAAATCATGCAATTTTTGAATATCTTTTTAAGGATTCCAATTGTGTTAGAGACTGGAAAAATTTAGAATGCTTACAAACAACGAATCTATAAGAGTTAATGAGCACTCAGGGAGGGGGGGGGGAGGCTAAATATAGGGATTCCCGCAATACTTCTCTAAATAGATAACATTTCGGCTCATGGCTTAAGAAAATTTTTGTGCATAAGAATTTTCCCTGAAAGTTGTATGTAATATAGGTTTACTATTAATATAAGTGCATAGTACATTTAGTGAAGAAGCATTACACACTGTTACTATATACGTGCGTTACTATTACTGTTAAACTATATACGTGCATGTATGTACCACTCAAAAACATTCGAGTCTAAGGCAACCTGCCTAGTTTTCTGCATTTATTTATTTATTTATTTTTGAAAGTTTGGAACAATTACTTTTCAGGAAAGTGGAAAAGATACTGATTATTCAAATTTTACATTGATTTTTTTAAAATTATTATCCGTGAATATAAAGGTGAATTGTAACTCTTGTAAAAAAACATGTAAGAGGTGATAGAAGAATCACATAGCAATGCGTGGTTGGAAACGTCGTTTTCATTTATCTGTTAATAATTACTAATGAATTTAATAATCAATCCTGAAATCAATATATAATCACACTTTAATAATCAACTCCGTTAATAATGAATTTTAGTCAAGTGCGTTCAGTGATAGATCCATTAGTTTGTGACAAGCCATGGTCGGAAAATTCACTATTATTCCAAAGCGAACATAACGACGACGTTTCCGACCCCAAATTGCTATGTGATTCTGCTATTATATTTGCTCAACTATTTTGGTTATCTCTACCACAGCTTACATATTTTTTTTTACAAGAGTTAAGAATCAACCTGTATATTTAAGTCTTCCTTATAAATTATTCTAGGAGGCGAAATTCAGGTGCAACAGCTTTTTGTTCCAATCGTGATTACCTTAGTGTAGCCTTTATCAAATTAAAGAGCAGGAGAGACCATCAAAAAATTAAAGAGCTTCCTTGTTTGTTGTTTATGTTACAAATAAAGTCTTTTCATGCTCACATGAACTCCATCGTTTAAACTGCGCTTAGTAGAAAACGTAAAGTTAATTCTAGACGGATTTTAATGATGATTAATTTTTAAAAATACATAAAAATTTACATAATAGTTGGAAAAAATATATATATAGAAAAAATGAAGCAATATTATAGCATATTTTCCCCCTTACTGAGCGTTATGTTTTAAGAAAAGTAATTTTACAGGCATCATTAGAATAAAAAATAAATCACATTTTTCTAATACTAAGAGTGTTGTTGTAAGAAAAGTAGTTTTACAGGCATGATTGGAATAAAAAATAAATCATATTTTTCCATTACTAAGACTATTGTTGTAAGAAAAGTAGTTTTACAGGCATCATTAGAATTAAAAAATAATCACCTTTCTTTACTAAGAGTATTGTTGTAAGAAAAGTAGTTTTACAGGCATACTCAAATACAGCACAATATATGCATCACATTTTTCCTTTGCTAACCGTTATATTGAAAGGAAAGTAGTTTTACAAGCATTAAAAAAATACGAATTGTGTTTTCCGCATTGTTAAGCCGTATATTTTAAAAAATCTTTTTAGAAGTATTATAGTAGTGCCAGTATGGAATCGGTACTCTATAGTAATTTTGAAAAATATACAATTTTACAAGGTTTGATTATTCCTATCATCAAATTTTTCATGAAAAAATATGGGAGAAAATCCTTATAAATAAAAATGAAATTCTGTTTGTTTGTTTGTTTGTTTGTGGATTTGATTCGTATACAAATCCACAAAAATGGACCTATCAGCCTGAAATTTTGCACAGATATGTAAAATAATGTAGAATAAATTATAGTCTACTTTAAAACTTTGAAAGTCCACCCGTTCCCGGAATTTAAAGAGATTTTTTATGCTTTCCATAATTGTAACCCTTGTAGTGCAAAAAGTGTGAAAGAAGCATCGTAGTTGCCATGTGTGGCGATTTTGCCGAATAAAATGTTTTAAATTCTCAAAGTAAAAATAAAAGAATAATAATTATTTTTTTTTGTTAGTTTATATTCGTAAGGTTATTTTTTTTAAATTATAATATCGTGTGCATGGGAAAACAGAGCAGGAATGAAATGTTTTATACGCAAAACAATAAGAATTGAAGATTTCTGAGGCTAATATGTTAAAATTTTTTAGCTTGGCGAAAAATAAAATGGCTCAAAATGCCGAGAAAGAGAGTTCTAGCGGTTTGCACAGTTTCCGGCTTGGCGCAATTTACTGAGAGCTTAAGGAAATGGATTTTTGAAAACAGGTGCAAAGGTTTTATTATAATACAGCGTTAAATTTTAATGATCCGTGCGGAAATAATGCAGTTATTAGGGATTTCAAGCGATCTATCTTCAACATTCTCGCCAATTGAGTGCATTGATTTAAGTTGGGGGGATTCCGCCCAATTTCAGATAATTGAAATCTTCGCATATAGTACATCGGAGTAACGATGAATAAAACACGTTATATAGTTGATAATTTTAAAAAATTCGGCTGTATTAAGGGATTTCACTTTTCAAATAAATGCGCGCTTTACTCTTTGGCGTTCGAACCATTTCCCATATTGATTGCTGCTAAGTCAATGCTTCGAATGATTCCCTGAAAAAACTCTTGCAAAATAGCGTATGTTGGCACTTTGGCGAGGCTTAGATTTGAAACTGGATTTTATTTGAGACTGGTAGCTATATTAATAAAACTATGTGTGTAAACTGTTAGTTTGTTTGTCTGTGTCTCGCGTAGCTCGCAAACGGGTGATCGTAGACCTACCAAATTTTGAACGGAAATTCTCCATGACAGGCCCCGACACATCTCGAAGCGATTTTTTCAAAATTCGAACTATTTTAGGAAATATCGATAAAAACGTATCGCAAAAGGCTAATCTTTGCTTTCCGCCATTTCGTAATTGTAACACCACAGTGCATTAAGCGACGATTAAGCTTATCTAGGTTGCCACATTCGGCAGTTCATTAAATGATTCAAACTCTTGAAGTAAAAATAAAAGAATAACGATTTTTTTAATTTTGTCTAGATTATTTGTAAGGTTGTTTTCAAATTAAAATATCGTGTGCATGTGAAATCAGAGCGGGAATGAAATGATTTATACTCAAAAGAAAAATAGAATTTGGAAATTTTCCGAAAATAAATGTGCAACTTTTTAATTGGTCGAAAAATAAAAGGGGTTGATGTGCGATTTTGAGGAGGATTCTAACGCTTGGCGCTATTTATCGTAATTTAATCGTCTGCTATTTGGGTTATGTATACACCTGCGTATAAGTTTTTGAAATTTTCATTCAGTTGGAATTGTGCATTTTTCTGAGCAGCTTTTCTGCATCTATTTCTAATGTATTACATCCAGAAAAAAGGATGTTAGAAATATAAATTTTAATTTTGTTTAATCACACTCATGAATAATGATACACTTTCCAACTTAATGAAAGAAGGAACGAAAATAGGGAAGACCCATGGATTAAAACTCTTTTTATATATAGCACTTTAGTGCGTATTTAAAATCTGAATGTGTGTCAGATTTTCTATGATTCTAGTGCTTTGCGCAATTTAATGAGAGGGTATTTTTAAAAACAAGCGTAGGTTATCTTATAAATAAAAATGAAATTCTGTTTGTCAATTTGTTGATTTGGGTAGTATACAATTCCACAAAAATGGACCTGTCAGCCTGAAATTTTACACAGATATGTAAAATAATATAGAATAAATGATAGTCCACTTTAAAACTTTGAAAGTCCATCCGTTCCCGGAATTTAAGAGATTTTTTATGTTCTCCACGCAGAAAGCTTTACGTAATTGTAACCCCTGTAGTGAAAAAAGTGTGTGAAATAAGCACCTTGGTTGCCATGTGTGGCGATTTTGCCTAATAAAATGTTTTAAATTCTTAAAGTAAAAATAAAAGAATAATAATGATTTTTTTAGTTTATATTTGTAAGGTTATTTTTTTTAATTATAATATTGTGTGCGCATAAGAAATGAGAGCAGGAATGAAATGTTTTATACACAAAACAATGAGGATCGAAGATAGCCCAGACTAATATGTAATTTTTTTTAGTTTGGCGAAAAATAAAATGGCTGATAGGCCGATTTTTAGAAAGTGAGTTCTAGCGGTTTGCACGGTTTTAGGCTTTTTGGCGCAATTTACTGAGAGCTTAAGGGAATAGCATTTTTGAAAACAAGTGTATTAGTTTTCTTAGAATACAGCATTAAATTTTAACTATCCGTGCAAAAATAATGCAGTTATTAGGGCATTTCAAGCGATGTAGCTTCAGAATTCTCGCCAATTGAGTACATTGATTTAACTTGGGGGAAATCCGCCAAATTTCAGAAAATTGAAATCTTCGCATTTAGTACATCGAGGTAACGATGAATGAAACATGTTATAGTTGATAATTTAAAAAATGCGGCTGTATTAAGGGATTCCACTTTTCAAATAAATGCCTGGCGGTCGAACCATATCCCATTTTGATTGCTTCTAAGTCAATGCTTCGAATGATTCCCTGAAAAAACTTGCAAAATGGCGTATGCTGGCACTTTGGCGAGGCTTAGATTTGAAACTGGATTTTACTTGAGACTGGTATATACGTATAATAAGACTGGTTATAGATAAAAATGAATGTTGATATGTGTGTAGGAGGTTGAAAAACTCCAGCACCGTTTCAACGATCACCATGAAATTTGGTTCACCCAAGTCTTTTATCATGGAGAAGGTTTTTGTGCTATCCGTTTTCCTCTAACTTTCCACTAGGTGGCGCAGCAGAACGTCGAATTCTATTCCGTTTAGCCGTTTGCTATGCGAATATCGTCCAACCAATTTCGATGAAATTTGGTACACGCGGATATTAGAACACGGAGAATATTTTTCACTATCCATTTGCTGTACCGCTAAATAGCGCTGCAACGCATCAACTTCTATACCGTTCGACCGATCGGCATAAAATTTTTTATACTTACACATTTGAGCACGAAGAATATATTCTAACTGTGTTACTTTTGATGTTACTCACCACTAGATGGCACTGCAATGCATTATTATTTTAACTCGCCACTAGATGACGCTGCAGCAAGCCAAATTTTTGACCATTCAAACGGTGGCTATGAAAATCAGTATACATAGCTATTTGAACAATGAGAATATTTTGGCGTTATCCATTTTGCTATAATTCGCCACATGACGGCGCTGTAGCAAATCATTACTTTAATTAACCACTAGATGGCCCTGCAGTGTATCACTTCTTGACTGCGCGAATGATCGCTATGAAAATAGGTATACATAGATATTTGAACACGGGGAAGAGTTTGGCACGATCCATTTTCCTATAACTTGACACTAGATGTCGCGTCAACACATGAACTTCAGGACTATTCAGCCGATCGTCATGAAAATTCGTATACATTGATATCTGAATGCGAAGACTATTTTCGCCGTATCCGATTTGCCAAAACTCGCCACTAGATTGCGCTAAGCCGCATCGCCTTCAGCACCGTAAAAACGATTGCCTTGAAATTCAGTATGCATGATTATTGAACACAATATAACGCGATATCCATTTTGTTATATGTCTTTATTACAATAAGTAGTAATCACAACAAATATTAATATCAAAAAGTCCATTCATTCCCGTGCGAAGAACGGGTACTTCAGCTAGTTATAAATAAAAGTTAATTAGTATTTCGAAAAACATCTCAACCACAACTGAAAACAATTTTGTGAATATCATGTCTATCCATCTAAGTGAATAAAACAAAATTTAAACAATGTGAACTTTCAGTATCAGTAAAGGAAAATAGGCTTATTAGGAATTTGATTAAGGTCATATCTAACTGTCGAAATGACGATGCGAATTTTAATGTTGTCCTATGGGGAACTCTTTTATACTCACAGCATCCAGAGTTATTAATACTTGATCTCGGTTTTACCTCCACCGTCTAGCTACTGACATGATGCATAATAAGCCTTTTCTGAAATGTTGATACTTTTTCTATCATTTTTTTTTAAATATTCAAGTTTTTTCGCAAAACTGGTTTTAAAATTTTCAAAGGTATATTTTAAATGGCAGAAAAGATATCAATATTTTAGAAAGGGAAATATATGCATTGTGTCAGTATCAAGATGGTGGGGAAAAAACCCAAGAATAGTTATAACTATGGATGCTAAGAGTGAAATCATTTTTCCCGTAAGATAATATACGACATCGCATCTTCGTCTTCAATCTGCTGATATCGCGTTACCAGTAAACATTTCAGCAACTTTGTCCGAATGTAGCACACTTTTAATTATTATAGTATACAAGAGGTTTATTTTAACTTTGTGTTTTTTATTAGATACATTATGAAATGACCTAGATATTCCTACTAGGTTAGTGAAAATTTTATGCGCCTTTGTAATTTTGTTTAGTGTTTTACTTCATTTTTGAATTTTCTTGACACAACCATTATTTTCATTTATCTTCAAACATCTCCTCAAGAATCACAGGCTGGATGGGAGATACTGTTCCGAAACAACTGAGTAAAAATAATAATAATTATAATAATAATAAAATAAGCAGAGATGCAACAGTATTGTTTACTGTTAACTTACAAGTTTCATGACACAGTTTCCACGCCTGTAAGATGCAATCCATCCCAGAAGACCTGGAAGCAGCAAGAAAAAATGCATAATTACCCTCAAATGTGAATCATTTCAGACATCTACTTAAATTTGTGAATAATTACTTTTACCTAAAATGCAGCATTTAGAGAATTTCTTTTCTAAGATTATTGCCTTATTGAAGTCATACTTTCGAAGACAATCTAGTTATTTGTCATGCAGATATATCATAGATAGTTTTATTTTCTAAAACTATCCAAAATCATTTAAGAATTTAGAACGTTCCAATTAAAAACTGCCATTTGATCATTTTTTGAGGCTTTATAGAATCCATAATCGCATGACATGTCTATGTGCTTCAATTTTGGTCACCTTGATGAAATATTCTAATAATTGATTAGAATATTTCTTAATTTTGATCCATGTTCAAGGATGTCTGTAATCTTATAAAGAATCTGTGCAGTTATAATGAAAAGGTAGATACACACCAGACAAAGTTTTCAAAATAAGTCCGCATTTATAAAATGTAAAGCGGAAACAAATGAATCTGCTTCATTGCAGATTAGCGTAATATGATTATAGAACATACAAACTATAAAAATTATCAGCAATGAATTACAATAAATATATTTTTTTAAATTATCACACAGTATCTGATAATTTTGTCAAAAATTATCATGTGTAATGTTTTAAGCAGCAAACATTATCTGACTGACAAGTTTATGAAATTTGGAGAACTTTGATAAATAATAATAATAATAATAAAGTAAATAAAAAACTTTGTAAAAAACACACATAAGATCATCTTATGTGTGTTTTTTACAAAGTTTTTTATTTACTTTATCGTTTAAAATCCGGAATTTTGAGTGTTTTTTCCAATAATAATAATTTATTTTTGAAACTTGAAAAAAAAACTGTGGATTTTTTTAAGCAGCTTAAATAATTTTTTAATAACATAAATAACCACCATAAAAAGTGCATTAAAAACACAGTGCATTAAAATGCTTATTATTTTTTTAATAATGATATTTTAGAAAGTTGCTATATACACCTGGAAATAATTTTTAAGTAATATTGTTTAAGTGGGTTAAAAAAAGAAAAGAAATAAAGGAAAGAAACTTACCATTTAAAAACAGAAGTCCTCCTACTCCCATTACAACATAAGAGAATATCTAAAATAGTAAAATAGAAGTCAATAAATATTTGACGAAGATAATTTTTAATACAGGTTATCTAATTAGCTTTCTGTGCATATTTTACAAACAATTTCATTTACGACATTTAATTTTTCTTTTGATTTTATTACATATTAACAGTTTTAAGGGCCGTGAAGTAGACCCCCCTCCCCCGAACAACAGCCAAAAAGTTTGGTACATACATTCCAAAAATTTTCTTCTGTTTCATGTAACTTCAGTATTTATTAAGTAGGTGTGCAAAAAGTTATCCTTTTTCCTATCCGGCCCGTTCTTGTATCATTTCCTTCAACAATTTTGAAATTCTGCACATCACTAACTGCTAATTTATAATTTCTTATAGTCATTCATAGATGGCGACACTGCTCAAAATCTGTCACTGCTTTTAATTTGACAGATTGACTGAAAATTCGTGGTATTTTACGTAATTTGAGAACAGAATGTAAAGGATGGGAGGCAGACTCACCCCAGCCCCTATGGGTTCCCATACCTGTAAGCAGGGAGGGGCCATGTCCCCTAGCTCTCCGGAAAAATATATATTAATGCAATAATTTACATACTAGTATAACGTAGATGTGGTTCTAACACTAATATAGTATTTTTATGGGGGCAGGATCCTCCACTTGCCACTCGTCTGCCCATGCAAGCCCCATTACAGATTTTACAGACATTTCCATTAAAACATAATTTTACTTCATAGGTGGTTTTACAGAAAAGATAAGAAGCAGCATTTTTCAGAAAACAAAACAAGATCATGCATAAATTTCGGAAAACAAATTCAGATTTCAGTTTTTTGTACTGTTTAGGCAAACCTACGCAATGCCTATCTGCCTATAGGCGTTGGGCGGAGGACTTTTTAAGGGGTTCTAAAGCGTATTCAAGCCGCATCTGGTGAGAATCGATCAAAACTCTTAGACTGTTAGATTGGCAGCCGCACGGTGATTCGGAAACAACAGAAGAACGCACTTGCGTGTGCAATTCAAAGTGCGATTGCTTTTTGTGGGGGGGGGGGGGGGGGAGAATATCCCTCCGAGAAAAATAGATTTTCACAAAATATATGGGTCTTCCACTAATATAAAGAGGGCAGGTACTTACATATTATCTGAGCGGTCTGCCAAGACGAGCGATTTTTTGCCAAGATAAATGCCGGACACATGAAATTAACAGTTTTAAGGGACGTGAAGTAGACCCCCATCCCTCTCCCGAACAACAGCCAAAAAGTTTGGTACATACATTCCAAAAATTTTCTTCTATTTCATATAACTTCAGTATTTATTAAATTGGTGTGCAAAAAGTTATCTTTTTTCCTATCCGGCCCGTTGTTGTATCATTTCCGTCAACACCAATTTGTGATTGGCAATACGATTGGCAAGAGTTTGCCAGCACATTTGAGAAAAAAACAGTTTGGCGGGAATGACCGCCGGGATAATACGTAAGTACCAGAGGGCATTACCCTAGATAAAACGAGTATAATATTTTGCGTCCCTTCCGAAAAACGTTTCTAGATCCGCTCTTTGCAATTTACGTTTAAATTATTTAGTATTTAATATATTGTTTTTTGTTCTACGCTGAAAAGAATTTTATGCTGCGAAATAAGACAGAAGTATCTATAGCGGCGTACCTAGGTACAGTAGCATCCATGATAGACCACAACGAAAAACTTCTCTTTCTCTTTACAAGAGCTACACCGACCACTTCCTTTGTAGGGTCAGTCTTGAAATTTCTACAGAATGACCATTTATTTATATTGACCCTATTGATATCTGCAGGATGCTACATTTTGCCGAGACCGGGAAGTGCACCTTATCCCTTCTAAACGTGTGTAACGCTAATTCTCCAGCTGCATATATACAGTCTTTATTTGCATGTCTTTACTTAAAATATTAAACTAATCTTTACAGCAATCATTTACTCTAGGTTGTTCTTTTAGGAAATCGAGAAACTTTTGAACAGATAAAAATCTGTCAATTAAAGAATTCAATTGTGAAGACTCGAAAAAAATTCAAATGTCTCTTTACAAGCGGTACTGTGAACTATTACAAATAATGAACCTACAAGTTTCACAAGACACTCAGGAAAAAATGCTTAACATGCGGAATTTTGCAATATTTCCCTAAACAAGTAACTTGTCGGACCATTTTGGAAGGCGATTTTTGCGCTAAGAATTTTTTGTGAAAGTTGCATGTGATATATAAGTTGTCTGTTAATGTTAGTCTAGTGCAGTTAGTGAAGAAGCATTATTAATTTTTTCGAGTATTTAACATCATTAGTTTGGTTTTAAAGCCGGTCTTTTTCGCAATTTTCAGTGTAGAAAGCTACTCAAATGTCCAATTTGAGCACATTAGTGAGCATAGTTAACAAAGTTAAATTTTTAACACTAGGGTGCTATTTCGTCAAGCCCAGATTTTTGTCTACGTGACTTTGTAGACATGAACTGTCACGGTGAAGATCTTTTCAAACGTGTTTGCCAGGTAACGCAGAGGCGGGGGAGGGGGGGGGGGTTAAAATCTTGAAAGTCGCACAAGGTTTGCAAATTTTGATAATTGATCACCAAGTTTGCTGAAAAAACTTAATAATATAGTTTTAAAACTTTGCTTTGAGAAAAAAAAAAAAATTACTTCAAACGTGATACCGACTTTTAAATGGTAAGTGAAATTTACGTCACTTTGATGTCACGAGTTTAAACACGCATTAGAAATTTATTCAGATTAATTGATTCTGCCTTAATCAAGCCATGAATGAATTCAGAAAATTCTCTGAGAGAGATTAACCGAGGAGACATTGATTAAAATTTAAGGTTATGTATCATTAACGAATTCAGGCCTTTATTTTAACATATGGTCCTTACGTCACAGAGAAACGTATATGCGCTCAAATTCACAAATTTAGACCTTTTTCTGTAAGTAATGGTAACCTAGATTTATTTTCAACGGTTCCTTTTAATTGAATCTGAACTATTCGTCCCATTTACACTTATGATTTTTAATTATAAAATGAGACGGCTGTCCACATCATGTAGTGTCTGAGGTATTAATGCTGCACTTAAACCTAAAAGACAGTATGATGTAGAGATCAGACAGTTTCAGAGTGGGGAGTTTTCTCTGCAAACCGTCAAGCATTTTCTGTTGTTGTTGTTGTTTGTTAGTTTTCGCAAACTTTACGTCGCGAGTCAAATATTTTTTTATTTTTTAGATTCCACCTCATTGGAATCAATTCATATTTCGTATGTACGAAAAATGTTCGATTTCCACCGTGGGAAGAACGGGAACGCAGCTAGTAGCTTAATAAATTGACTGTCTGACACAGACAGAACAGAAATACGTCCAGGATTTTTTTTTTCTGTGTGTGTGTGTGTGTGTGTGTGTGAGCAGACATACGAAGGCGCTATTTTTGTATTATTTAATTAATTCATATTTTTTATTTATTTGGCAGGGACTAATAGCTTTTTCATTTCAAGGATATTTTAATTCTTTGATAGGATATTTTATTGAAGTCTTAGGTATAACTAGAGTGAGGTGGGGAAAGTGGGTCCCCCCCTCACTAATAAATTTCCTCAGTTCTTCCATTATAGACGATCTGCTACATTGATTTCATATAACAATTTCACAGAACACAGAACATCAGAAAACATTATTATTTTGTTTTAATTTAATGTTTTGTGAAAGTTAGAAGCAATTTTGTAAAAATTAGACTTCTATTAAAATATTTTTTCCTGATAACTAAATGTAGTACCAAAGGATAAGTTACATATTTATAAAGACCGCATAAAATGGAGGTCTTTCGTACTTTATGAAAATTACGTGGTATTTGTATTTACTTTTTAAAATTGGGTGGCCCAGTTGCCTCACAATTTCAGCTAGTGGGTGGTGATGTAAGTGGGTCATTACTTGACTTAGGCTGTTCCTGGTCCAAAACAAAGTCAAGTCCTCTTATCCTATACTCTACCTTAGAAGATATTGTATTAAAACTAAGAAAACCAGTACTTTTTAATATATGCATTATACTAATGTTCCACACTGATATTTCAGGATACAAGTATTTTGATTTTTTAAACATAGTCTGCTTGTCTAACTATGAGCACTTTAAACATTTTTGGCCACTTTTTTAATTGCTTTAGGTAGCTACCTCTATAGATTAGGCCAATTTAAGTTTTAGTTCAGTTATTTTATTACCCATTTAAGATATTCAATGTTTAGCTCTAGGTCTACATAAATTATCAGAGGCTTCATTTCATATATTTTCCCTGTAACTGTAAGCTTAAATACGTGTTAATTTTATGTTCAAGTATTTTATGACATAAAATAAAGCAAAACTCTTACGTAAATGTGCTTGAATAAAAAATAAACAGTGTTTAAAAACAAACGCATTTTTTTCTATTGGATTTGCATTCTGCTATAGAAAACCGTTTCAGATAAACCAGTGATCCCCCCCCCCCACACCGCTATGGTTAAAAAAATATCTACTTGTACCCACTTACCCACCCTAAGTTTTACCAGTAGCCTATTGAAAGATATTAACTGATGTTCCACTTAATTGCATGAAAGGGATAAGGAAGTTGCCTTGTCTGTGAATATCTTAATTATTTCTTATCCCGCAATCTCTAAAATTTCTTATTGATGGAAAATGTCTACATGTTCAGAAAGGCAGCTGCTGTCAGATTGTATGATAAAAAAGTTATGTCCTTGTAACAACGGAGGGCGTAGTATTAAAGTCAAATTATGCTAAAAAGGAGAGTCCCATTTGCCCTTACCCTAAAGCAAAAACAGCTTTTGGGCACATTTTAATTATTGCGCTTGTTGAAACAACATTTTTATCTTCATCCCAAAATTACACCATAATAAAATGTTGCTCGAGGAAGAAGAAAAGATGTCATTCACGGTATACTTTGTACTGCCTTCCCTCCCCCTGCACTTTTGTGTCTGTGTGTGTGTGTACCGAAATTTATCCTTTACAATGTTATTGGAACTTTTATACAGCTTTATCAGTTTCGTAACTCTTTCAGAATCAAGAAGCCTTAAAACTTAAAAACGACCAGAGTCATTAAAATCACTTTTCTTGGTAACTTTGGAAAGAAAAAGTCTCTTTTTGTCCTCATGTTCCTTTCGTGTGTTTACATCTGAAATATCTCTGACTGAATTTTATTAATAGTTTGAATTTTTCAAAGTACTTGCAAGGCTTCTGTTCAAAACAATTTCTAAAAGAGTGTATTTCCCAGTTCTTTAAACTTAAGTTTCCAAAAGAAGTTGTACAAAAATTTTCGATTCCTTTTTATAACTCTTTCTAATAAAATTTAAAAAGTGTTTACCAAAAATGCATAGTTTGTAACAGTTCAGCGTTAAGAAAAGTCAGCTAACGTTTTGACCCCTTCAGCGAATTCCTTCTTAGGACGGATGTAACAAAATTATTTTGTTGTTGGTTTTTTTTTTTTTTTTTTTTTTTTTTTTTTTTTTTTTTTAAGGCAAAGCACACTCGGGCTACCTGCCAAAGGGAGGACTTTCTAAGAGGTCCTAGTGCGTATTCGCGTTACATTTGGAGAAAACCGCCCAAAACTCCAGACCGTTAGATCAACAGCCTCATGGTAGGCCTGTGGACCTTCGCAATTCAGCCATCTACCCTCCACTTGTTCAGAGCTTTATCAATTCGGCCACTGATCGGCAAACTTTTTTGATAAGTAAAATTGATTTGTAAGTGATTTGTAAAGTCAGGTAAAGGGTCCCAGGTTCCACTACTATGTAAAGTCAGGTAAAAGCAACTAATTTCGTGTTCTGTGGCTGGAAATTTATTGATGAGGCATCTTTAATAACTTACGAACTAAATCATAAAATTTTCTGAGCCTGTAACCCGAAACAAAAAATCGGAACATTATGCAAAATCGGAAATTTTGCATAATGTTACACTCTTTGAAAAATTTTGCTTTGCAGTTCTCCGTTTAAGAATTTTTCTATGAAATTTTCATAAAAGGCACAATTTTATTTATTTATTTTCATTTATTTCAGTCTGTGATGAAGATTGTAAAGAATTATTCAGATTTTTTTCCCCGACTTACTTGCGCAATCGGTCTTTTTCAATTTGTGTATCAGAACGTAAAGGAAATTTTGTTTCTTCGAAGTACGCCGTGAACTATACAATGCTCGGTATACCGTGTGTGAGTAACACGTGAAAACATTTTCCATCGTGGTACACGCGTGATAAATTTGTCTGCTGTGATTCACTAATTTAATTTATGGCATATTCACGTAATTGATAACAAGTTATATAACAAGTTATATGGATTGCACTACGACAATGAGTTAGTTATAGGTTGTTTATAATTAAGTACGATTTTCCTCACATTCATCAAAGCACCGTTCGAGAAATTTAATTAACGCAGAAATTTCGCGATGAACTCACGTTCATTTGAAATGCATAATTCCATTTAAATAGAATTTGAACCATGTTTAAGCAATGAACTAACGGACGCTTTCAAAATACTCGTATTTTTAGTACGATTGTGGTTATTTAGTATTTCATTTCTTTCACATGCATGACTTAAGATCACAAGGCGTGCGCATGCGCATAAACGTTAGCCCTCCTAGCAGAGGCAGTGTCATCTGGTATTGTTTGAAAAATCAGCAGGGCCCTATAATCGCATGGGCGATTGGGCTTTGCCCAAGGCCCAGGCTCGAAAGGGCCCCCAATTTCAAATGTTGTTCTGAAATATTCTTTTATATTTCCAAATTTTATGAAAAATAAAACAAATTTCATAGCTGGGGATCCTCAAATTCATCAATGCTCGGGGCCCCTATTGGTCATAATCAGGCCCTGAAAATTGGGACCGTTTTGACAGCTTTATATGATACCTAATCCACAATATTAATACGTGCCACATACATTAACGCCATAATATCACAACAAAGAAGTAGAATGCATTCTCAAAAAGTAGTTTTGAAAAAAAGTAAAGTGCTCTTCATATTTTCCGTGAACTTCTCACGAACAATAACTCATGAAAGAATAGCTAAAATGCAAAAATTCTAAAACAACTCGAAATAATATCAAACAAGAATATTATTCATTCAACGAGGAACTCTTTTACCCTCGCAACTCTTTCTCGTTCTTTTGGAACGGATTGTTCAAATGTAACAAAATTTATTACATCACGTGAACAAAAAAAGAAAAAAAAAGGGGGAGGAGCAAATATTGTCTATAATATAAAACGTAAATCAACAGGGTTTTTTAAAAATTCTCTTCCATCTGCAGAAATAAACGTACCAAATGCAATAACACGAAAGTGTATTTCGAAAATTCGATTTAGAACGTTGTGGTTTTTCTAGATCGGAGGATGGAAAACTTTATTTTTTTCTTTGTAATTTTTTTTTCCAGAAGCAGTTAAAAGAGAAGACAGTCTTAAATGGATACTTACTGCATAAAATTGTTCTTTTTTCCTCTTTAAGAAGAAAACTAACATAAATATAACAAAAACTGAAGCTTTCTATAAGTGGAGTAAAGATGTAACGAAATTCGAGTATTCTGTTATCGAACGAAGGGAAGAAAAATTATCCAATTTTCTATTTCTGCGGAGAAACTCCCGAAAATATACTGTTTTTGTCATTAAAAATATGTACACCTAACGTTTGAAAAGTAAGGGCTTTCTTAAAAAAATAATAAGAGATATAAAGAGTTGCTCTTTTAGAAAATAAAACAAGCTTTTGAATAGCTTTAAATAAAAGAATCAGATGATGACAGAATGTCTGTTCAGATGTTGTATACTACGGTCTTGCGCTCCCAGGATTTTAGATTGGGAGTTCTGGGGTTACAAATACTGCTGAACTCAGCTATATAGTGGCCTCTGTTGTTATAACTCTATTATAACGTCGAAATATTCTGTACTACTTGCTCAAAAAACACAAGCCCACTGCCACACAAGCAACTCGTTATAGAGTCATAAATAATTATCCGATATTTTCAGTGACGTTATACCTGAGTAAAACTAACGTCCACTTAAAAAAAATGATTTGAAGAAAATTTTTTACTTGAAAAATATTTTAATTCATTAATCACAATTTTCAGTTTTTAAAGCTGAACCTGATCAGAAGCTGAAACTTAATCGTTTATCATTTCGGTTGCTTATGAAACATATTTAAGTAAAAATGAACTTATTGGCGCAAAGACGAAGGTTACTACTTCAAACAGGCCGTAATATGCAAGTTGGGGCGAGTTTTGAAAGTTTCTGGATTATGGCAGGGTATTCTGGCGTTATTAGGGAATTCACAAATAGCTTCAAAATCGTATACTTATATAGATGCGAAAGTTTGCAGTTTACATGTTTGCTCAGTGGCGGCCCGTGGTCAAAACTGTTAGTGCAGCCGGAAGAATATGAGCCCCCCAACCCTTCCTCCGGACAGGAATGGAAAATCTTTGTTATTGAATTCGAAAGCTGGCGGATTAAGCCCTCACCGAGGAAAAAAAAAGAAATTACATAAAAAATGTAAGAGATCCTATTTTACTTCCATAAAATGGACATAAATTTCAAGCAGCCGCTCTTATCCTCAAAATCGCATTAATCCGTATCTGATTCAAGTTTCCTTAGAATTTTCTTTTGTAACGATAACTTGAGAAGAAAAGAAAAAAAAAAGAAAACTTACTTATTTTTTATAAGTCAAATCAATCCTCCTTTCTTTTAAACTTGCGAATCGGTCAGTGATGCCCTCATAAAAGGGCGCTGTTTTAATTCAGATATCAATAATTTTAAAAGCTCTTTAAAATTTCCCATGTTTAAAGAATTTTCTCGCTCGCCATGTCCTCTAAATGCTAGTTCTTGCTTACTTAAAAATAATACTGCTTTGATGGGTAATTGTCCATTCATAAGCGTCTATTCAGGCTTACCTTCCTGATAAATTCAGCAATATAAAGTCGAGAGTTTGCAGAACATATATTCTTCTTACCCCCTCCCTCACTTCTCGAGCCAATCAGTGGGCCGAATTCACCGCGCGCTTTCAAGTGCTGCCGACGTTTGAAAATCTTTGATGAGCTGAGTCTTAGCTGCGTATCCCCATTATAGCCTATGCCGGAGGGACTGCTTACGTAATCGTTGTCATGGCAACGGTGCTGCCAATTTTCTTATCAGCGCTCTGGGCTGAACCAAAGATTTTCCCAATTGAATTGCGGGAAGATTAAAGTGCTTTTTTTCTGAATGAGCGATCCGGCCACAATACGGTTTTTTTGTTTGGTTTTTATTTTTGGAGATTTTTTTTAATTTACCGTAGGAATTCCATAATTCTAATCTGAATTTAGGAAAATTAGTAGAATAAATTATTTTAAAGTATGTGCTGATAATTTCAAGTGCAGCCCGGCTGTACTTGCTGTATCCCACGAGCCGCCACTGTGTTTGCTACACTTTCACTCTGAAACGGCTAAACGGATTTGGATGAAATTTGAATAGCGATAGCTTATACCTAGAATTAACAGATAAACTACCTTTTATACCGGTAGGGGGTGGGGGTGGGGGACTATTTCCATGATTTTCATGTAGGCGTCGATAGGTAGCGCTGATTCACCGTATCAAAACAATAGCAGTACAGCAGTAGCGTAAAAACAAATTCAAAATTTCGAATATGCATTTATTTTCTTAGTAATAATTCTATTTAAAATGTCACATTTTTAATCGATAACTAATATAATAGCTATATCTTAATGCAATATTTTAAAGTTAATTTAAAATGTTTAGGTAAATATAGCCTTATACAGCAAAATTATATAAGTTTAGAAATGGCAAAAACGCATAGATATTAAAAATACGGGTATTTGTGAAAAACTAAACAGATCATTTCATCAATAATAAATATCAGCTGACAGTTTTTTTTGGGGGGGAGGTGTATATCAAATTATGCCCGAATGCCCAATGCACCCGTTAAACCGAATAGGAGCTACGCAGCTAATTACTAATAAGATTTTTTTAAATTTGTAAAAGAAGCTTACCGTTGTGCCCATGAAGAAATCTCTGAGGGCTGGAGACGTCACAAGAACCCATAGCATGCATCCGACGACAGCACATCCTACAGTCTGGAAATGAAAGAAAGAGTTCAAATTAATGTAAACGCAAGCAGTAATAAACGACATACATAAATACACAGGAAGATAATATTTCAAACTATGGTCACTTTTTAAAAACAGATTTCGTATCCCTTTTTAACACTTTCCATCAAAGCGTATCGCTTTGGCTGTCTGTTCGCCTCTGTTCTGTCTGCTAATATGTCAATATGCATGGATTACAGCTCTTACGAAAAAAGAGTAATATTTTATATACAGCAAAACCACGATTCAGTGCTATCTCGAAATACCGCCAATCGTATCTATAAACAAATCTCCCAAATAGGACTTATGGATCCGTTAAAGGGCTAACTCGATACTATATTGTATAAACAAAGAATTTAGTACAGTTCTCAAATGCTCAGGCCGAAATGTATACTTATTCTCCTCAGAAAAAAACCAGAACATTTCCATTCTAGGCAAATTACTGTGACGACCTAGATTCAATTTCTGATCTCCTCTCCTCTACATATTCCAAATCCTTTATCCGAAGAATTTCCACATTGTGCCCCCCTCCTCCCTGCTACTGCCCATGAAAAAGCCATTAAAACCCAGTAAAACCGTCCCCATTCTTTTGATCAACAACAAGGGCGGGAAAAGTAAATTGGAAAATCTGGTGTGAGACAGTTCTGTTTATAGACTGAATTTGATGGAAATTTACGTTCCGAATTTTTCAACTAAGTAAGATGGAAAGAGAACCAGCATCCCTAAAATATCAACAATGCAGAAAAGAGCATCTCCTTCGTGTTTGCTAAGGGATGCAGAGAAGCTAAGGATCGGGTGAGCCTTGTGCTTTGTACAAATGCAGATGAATCTGACAAAAGAACTGCCGAAAGTGATTGAAAAGATCAGCTAAAGCAAGATGCTGTAAAATTTTTAATCCTACTCTTTCTGTAGATTATGAGAATAACAAAAAAACTTGGATGACTGCAGCTTTATTTCAAAAATGGCTAGGCCCCACCGGCGAGTGGAAAAGACGCCGAACACGGTAGATGGCTGCAGTGTGAAGCAGAGATGGGGAAAAGCGTTATTTTCAAAGAACAGTTGTTCACTGTTCCCGTTCTTTTTTAAAGAACAGTTCTTTTTCCTGTTCTTTTGAGAACAGGTTCTTTGATTTATCGTAGCTTTATTATGACTATTTTATTCAATTTAAAGTCCTTTTTAACATGTATTATGCTTAGGTACAATTGCAAAATGTTTAAAAAAGCTTTGCAACCAACATACTGGCTTTCTTTAATCAAGTATATTAACATTTTTGGTAAAAATATTTTAATTATATTAACGTTCTATAATATAGTGTTAAATATGCACATATTTCTAAAATTGAAATTTTTTCTGTGCTTTTTATTAACTTTTGTTATCCTTACTCATAGCATGTATGTAAAAAGAAATGGAAAAACTTCAATTCTAGAGAGAATTATTTAGGCCAGGCCTAATTCTCGATTACTTACCAGGGTGATACAATATTGCTTACATGAGTAAACAATATTTGAGTCTGACAGCTCCTAAAATGACATAATATTCATAACTGTTTCTTTTAATTAGACTATATTGCACAAAGTTTTGGAAGCAGCGGAATCAATAACTTTAAAATCCGTCCAAACATAAGCATAACTAAGAGTTGCACCAGTAACAGCGCAAAGGAATGATCTGTTTCAACTATTCCTTGAACGGTCTGATACAATATGCCACGTGAATGCATACCCTTTTGTTTTAGTTTTTTCTTCTGCAGCACTACTGCAGTAAAAGAGCCGACGCACAAGAGGAGCAGACCTCTGAAGCTGACAATCTGCGATGAAATCCTCCACCCCTTCCTTTCCTAGCCTTATTCCCAGTCCACACCATAAATTTCATGATAAAGCGAAAGTAACGCAAGGCCTCCAAACCAGAAGATGTCATCTTCAACACCCCCACTTTGGAATACATTTGGGAAAGCTTTGACCCTATAGTCGTAACTCTGGGGGTTGTAGAAGTTTTTTACGGACTTTCAAACATTTTAATACAAAAATAATAATGATAAAAAAACTCAACATACTATACGAGTGTTCACTATAACGAATGCTGGAGAGAGAGCACCCCCTTCAAGGCCGTACCCAGGGGGGTCTGGTCCCTCCCCTCCCCCCTAAATTTAAAATTTTGTTAACAAAATAATAAAGTTGAAGGTCTTTGTGAAAAATTCAGCCTTCTTCTTTCGTTTGGTCCCCCTCCGAATTTTTTTCTGGTTACGGCCCTGACCCTTTGTCGCCTATCTAAGCACTCATGCAAGACCGTACCCAAGGGGGTGAATCAGGAAGTCCCCTCCCCAATTTAAAATCTTGTTAACAAAATAATGATGATGAAGTCGTTTTGTGAAAAATTCAGCCTTTTTCACCGTTCGCTCCACCTCTTAAAAAATATATATTGTTCCAGGTCTAGCTAAAAGGCTATGGATCTGGCTCGGGTTAAAAAAAAAAAAATCCTTCTTTGGCTACAACTACAAATAAAAATATACGTCTCGGGCTCCAGCTTAAAAATATGGCTTTGGTTCCAACGACAAACATTTTTAGCTCTATTTCAAAATATTAAATAAGTCCATCTCAAGTTAAAAAAAAAAAAAATCATTGTGTTGCCTTCAGGTTAAAAATATACGGCGTGGACCTGCTCATTTCCAATGGGGGAGCCCACAAAATAGTCGATATGCTCTTAGAGCTTAAAAAAGAAAAAAAAAATGTACAGTTCCAGCTTTAAAAATACATGCTCCAGCTTAAAAATTAAAGACATTCCGTTTAAAAAGCTGTAAGTATCAGGCTCAGATGAAAAATAATACGCTTGTATAAATATGTATATTGCTCCGACTCCGATTTAAGAAAATGAATACGACTTTGGCATATAAAATTACATGGCTCCGAAAATCCAGCTTAAATGGCTTCAGACCTGGGCCATACCCAGACAAAATTTCTGGATATGTCCCCCCACACCCAATTTTCGACTTATGTAGCAAGATTTTTAATTTTTTTTAACTATCGCGAAAACATTTCGTTCATTTATACATCACTGCAATTCCTACCCCTCACCATCCCCACCCCCAAAAAATTTTCTGGCTACGTCCCTGTATAAATACACCATATACATATAATGTAATAACTTCAAGGGAGAGGCGTCCAAACCCATAGGACCTCCCCCCCCCCCTTTCTAAGTACGGCCTTGCTTCTGACTTCAAGTCTACAACTTAGACCCTGTATTCAGCTCAGAACGGAATTAAAGCAAAAGAACAGATGAATAAAAGAACACCTTTCACCCGTTCACCAAAGAGCACTTTGTTTACCCTGTTCAGCAAAAGAACACCAGCTCTCTCCGTTTCGCGAAAGAACACCTCGCTCTCCGTTCCGCGAAAGAACGCTGAACTAGGTGTTCCAGCTCACTGATCGCTGAATACCTCTCCAGCCGTGATCAAAGAACTTGTTCTTTTTCAGCCAATAGGAGAGGGGCGCTCGGAACAGGTTCTCTTTCAGCTAGTAGGAGATGGTTGAAAAGCGTATCAAGCGAAGGCGCGTTTTATATGGAGGTATTTTAAAGCTTTTATTACGGTTCACAGTTGAAAAAATATTTTTTTTCCGATTTGTTTATGTTTCAGACTACCATTTTCTTTATTCTTAAATTTTTTACTTTGAAATAGTCGTTTGGCTGGAATAATAAAAGCTGACGAATTGTTTCCCTGTGAGTGCATTTCGTATTGAACATATAAGAAAGGTTCTTAGCCCGAGTCCACTCTAAAAATGTGGTAGGTTGGACTAAAAGTTCTGCCCCCCCCCCTTCAGATAATCATCATCGTTATCATTATTTCACAAAATAGCTAAGATTCTGCAATTACTTAGAATATAATAAAGCTGAAATTGTGAACTTCTGTCCCCACCATCAGATACGTAGCCAAGGTGTGAACAGGAGAGGGGGGGGAAGGGGTCTGGTCCCCCAGAATTTAAATTTTTCTTAGCAAAAAAATATTAATCACGCCTTTTAATGAGAAATTTCACCTTTAAGGCATTTTCCAAAATTTATTTTTACAACGATCTTGCCTGCCATAAAATTTTGAAGCGTCGGACCTTAATGACTGAGAACATGTTTTTGCCGTGATCACTGAACAGGGTGTTCCCGTTCTTTCTTGAAAACAGGTTCAAAAGAACAGAATGTTCATTCTTTCCCCATCTCTAGTGTGAAGGTCCCGCTTTCGTGGCTGTCGATCTCACGGTCTTGAGTTTGGGGCGGGTTTCTGCAGATGTAACGTGAATACGCGTTAGAACATTATAAAAAGACCTCCGCACAAGGCAGATGCCCCTGGTGTAGGTTTACCATAACACAAAACTCAACATCATGCTTTTTAAGAATAAATGTTTTTAAAAAATGTACTGATTTAAAAAAAAAAAGTTTTACAGTTTTTCGCGATAAAAGAGTACTGAAACACGTGCTTAAAAAATACATGCCTTCGCGAAATTTTCTTTCTAAATACCTTTATTAAATAAAACTTTTAAGCTAGTTATCCAATTCTGACAAACTTTCTTTAAAGTATATTTATTCACTGTATTTTCCGTCATACTGAATGCAACAGCCGTAATCCCCCATCGTATCTTGTTACATATCAGTTGCAACAGAATATCCATATATTTATTTCTATGTGGGTATTCTGTAAAAGAATTTTTTTATTGAAAGATTCTTTTTCAGTTTCACGCAGAATACAGTCATTTATTTTCTGAGACTTAAAAGATCTTTGCTCAAGTTTCCCTCCTGGGAATAATTTATTTATAAAAATATGGCTTTTGCGTTATCGCCACGTACTTTCGGAAACTTTTTTTGAAGGTAGTTATACAATATTCATATACAGAAGAATTTGACTTTTTTTTTCTTGCTTAACAAAGTATTGTGTTTTTGTTTAAAGCTACTTTGTGAGGAGAAAGTTACAGTGAAGTTGATCCGAGATCTGTCGTTAAACAATGTTAGAAAGGGAGTAAAAAGGAACAATGAACTTGCAGTAGAAAAGGAAGTCGGCTGTATGTACAGGGCGCGTTCATAATTTAAGCTCCCCTATTCAGAGCAATGTACAGCAAAATCTGTTAGTCAGAATGTCGCCAAATGTGCAAGAAACTTAAATGAGACCATAAGAGAGAAATTTTTTTGAAAAAAAAATATTCAAAAAATCACCACCTAGAGGCGTTTGACAACGTTTTGCTGCGAATAAAACAGATAAAGGATAATATATTAAGGCCTTACCATAACGCTCAGTGTCATACCGATGAATGTCGCTAAAATACGCTTTAAACAGTGACTGCCCGTAGAGCATAATGTATTGAAGTTATTTTGTATACTCCAGTAAAAAAATATTTAGTGCCTCACCATCTTTCAGTTACGCAAAGTCATGAGTGATATAATCATGATGTAGTTGAATCGCTGTTGAACGTTCCACAGACCAACTGCTGTGCATCTTTTGTGTCTTCTTGCTGTCTTAAACACTGCGCAGGGGCATTAACGGCAATGCTCACGGAACCGCCAAAGTTATGATAGCCGATTTTTTTTCTTTTTTTTAAGCATTAGGGTGCTATTTCGCTCAGTACGAGAATTTTGTCGACGCATTTTTGTCTACGCGATCTTGTCGACAAGTTTTGTAGATATGAACTGTCACGGCGAAGATATTTTCAAATGTGTTTGCCAGATAACGTGGAGAGGGGGTGGGGGCGTTAATAAAATGTTAAAAGTCGCACAAGGTTTGCAATTTTTGATAATTGATCGCTAAATTTGGTGCCAAAACGCGAGAATTTATAATGGATATATTTCGAGTATAGATAGTAATTCTGAAGAAGTGTTTTATAGAACAGAGAAGACAAATGCGGTACACTCATAGATTATGATACACTTTCCGAATGGCATTTATAAAGGTGAAGTATAGTTTGATTATGCCTGGCGAAAATTGTTAAACAGATTTGGTAGGCGATTTTAATATAGATTTCTATTCCGAAGAAGTGATTTGTGGAACAAGAAAGAAAAATACGGCACACTCATGAATAATGATACACTTCCCAACTTAATGGAATAAGGAAGAAAATAGGGACGACGCAAAAATTATGATACTCTTTTAATATATAGCACATTAGTGCGTATTTAAAATCTGAAAAATGTTTCAGATTTTCTTTTCTTTTCTTTTTTTTTTTTTTGAGTTTATTGACATAAAAACTGATATGTTATAGGCATATAAGTGAATTTTTATTCCAGAGTTATGAACATTAAGAATTATAGAATTACACAACAGATGTACAAACACAAGAGTCAGAGAAAGGGATAACGGGCTAACGGGATTCAAACCAGGGAACTCACCGCTCGTAGGCGGATGGCAACGGCATTATACGTAGAACAGTTCAAAATGTGTTTTCCATTACAGTTCGCTCTCTGTTTTCCACAGAGATATCATCAGTATATATATTTCTTCTTCTTCTTCATTAGTCTTTGCTCCGCGCTCCTTATAATTTTATATTAGAGCATTAATAATTCTGCTTACGTCTGTTGCAAAACTGCAGGCCTCAACTTTGCTTACATACAGAATAATAATGTCTCTCTGTCCCTGTTGAATTACCGAATTTCATTTGCGAGTGGGCCCGGGTGTCTTTGAAGTATGCGTGGAAGGTGAAAGCAATCAGGCTTAAGTGGCGCCGGTAATTGATGGGTGAAAAACTTTTGTTTGTCCGCCTTTGATTAGATGGATAGATGCAAGATGGAGGAATTTTTCTCACTTGAAGCATGGAACTGTGACTTGAAGTTGAGGTGGGGAGGGGGTAATTGAGAGAGCACTAGTTAATATTTTCTCACTCAGCATTCATATAGTTTGTGACATTGCAATTTTCTGTTCCTATCGTTTCTTAGAAATTCTCAAAATAGAATAAAAATGATAAGAAATTGATAACCGTTATGAATATATATATATATATATATATATATATGTACGAAATGAAAACTGTACAAATTTTGTCAAAGAGACGTTCGGAAATGACCCAGTCGGTTAAACTCGGTTCCCATCAGAACACCGAAAGTGAAGCACCGTTTGGGGGCAGTGCTTGGAAAGATGAACACTTCTCTCGACTGAGTCTGCCTTGGCCAAAAATATAGCAAAGCTTTTAGAAGCTCTGCTACATTTTTATAACGTCAAGCAAAATGACCAGAAATCCGTCAAATAATTATTTTTTTCTGTCAACGTATCATCTCAACATGCATACTTTAGAATAGCACAAATTTGAATTGTTATCCTAAAAGAAGTTTTATATAACAGATCATTCGTAAACAGAACTATTTTAAACACAATAATTCCCATAGTTACAAAATAATTTCGAGGAATTCTATTTTTAAAGTATCGTAAGGCATTTGCAATTTAAAACTAGATGTTCAGTTTATCAATATTACATTTTTAAAAAATTTTTGTACTGATTTGAACATCTCAAATAACAAACTGTTTAATTTAAGTATGCTGAGAATATTGATTAATCGCACACATTTTTCAGTATGAACGAATCCTTTTTAATACTGCACCAACTATTACAAAATGGGATTCCTTAAATGAGAAACCAACTTCCTCATCTTTAAAAATGAATAAAAGTAAGAATGGTGAAATAAATAGGTATTTTTCTTTCACATGAAATGTTTTATTTCTGCTTCCTTTGAAAAAAAAAAACAACGAAAAATTGTGAAAATCAAATGAACTACCTCCGCAGGCATTTTCATATAACTCTAACATTAACTTGCCATAGTAATCACAGATATCACGAAAGGGAAGTTTAAGTTTGGAAGTTTATTTGCTGAGCACAACTCTAAGGATAGCGTATTAAAAGAAGCCCAAAATGATCGTGTTCAAGTGTATTTGAAAAATAGAAAAAGGAAATTATAAAAGTTTTTATGTTGGAAATGCAATTCTTGAGAAGACATTAATAAAGCACGCATTGATTTTCAATTAACCTCCTGGAGTGTTTCTATAAAAGCATAAAATTTCTCCCTTTCCCCCTTTCCTTTTCAAAACGGCTCATTTGGAGATCGTTCTCTTATCTGTTCAATATGTACTCAGGTGAACAGGGATTTCTTCTTTATCGAAAAAGAAATTTTAGCATATTAACACAATTTGTCGGTAAAATGGTTTAATAAGAGAGGACTTCTGTAATTTTTCATCTGAAATTCAGATTTCACTTTAACCTTTTCATATGCTGCGTCCTCAACTGACCGAGGACAAAAAAATTACCTATACTATCGTATAGGATGTTTGTCCCGATTTGTACACATAAAAAAATTCCTCGAAAATATAATAATCAGGATTTTGTATTTTATCTTTTTAAGTTTAGAAGTTATTTATCTATTTCTTTTCCTATGAGGGTGGTTACTATGTGTGTGTATGTATAATTAAATCTTATATAAAAGTAATTAAAAATACAGTAATTACACGCTACACAGCGCTTATGGAAGCTGCTTAATGGAAAACACGTGTATAATATTTTAGCATATATTAGAAAAATACCCCCCGGGCTAGCCATTGTTGTTATAGAAATAATGCATAAAATGCAATAATTCTATAACAATGGCTAGCCTGGGGGGTACCATAACACACAAATCAATCTAACACCAAAACGTTACCCTCTGTTGAGACATTGCATTTTATGTATTAATTCTATAACAACAATGGCTAGCCTGGGGTGGGGGGGTTCTAATATATTCTAAAATATGTATGTATAATATATATGTGTGTGTGTGTGTACATTTGATTGCGTTTGGAAAAATCACGTATTTTACTGTTTCTATAATGACCGATTCAATTAAATTTCCATTGTCCACACCCAAAGAAAAATTATTTAATTGAAAGAGAAATTATATTTAATAAGGTATGAAAAGGTAAATAAAAAATATTTAAATTATCAATCCACTTTAGCTAAACTGTAATCTAGATTGAAGGTATATTTGGTTTTTTATCAGGCGACATTAAGCAAATAATAGTAGTAAGTATTTACAACCAACTTAAGCATTGACAAGCTATCAGTGATAAAAATAATAAGCTTCAATTGCGATAAAGTTAAAAATTGCATCACTCATTTCAAAAAGCATTTAAGTCACAAAATTAATTATTAGAAACTCTGTTTCAGTTTCAAAAAGTTTTCACTATTCATACAGGCAGGCACTTTGCAGGAATCCATTAAAACTGTATAGCACTCAGTACAACGAAAATTTTTATTTTTCTATTTATTTTTGTTGTGAGGGGGATTACTATGTGTGTGCATATATATATATGTATGTTGAAATTGTTGAAATGGGGGTGAATATGTATGTTGAAATGTATATATATATATATATATATATATATATATATATATATATATATATATATACACATTTGATTGTGTTTGGAAAAATAATGTATTTTACTCTTTTTGTAATGGCCGATTCAATTTAGAAAAATTTGTGACAGATGAAACCCAAGATAAACTTGACGGAAATGTGAAGCAAAAGCTCGACAACTGTGAATAATATTTTTTATTTACAGTTGTTTTCTTCCATACTTCACAGTCTTATAGACCAAGGATGGGAGATTGTTCCCATTTATGTGCGGAATGTGTAATTTCTGATAATTTGTTTGGTGGTTAATTATTCTTTTCTTCTTTTCTTTGAGAGGTGTGAACTTCTATGGTGACGTCTATAACGGCGGACACGTCTTGAGATTACATTCTACAAATAAGTGTAAACAATCCTCACTTCTTGGTCTTTAAGTCTGAAAATATGAAGGGAAACAAAATGAAAAAAATATTCATAGCCGTGGTGTCTTCGTGACTTTTAGCTAACCCTGTGTATTTAAAAACAATTGTTCAGGAGTGATATAATAAATATCTCATTCACACCTAGCTAATATGCGAGTTCCATCAAAAAATCGACTAGAACTTAATATACACAATATACTTTCGATTGAATACTTTGATTTTCGTACCTATGAACAGAACTGTAGTGATGAATTATTCTTTGGACACTACTTTTTGTTTTGAAAACTAATGACAAGTTTAATGTTTTAACAACAGTAAAAAAAGCGGCGCACTGCTTCGACAACTTCAAAATACTTCGACTTCACTCAGGCAAGGAGGCCCCAGTAGTCACTCAGAAGAATCAGCAATTTCCTTAATTTTCCAGTCTTTTCAATTTTATTTGCTTGCATTTAAAAGTTTTTTTAACAAATGTATGAGTAGTTGCAAAATGCATATTAATATTTAACTAAAAAATTATTATTATTATTATCTGTATCAATACTTTCAAATGTAATATTTAATGATTTAAGAAAAATAATAATAATAATACAGTGGTGGCCAAAATTGTGGACACTTTTGAAAACGAATTTTTCTTTTCTAAGTTCGTATACGTGAAAAATGTTATGTTTCACAAAATGCAAATTCTTTTACATCATTTTAAAGATAATTTAATACTGATTTTAATACAAAACACAAAATGAAAATATTAGTAATACAAAAAAAGTTAGTTATTGAAAATTGCAGTGATTTATCAGCAGTTTATAGGGTAGCCTTAAATTTTTATTACAGCTTCGCATCGATGTTTCATTGAGCTGAAGAGAGTTTTAAGCTCAGAAAAATAACAGTGATTGACCTGGAAAGTTAGAAATTACAATCCACTTCATCACTGAATTTGTTTATCAGATTAAAGGAATTATAACTTTTATTCTATTGCACACATTTAAATTTAGTTTTGTGCATCGAAATCAGTATTAAATTTTCTTTAAAATGATATATGAGTTTGCATTTTGTGAAACGTAGCACTTCCTATAAGCATGCAAAGTTAGAAAACCTAAACATTTCCAAAAGTGTCCACAATTTTGGCCACCACTGTACGATTGTTTGAAAAAAATATTCGTCTCATTACCTGTTTTGTTGTTGTTGTTGTATTTTTTCTTTTAATTTCAGAATTGTAAGATGGGATAGGTTGAGTTATTACATTTAAAATAGTCTTCTTAAAATAATAATAATGAAAGCGACTCACGCGAAAATAATAGTAACAACTGCTTTAAAAGAACGCTTATGGTCGTTCATATTCTGAATCAACATTCCTTAGCACATTAACCTTTCCCAATCAATAAGGGATTGACCGATAAAATCCGTTTCCAAAATTAAAGACTCAAATTCTTCTACCTGTCAAGAAAACTTTAAAAATGGTTGAATACGCTCATTTCCCCACCTCCTTTTTTAAGCGCTATCTATTTATTGTTCATTGCTGATCAGTTATGGATGAAGAGATATGTCAGAAACTTTCAGCGCAGTAATCAAAGAAAGAAAACAAAAGCTAATTACCGAGGATACTCCCAAGAAAATAATTTCTAATTTAATCTGTCAAAAGTGAACTGTTTATGCAATCAAAATGGAACAGAACTTTTCAGAGATGAGAAATCTACCGAGATTCATTTTAAAAGGAGAATCATCGATATAAACGAACTACTGGGTAGACAGCCCATCGCTGAAAAAAGTGCAGCCGTTGCCATCATTCAATTTAACTACCAGCAACGTCTCGGTCAAGCGATCAATCACCAGTCGCGTGCCACAGAGCCATAGAACTTCCTTGATGCAACTGGCCGCGTGGTACGCGATTGGCATTTCGATCGACAATCCTTTTGCTGGTAGTTAAACTGAGCGATGCGCTTTTCCACGGTTTGGGGCTATTTGGGAAGTCTATCCAGTTGCTCTTCTACATCGATTGAATGAATAGCACTGTATCGTAAAATTGGGTCCGTTTAAAAAATATGTAAGATTGCTAACGCTAAAGTGCATCTAGGTTCAATTTCTTAGCTTCATTTAAGATACATTTAGTTAGAGCGAACATGGCATTCTGCAAATGATACTCGGATGCTTTTCCTTCTGTAAACAAAAACAGAAACTTGGGAACTGTTCGAAAAACTTTAAGAATAAATAAATAAATATCAAGGACTATATTTGATATAAGAAAAAACTATGTAAAATACAGAGTGGTTCAGAAAATGCGTAAGGTAAGATGGGGGTAAAATCGGTACACAAAGAAGCATTTTTTTAAAAAAATTCACAGGCTTTTTCAGCAACTAATATTGCTAAACATTTAACATTTTTGTGTTACTTTGTGCAATGAATTCATCGCCTTCGCGCCTAGAAAGATTTTATATAGTTGTGTTCGTTTAAACTGCAAAAATATGAAATTTAATTAAGAACTGTTTTATATATATATATAATGGACTGTGTGCCACAGTAAATTCTATCAGGAGTAGCTGACATATCATTGAATGGCAATGGCGATTAATTACATGAGCTGGCTTATTCGCATTTTCAGAAATAAGTCTCTCGTGCAACACATTCATCTACAAAAACCCTTCGAAAACGTGTCCGAGTGGATAAGATACTGAACAAGGTAGATGGCTTACGTGTGAAAATCCAGGGTTCTGCCCTACCGCGCTGCTGTTGGTCTAACGGTCTGGAATTTCGGATGGTTTTCTCAAGAAGCAACGTGAATACCCGTTAGGTTTGCCTCAACACAAAAAATATATAACGAAAGTAAGTCAGAGAGAAAAAAAAAGAGAGAGAATGAAAAGTTAAAAACAGATCAAAGTGCAATGAGCCTGTCGTGAGATCTAACACTTCCCCCCCGTTCGTATTCTGAGAACCCACACGACCACGTCACTCGGTATGGTTCCGAATCGGATCGAAAAAGGTCAGCGGATGCAGATATTAATTGCACTGCGCGCTGCTCTCTCTTTCTCTGTGGGTTCTACTTAGTTCCTGGAACGAAGGCAGAAAGAGAACGACCAACCAACTCTCTGTTGGTAAATTATTGACATTTTGAGCGATCGACCGACAGGCAGACGAAAAATCTGGGATTACACTGGCGTGAAACTGAAATTCTGTTAGGTCAGACATAAATTTCAATGATCAGTTTATGTGGCGCATCACTGAACTTGTAGAACTAGCACGTGAAAATTACGATAAAATTATGGAAAGGGGAGATCGAATTTTCAAATATTTGCGAAAGCGAGAGTTTAATTAAGCTGAAACAATTTTCTACAAGGATGTAATACTATTTCATGCATTTGAAAAACTCATTTGTTAAAAATAATAATAATAATAATAAAACCACTAATTAATTTTCTTTTTAAGGCGGCTACTCTCAGTCTGTTTCCTCTCACCATCGAAAAAATGTAACGGTGAGGATTTCTCTTCTAACACCAAGTGCCCCACCATGGCCGTGTGTATAAAACACTGAACATGGTGGATGGCTGAAGCGTGAGAGTTCAGGGTTCGGGCCTATCGCGCGGCTGTCGATCTAACTGTCTGGAGTTTTGGCGGTTTCCTCCAGTGTAACGTGAATACGCTTTAGAACCCCTTAGAAAGTCTTCCAACCAAGGCAGCCATGCTTAGGCAGGTGCCCCTCGTGCATTCCTGCCATAACACACAAATCAATCTAGCACCAAGTATTGCTTTCCTTCCTCAATATGATTAATACCCCCAGCATCAATTCATACAGCTACCAGCGGTCTAATTTACGGAAAAGATCCGTATATTTTATTATTACGGCTAAAAGTGAATCTCTTCGCTGTCACGGCCAAGAACGAACGTCTTTGAATCCTCCGCAAGGGGCATTTTCACCTGTGGGACGAAAGCGAACAAGTTAAACCCGGGTTCGACACCTCCGTAGCGGGTTATGGAGTAAATACAACTCTACATTTTTTTTTAAAATTCCAATACTAGCATACGGTTCATTATTTACAAAACAAAATCCCCTTCCATCTTTGTGTGTACCTTATATCTATTAGTATTTCGATATCATATACTACAAATTAGGTGGAATTTCAAAATGAATGATAAATTTATTTAGAGTTCAGCCTTATCACAGCCGAGTGCATAAAATCACTCTAAAGGGTAGATGCTTGAAGTGTGAAGGTCCAGGGTTCTGACTTACTACACAGCTTTCGATTTTACGGTCCGGAGTTTTGGCCGGTTTTCTACAGATGTGACGTGAATATCCGGTAGAGCCCCTTAAAAGGTACTCCTCCCTCCTAGGCAGATACTCCTCGAGCAGGTCTTTCTTAAACACAACACAAACTTACTTTAAAGTATACTGAGGGTGGAAGAGAGATACGTCTGCATTTCTTCCCCCCCCCTTTCTTTTGACTCCACCTCGGTAGGAGTACTTTATTAATCCGGCGAAAAGCAAAACCTTGATTAATTTAGTTTTACGGGGTTTTCCGGAGGTGTATGTGTATGTGAGAGTGAGAGAGGGGGGGGGGCATAAAATATTGTTCTAGTTTTGGGTCCCAAGAACTGCGCCGCCTCTGGCATTTATCGATTTGAAATTCCGTTGATGATCGTCGATCTCTGTCTAGCTCCAGTATGCAAAGACTGTGAATGCGCTCCGAATCAATACGTCCTCGAGCTATGCAGCGGGTATTTTGGTTACTGGCGAAGAGTGGTTTTTTTTTTTTTTTTTTTTCAACCTGCTAGAGTCTCGAAAATTTGTTTTTTACTCCACACCAGGTTCACACATTCGCATCATTGTAAGAGGGGTGGAGGTTGTTATCGAAATTAAGTCGCAATAAACCCAGGTTACCCAGGCTCCAGTTGCGAGACTTTTAGAAAAAATTCTTAAAAATCGACAATTTAGTAGGATGTGTTACTTTTCGAAAATTTTTTGATGTACAATTCCATGTTACAGAATTTTTTCTGAAAGTTTTATAAAAGGCACCGCTGTTTCATTTATTACGGAGGGTAATACAGCTTATAAAGAATTAGCCTGAATTTTTTCGAGTCCCTGGGACAATTAGTTTATTTCAATTTGTGTACCTAGACCTTGAGGGAGATTTTGTTTCTTCGAACTACACCCTTAATTTTTCATTTATAAAAGAAAATTTGCCTCAGAAGAGTAAGCAAATTTTTCCCTATAATTAGGTCGACTATTATATCGTTAGTTAGTTTTTGAACGCAGATTCAATCTGTTTACTCCCATTGTGAAAAGTTCTGAACTGTGTCTTGTGTTCCTTTCCATCACAGGTCTTCGGATACTCCGCTGGCATCTAGCTCTTTGAATCTTTACTACTTTTACTCCACATACAACTAACTCCCTCGAACTCTCCTATAGTACTCTCAAATAATTGAAATGCCATATTTTTTTTACAAATCATTAGCAACGTAATATTTAATGTATGTCTTATCTGCTTGTAACAGCAATAATATTATGCCTAATAATCGTCTTCAACTTCGAGGCTAAATTACTACCAATTCCAGTAATTCCTGTGTATATGTGTGCTAGATTCACTTCCACAACACTGTTCATTCCCCCTTTTATTTTACGCTTCGCCGAACATCACCAGTATCTGGAAGAAACATTAAACAAGGGATTAAGAACCAACAACAAAACCTAGGAGAAGAGAGGGAGAATATATTAAGATTCAAAGAATGTTCTTTGAAAAATTCTGCTCGATGGAAAGGAAGATTGGATTATGTAGACTGTGAATAATTAGATTTCGAACAGACTTCTCCATATCTTCTTAACCTCTGGGCAAAACGCTTTTCTTTTTTTCGGCTTGACAAAACGGGATACCCCGAAACAAACATGTACCTGATGATATTATCCACCGAGGCGTCTTTATTCGTTATCACAGTAACAGTTTTGGGCGATCTTTGCTGATAAAACAGATTTTATGCTCTAACAATGAATTTAAACCTGTAAATCCATTAAGGGTAAATAATGTTCAGGGTATAACAGGTAGGCACGTGCCAAGGGCGACAGTTGAAAGGGGCCACAGATTTCCGTTACCAGATTTACGGAGCGAGAGAAGAATTTAACCTGCTTTGCTCTTGTCGTTGGAAGGACACACGCGACGACAGCGATTCTCCCTCCTGTACCCCTCGTTGCTTCTCGGCATGGGTCTTTGAATGCCCTTGCGGAAGTCCAGTGCCACCTCGCTCGCCAGTGCTACAGACCAGCGTTTTTCGAGCGAGGTGGCACTGGACTTCCGCAAGGGCATTCAAAGACCCATGCCGGAAAGCAACGAGGGAGAACCGCTGTAGTCATGTCCTTCAAACTTGGGAGCATACAAGTTAAAGTGAATAGACACTACAGTACACCGTCCTACGTTTCGTGTTACATGAATCTATGTTGTACTAGTCACAAACACGTGATCAGTATCAGCACTGTTAACAGGTAATGCAGAAACATCTGTCTCACCTTCTAGTAAGAATCTTTTTTAAACGTATTAAAGGAAATTCCCACCGTATTGTGCGAATCCGTGTTATGGGTGGGGGGCACTGTAAAATATTCATTTTATATCACTGTCCTTAGAACCCAAACTAAAGTTTATAAAACCTTTCCATTTAAGTTAGAAATAGTTTACAATAAAACTAGAATCATTAGGAATGTTATACGTTAATAAATTTTTTCGTTCGCCAGCATACTCTCGTTGTTTCATTATTTCATCACGATGCAACGCATAAAATTGTCTATTCTTAAACCTAACTCTGTTCTGTTTAATTGTTTTCAGGTAATCTCTGGAAGTTTAATTTGCGAACTGAAAAACCACTCCATTATGCTTCACTCCATAATTTTGATTGCACCCGGCTCAAAATGCATCTTTTTGCTCGCTCTCTCTTTTAATCTAACCTCCTTTCGGCTGAGATTGTGGCTTGTTTCTCATTTTTTTTCAAGGCCATTCCAGTTTTTCTGGATGGATACCTATCCAGGTTGCAAAAAGGAAGGATATGAGGGCCCGCATTTTGCTGTTTCTCTCTTTTTTTTTTCACGTAAAATTTGCAGAAGAAAACAACGAAACAGCGGGGGAAATAAAGTTCACGATTTTCTCTTTTTCCTTATGTTTTTTCTAGACGCACTCTTTTAAGGGGCTTCTGTACTGTCTCTGGGCAGACGATCACCGTAATGCTTCCCTATGGAGAAAAACTTCACGAACTGCAGTAACAGTTAACTTATTTGTCCTTCCGTTACGATTTTTTTAAATTAGTCGTAAAGTATAAAATTTGCAGGAAAAAAGACAAAGTTGGTTGTTAATTTATAAACTATAAGAAATTATTTTCATCATCAAAATATGCAGCGATATTGCCGATACAATTTTGTAATTTGTTTAGGGCGGTGGTATAAAACCCTGGTGGATTAGAGTCATGAGTGGACTGAATTCTTAGAAGGGCAGTTTTAAAGCATTGTCGGAATTGAATTGTTTCCTTTTTAAAAACTGTCCAAAAAATAGTAGTCAGTGAGGGCTAGGCCTGGTGCTTATGGATGGTGATAATAAAAGTGTAAGCTCCAATTCTAATAGCTTTACTAGTCATTTGCGCAGCGTGTGCTCTAGTGATATCATGCAGTAACATAGAATTCGATCCGTTGATTAATCTAGGCTATTTTTCTGCACGCTTTTGCATTATTTTGACCAGTCGATAATTCATATTCCCTCTGAAATGGGTCAGATTCAACGGTAACCTTTAGTTCGTTATGACTGACCTTTGATTCTGGGAGACCAAGTTGCTTATTTGAGAGGTCAAACTTACCGCACGAAATTTGGTGGAGCAATAGGATACTGTCTGCTGCGCTGTAACGCTAAAGCCAAATACACTATTAAGGTTTCGAACGGTCTGCGATGCCGTAGTTCCATGTAAGAACTCATACTTCGTAAAATTACGAATTTCCGATGATTTCATCTCATTAACTTTTAAACAATCTGGAGTGACTCCACTCGACTTTCCGAACACTTACGATTAAGATCATTACCAAGCATTTAAATAAATTTTAATCGATGAATAATTCAAACATATATACCAAATTGAAGCTCAATCGAATGCGCCGTTTAAACGCTAGCGCACTTTTAAGAATTTCTCCCCATAGGCCATAATGTAAAAGAAATCTTTGTCTTAGCTCTGTAGAAAAACTATAAGTCCTATACACATCAAAATCCATACCGGTCTTACGATGGTGGTTTATAACACATATACTCAATTTGAGCTCAATCGAATGTACCGTTTAAACGCTAGCTCACTTTCAAGAATTTCCCCCCCCCCATATGCCATAATGCAAAAGAAATCTTTGTTGTAACCCTGTAGAAAAACTATAAGTCCTACACACACCAAAACCAATACAGGTCTTGCGACGGTGGTTTGTAACATATATACCCAATTTGAGCTCAATCGAATGTCCCTTTTAGGAGCTATCGCGTTCACTTACATACATACAAGCACACACACATTACATACATACATCTCGTAAAAATAGCATAGATGAATTCAGAAGACCTCAAAACGTGTAAATACACGAAAATCTCGAGGTCGAATTTTTTCATGATTACAATACTTTCCTTACATGGTACATGTTCGGAAAGTAAAAAAGTTTTTAATATTTTTAAATCTTACAAAGATTTTTTTAAACAAGCAGGATATATAACATTTTTTAAAAAAGTACACATTAAAAAGGTACACGCATTAAACACACATTAAAAGACATTTTTATACAAATGGCTTAGAGCAGTTTCGCTGTAAATTACATTGGCTATTACAAACATACGAAAGAATAACAAAATGTTATTTAATTTGTATGTTAATAGGAATGATAAATAATATTTTGTTTGAATTGTAATTACCTTGCATTTTTTGTTAACCACAGTAAATGTTGATGTGAATTTTCGTTCCAAGCATTAGAAAAATAAATACTTCACCAGACTAAATTTTGTGAAATTTTTTTAGGATAATTAGTCTTGATCGCCATTAAAAAAGTCCAGACAATGAGAATATCCATCCGCTGTCATTTCGATAATAAGGCTTGAAAATCTCTTAAGAAAATCCGAATGCATTAGTATAAACAAAGCTGTTTGTTTAACTTCCCTTTATCAGTTCAGAAGTCATGGTTCAATTAACGCAGCCAGAAAAGACTAGCAGCAGAAAAGAAAAAGGCAGAGCGAATTATAGCTTTTTTCACCCTTTTTTTGTGCAAGATATCTCCAGTTCCTTTCGTGATTAAACGATGTGCAGAAAAACAAATTAATTGCAAACCGCAAGGCAGGAGAGAAAAATAACGTCAAAGCAAATGAGCACAAATAAAATGCACGAATATAGGCCCCAAAATTAAGCAGTGAAAAAAAAAAAAGTTTTTTTTCCCCCACCGATTTAATTGGTTACTTACGTCTTGTTCAATTTTTTGTTTTCTAAGGAACTACATTAATCTTAAAGAGAGGATAAAGAGTTAAAAGATGTACTGTGTTCGAATACAAAGGGATCAGTAGCGTATATAAGTTTTCATTTCGGAGGGGGGGGGGTGCGGATCCGGTATTTTAAATCTTATTGTTACTAGAATTAATATGAATGTTTTAAAATAGCTGTTTTTTAATTATTGCTTTACATTTTCGGAGGGCCCCCTCCCCTGGCCTATTTAAATATGCGCCTGAAAGAGATGTTTCAGAGCAAGAGAAAAATTAAATAGATTAGACTAGATTTCTAACCTGGAAGCATTGATTTGAAGAAAATGTAATAATTTTGGGAAGAATTTTGCATTTTCCCGAGCAGTTCAAAAATGTATATAAAAATCACTAAACAACTACCACAATTTACTTAAATCGGTGTTTAAAATTTCAATTTAACCTAGACGTAGGTCAATCCTATCCTACTAATATTATAAACGTCAATGTTTGTATGTATGTTTACTACTCTTTCACGCTGAAACGGTTTGACGGATTTGGATGGAATTCGGGATAAAGAAAGTTAAAGTCCTGAATTAACATATAAACATATAGGCTACTTTTTATCGCGCAAAAAACCACTATTCCTATAATATTAAAAAAATACGTATATTTTATAAAAAAAAAAAAACAAGAATACAATTGTGTTTCTATTTAACAGGGCAGTCGACAGATGGAGCAAACTTATAGAATACACAGTTTTTAATAAATAAACTCATTTTATCGCCTGCTATGCGTGGATAAAGAACACGCCTGAATAAATTTTTCCTTCTGACGTGGATTTATAGGCGGAATTCGGCACAATTACACAAATCCGAAGTACATGTTACACAAGCAAACAAATTAAAAATAAAATTTTGAAACTTTCATTCAGTTCGAATTGTGCATTTTTCTGCGCATCTTTTTCACATTCTATTTCTATTGTATTACATCCAGAAAAAGGATGTCAGAAATATAAATTTTAATTTTGTTTAGTCACACTCATGAATAATGATACGCTTTCCAACTTAATGGAAAGGAAAGAAAATAGAGAAGAGGAATGGATTATGATACGCCTTTAATATATAGCACTTTAATGCGTGTATATCTGAAACATGCGTTTAATGCGTGTGTGAATCTGAAAGTGTTTCAGATTTTCTTACTTTTTTTAATTGTTATTATAACGGCCAATATCTAGTAGCTCTTCAAAATTAATATAGGACGAAAATAACTTGTACCTTTTTGTAGGTTTTTATCACTAAACCATCTTATTTTTGTAACCAGGGGTGGTCCGACACGGTAAGCAACGTAAGCATCGCCTCGGGGTGTCGGCTTCGAAAGGGCGTCATTTCGAACTCAAAAGCTAAGTAGAGCATAAAAGGGGGCGTCTTTTTTACGTTAGCAGGGGGCGACACTCACCCTAGGGCCGCCCCTGTTTCCCAGACAGCACATAAGCTTAAATCAAGCTTGACATTGACTTGAATTTGACGTATTAATACAAGCTTGACATTTCAGTCCATTAGCTTGATTATTGCGCTGATGGCGCCATCTGTCGCTGTAGGCGAGAAGGAGAATGGACATTGAAAAGTCTAAGGGGAAGGAATGAATGGGATAAGCCCCTCTGAAGTGTAACACGAGGGGAGTTTTAGTTTTATTTACATCTAATTAACATTAGTAATTCCATTAACTAATTAATTAGCCCTAAAAATAAATTTTAATATAATTAACACAATTTAGTTAGTTAATATACTTCACTTTTTGGGCGGTAGAATGAGGCTGTTTCCGGCCGCTGCAAAATAATTTATCATCAGTCATAAATGTACTTGACCATAGAATTAAAAAAAAAAAAGTTTCTATATTTCCAAATATGGAAGTTCTTCAAAATAAAATACAATTATACTACGAAATTGATTTCAAAATCAGCCGTTTGTCTCGATTTTGAAAGTTTTAAAACGTGTGCTGCTATTAAGTTTATATTATGTTTATTTCCCTATTAGTAGAGTCTCTAAATCACACATAACATTATTTTAATTTTGATGCATCCCATGGAAAAATAAAAGAAACAAATAACACATCGGCCACTTATCAATCTGGCCAGAAAACGGCGCGGTAACACCCTAACAGTCACTTCAAACTTTAGTCATATCAGCTTAACTCAGGTTGGCTCAGTCGTTATGACGCTCGCCTCCCAACTCAAAGGTCCCGGCTTCTATTCTAGCCGCGGAATCTTGATGGGAAACAGATTAAATTGAAATTTCGGCGTAGAGGGGAAAATGCGTGGCAAAATAAAATATGTGGGGCGAGTTCGCCGACCGGCGCCCCGTGTAATTAGGAATTTTTTTAAGCTTGAAATTAAGCTTGCTATGTCAAGCTTAATTCAAGCTGGGCAAGTGTAAACTAGAACACTTGATTCAAGCTTGCATTAAGCTTACACGCTTGAAATTTTCAAGCTTAATTCAAGTTTACTGACTTGATAAATCAAGCTTGCTGCAAGTTTGATGCAAGTTTGCTGTGCTGTCTGGGTTGTAACCATCTTAATTTTAAATTCCATTCAGAATCTCAGAGATTTCGGAATCTGAGAGTGCCACGGAAGTCGGTGAGAAACAGGATTCTCTCCGAATAAGATTTAATAAGATGGCGGACCAACTGGTCACTGAAGGAGGCTAGTAAGTTTATAAATAATTGAACATTCACAAAAACTAGAACATGCTTTGAATATTATCACAATTTTTTTGTAGACGTAACAAAAATATCCCATGAATTCACTGATTTTACAAATTGGGTTTTGTCTAGTTTTTTGCAGATACTAAAACTGTAAATCTCATCTTCAAGGAAATGCGACTAGAAGTACGCAGAAAAACAACTTGCTTGCAAAATTTTACAGATTTTAAGGAGTCTTCACAAAATACGGAGAAATTTTCAATTTAGATATGATTATTTTAAAATTACATGTCTCCACACAGCAGAAACTAACAATTAATTATGTATGGCAAAACATGAAGGTATGCATACCGTATGACATTTAACGGTAAGGAACACAAAATCAAGCGGCCAGAAGTTACTTCGGATGCACAGCCTAATAATGTGCGTGTATAATCTGATATTATTAAGATTATACATGCATTCCAAGTATTAAATGTAAAAGTAAAGAGAACAGTGATTTTCGAACATATTCATTCGAATATTCTTTCGTATCGGCACTCAGTTCCCACGGTCAACTCACGGCTGTCTGGACACTAAATTGCAACACTCTAGACCTGGGTTCATATATATACTGAATCTGAAGTTGGGGGGATACTTTGAATTATAACTTTAGAAATACCGTTTTACACGCTACAGAAATTTTACTGTGTTATTATGCATGCACTGTGAAGTTTCCGATAAAACTGCAGAAATAATAGTTTAAGCATACAAGCTCTACAGTGTTCACCATGAAATTAAATATACAGCATAACAGTGTTGAAAAAAGCTGCAGCCTAATACTGAACAGCTGTTTATTAAACAGGAAAAAGCTGGCACCCCGATTTCTCCAGTATGTGTATCGTCAATATGACGGAAACTTTTTTCAGTGCAGTAAAGTATATACAGGAATTTCAATTCTGAAAAATAATGCTATTAATCGTAAACTCACGACTTGGTCACAGTATGTTTGTCTAAAAAGTCTTATTTCTAACAATACCATGACGTAATATTATGATACCTAGTCATCATACTTTTATCAATTTGAAACAAAACTTTTTTTTAATTAGTTATTTGCTTATTTAAATCAAAAACACCGATTTTATAATAAATCACGTTTTTTACCATACCATAATATTTTAACACACTGTGATAAATAAATTATTTTAAAGCATATAGCAGGCGTTACCAAAAGACGGTTTGAGTAGAATATTTTTGAGAAAAATTCTGTTATTAGTTAAGTTAAAATCAAAAATACAAGTTCTGTATCAAGTTGTAGTTTTTAATAATAGTAAATATACGTTAATTCGAAAACAAAACAAATATTAATTTTTGTCTTTAAAACGAATTGTAATGTTCATGTACTTTACCAGAAAATAAATAAAACTCTATTTTTAAAACGGAAATAATATCTCAGTAATACACATGTTGAAAGGTATTATCCGTCTGCAATTTAGAGGATGTTGCTTTGAGTCAAATCCAACAGAGGTAATTTAACAAAAAATTGGCAGAATTCATTGAAAGAAAGGAACGATTTAAATTATTTTCAAACCTTTCAGGATTTTGCTCATATTAATTCTAAACAAGAAATTTTTTTTGTAATATCATGTTTTTAAGCACAGACAGCTGATTGCAGCAAAATTAAAAAGCAACAACATTTACAAGTAAACCTCTTACATCAACTGAAAGAAGAAACCTTTTTCCATTTATTTATTTATTTTCTCCCAACGTATTACAAAAACACATTAATACACCATTATCTGATATATATTAAATGGAAGTTTTAAAGACACGGCTCACCACAAATACACCTTAAATTAACCCTTAAATAAACGTTATTTCGCTTTTTTTTTCTTTTCCAAACACTGCCTAACTATGCTTTTCCTCCTTTTATGTAAGAAACTAGAAGAGATAAAAGCCGCAGATTATGGGAGGAAGCAAGCGCAAAGTAGAAAATTAAGGCTCGGCAGGCAAAAAAGAAAATGTAAACACAACAGGACAAACACGGGGAAAAGGTTAAAAATCTAAAATAATTTGGAAAAAAAGAGAGAGAAAGAGAAGACTATAAAAGTTAGTTAAAAGATAAATGAAGCTAAAATGGCACGAACTTTTTGCAGTTTATGCGTTCGTATGCATTGACAGGACCCGATTATGACAAACCGGGGCATGGAGCATAGAAGTCTGAATGGGGGCCCCCTACTGGTTGTTACTGTGTTTGACAACTACTTTATGCACTTCTTCTATGTCCGAATATAATTATTTGTCATGATTAAATGTATCCAACATGAAATATACTAACATTAGATAAATGAGAATGCTATGAGCATTATAAACATATGAAACATCAACACTATGAAATAAGCTTATATTAAAGATGGCGACTTGAAAAATACGACTAAAAGTCTGACTTTTTTATAATATTAATAATCATAATCGGCAAATTTATATTTATGGGTGCCCCATTCTCGCTGCGTAGCCACTTAAAAACTTCAGTGGGTCCAGCAACTTACTGCTTAATCACTTAAAATCTAGCAGCCATCCTTGTTACCACTTTTTATAGCAGAAATCGTTAATCTGCTGTGATATTTTTTCTATGGAGAGGTAGAATTAAGAAGGAAAAAAAAAGATTTTGTCTATTTTTAACTTGTAAATTCATAACTGAAAAAGAATTAGGCATTTACTACATTGGGGAAAAAAAAAAAAACCTTAAACAAAATTCACATACTGTAATAATTTAGGGGCCCCTCAAAATCGGGGGCTTACATTGATGTAATTAAGAAGTTTCTTTCCCAAAACAATCAGAATGACTAAGTAATTACGTTACACTATAGATTTAGATTTTTTGCTTTTCGAAATGCTACAGAAAAAAAACTCAAATCAGTGCAACATTGTGACAATGCAGCAGGTCACACTGTGACTCAGTGACTTCCTATCACATGCCAGTGACTTCCTATCACCGTCGCAGAGAAGCTTGGCGACGAACAAATGACCGAACTGGGTGAGTTTTCGTGACGTAACAAGGTGACCGTCGTAACGTCACATATTGACTTCCACGGACGCAATTTAGTGAGAAATTACATTGTGATTCACTCTGCAACATCTACTTACCATTAAAGACTAAATCTGTTACAGAACGTGCTTGTCTTACAGAGACGTCACATTGTGACAAATTAAGAATTACACTGCAACATCACATGTTTGACACGAAGGAACGTCACAGAAGGCTTTCATTTGCATCACATTTGTAATGTGACGATATATAACATCGCCACAATGTCCCTTTTAACCCTTTGAAGCACAATATTTCACTTCAGTAGAGAAGACCAAGTGGATAGATAGCCGAACGCTGAAAAAGTGCAACCGTTGCCATCGATCCATTCAACTACCAACAACTTGGCGGTGGATTGAATAGCCTATCTGACGCCCTAGAGCTAAGGAAGTTTTCTGACACAGCTTGCTGTGTTAAAAAAAAGAGATTATTAGTTTGGTCAATCATTCTGATTGTGTATAGAAGCATTCAATTCATTAAAAGTTCATGTATTAAATCCCTGAAATTAAGGATAAATAGTGTTGACGCGTTTTTACGAAAACCTGTCTTCAGGGGAGGAAAAAAGGTGAAATGTTTCATTTTTTTATTGCTATCTTAGAAAAAACACCGAGCCACAATCTTTCGCCAGATTTTTAATTCCCAAACGATCCCAAGATGCAGCAAGCCCCGTCTCTAAAGGTTTGCTTTTCGTGAACGCTCACCGCCCTCCCATTAGAAAGACATTCAACTGCAATTTGTCGCCCGACAAGGACCGAAGGCGTTGCACGGTTGTTCGCAGGGCTCATTTCTCGAGTACCTAAATTTAGTTAAAAAAGGGGGCGGATGCACTAAGGCAGAGACTAATGGAATCTTAATCTGCGTTGGCTGGAGCATTGTAATTGGCACTTACAGCTTCGTAAGGGAGGATCAAAACGGTAAAGGAAAGTGATGATGCTATAAGGAGGAAGCATTCTCTGGAATATCTTTTTGAGTTGACTTCAAAGGTAGGGGTTGATGTATTTTAACCTACATCTAGAAGGGTTTTTAAACACGATAATGCTTTTTACCTGGGGGCAGGGGCGTAGCCAGAAATTTTTCATGAGGGGGGGGGTTACGACTATTACAACTCATATATATGTATACGTGTGTGTGATAATGTTAATGAAGAATATACATTTTGTATGGCAAAAAATTCCTCATGGAGGGGGGTTATGACCCCCTAACACCCCCCCTTGGCTACGCCCCTGCCTGGGGGGGTTTATTCAATCCAACACGTCATGCTGAAAGCGTTGCAACATGCGTAACTACTAGTTTCTTCCTTCCTAATAAGCCTCACACATACCAGTCATGAAACAAATCATTCTCTCCAGAAAGTGGCCTAGTCACTAAGCTCCGTTATCATGAGAACACGGAAAGTGAAGCAACACTGGTTTGGCCAGTGCTTGGGAGAGTTAAATCCTCTCTCGACTGGGCTGCCGTAGAACCGTGTAGGCTAATGGGAGCTGGTGTGCGTAAAATCTGTTCGTGGCTTCAATGTTCTCCATTTCCAAACGATACCTCTGGCGGTTCCGATTTCAGATGCTACGTCTCTCTGCTCGGTACGTCTCTCTGCTACGTCTCTCTGCTTCGCTCTTTGGAATGGGTTCAAAATTAGGAGACCCCGAACGAAGTCGGACTTCCTCCCACTTGGGCTCATTAAAATGGAAGCCGTCCCTTTCCCCATCGTCGTCGTATATAGAGCATCTGTCATCGCTTCACGGTTAGCAGGGGCATAAAAAACAACAACAACAGCAAACCATTTTAGCCACTCGTTTAAGGTAATATCTGCAAGTGCAGGCTGCATAGCCTCTTGTTAATCCTAGGAATAAAGTATTTAACTCTTAGCATCGCATTCACAAATATTAATATTTTGTCTAGGTTTTTCCTTAACCATCTGGATGCTGACCATAGAGCACATCTAAGGGACAGACAGCGGTTTTGGAACCCAAACTTGAGGCACTTGTCCAACCAGCTGTCTTGTGGTAAGATCTCACGCACATCATTCTTGTGCATCCAACCAGCCTTAGTTTTCTGTGGAGCATTTGCTACGAACGAGCTCAATTCCGCTTTCATCCCCATATTTATAATAAAAATAGTACACACCTAACATTCACAAACCGTGATTTGCATATGAATGCATATCATGATTTGTGAAAGGTTCTGGAATAACCTTTCACAGGTGAGTGGGTTTTTTTTTTATGTTTTTAAAACATACTTTTTAAAGCTGAAGAATTTTTCAACGTATCCACATCCACTGGCGATAATTCTTCTTAGATTTCCAATTAAGCACGATAGAGAGTGTTTTTTGGTACAGATAACCCTTGCGAATGTCGGTGACACAATAGTCGAATGACGATTAAAAAATCCTCACTTGCTGTAAAAAAAAATTAGGTTCATTCACCACAATGGCGAGTGACTCTCAAGAGATGAAATAAAAATTTTAAAAATCCGAGCGGTGAGACTAAAAACTCGATACTGAGTGGCAATTACTAATTGTTCTGGAGTAAAGAAAATTAAGCTGAACCCATTAAAATTCCTCAAATTCCTTGTGTAAACATTTCCAATTTCTTTGCAATGAAAAATAAAGTCGTTAAAATAGATTTAAATTATTTCCTCGATCCTTTATTATGTATGAATCTTTTAATTGGCTGGTAAAATATAAGCCTTAACAGCCACCATGTCTGGTAGGAATGCTTCACTTTGTAAAGCGTTAGGTAAAAACCCCTATAAGCTAGACTAAAATTTAACCTTCAGCGTCTATGAAATGACTGAAATAATTACAGTGCACGATGAACGATACACAAATAACGGGCATGAGGTTGGGGTTTTTTTCTTCCGTAAAAATATATCGAGGTATTAAAAGTTCAACTGTAACACAAATTACTGTATAAAATATTTTCTTTTTATCCTTTGGTGATCAAGAGTATTCCTAATGAGAATTATATGTTCTTTTTTCTCTTCGCAGTCTCTCTCATTTCAACCTAAAAATATTTTAACGTTTCAGTTTTTAACCTTTCAGGTTGCTGACAGCCAGGGCCTGATTACCGACAGGACACTTCAGCTTCCCCTCAGAATTTGAAGGGGGCCCAAAAATTACTGGAAAACTTATAAAAATTCAAAAGTTTTGTTTTTAAATGACCTTTTAAATTATTGTAAAGATTTTTAATGGAGAGAAGGGAAAAGTTACTTTTAAGTCTTGATACTTTATGTAGCAACATTTCAAAATGATCTTTTAAGTTACTGCAAAGATTTTTAATGAAGAGAAGTGAAAATCTATATTTCAGTCTTCATCTCACATTTCCAAATTGGTTCAGTTTGCGATGACTTTGCCTGGGACATCTGCTCCAGTTGAGAGAGCTTTTTATTATGGCGAACATTTGGTCGGTAGACAGGGGTAATCTTTCAATATGCAATGTTAAATATCTTCTAAATATCAAAATTAATTCTGAACTTCCATGTTGTGATTTTTTGATGTCATGAAAACAAAGAATTCCCGTAAAAAACCATGTCTAATGAAAAATATTATTAATAAATAAACTTTAATGCTCCAGTAAGGTAATGTTTTTTGGTTACTTTTAAAAGTAATTTCAAAAATACTCTAAATCTCACTACAATAAACTAAACTATTACGAAGATTAATGAATAAAATATTTTTATCAAAGGAAAATTTCGAATTAATGAATAAAATATTTTATCAAAGGAAATCATTAAAACTAATTAAATCAATGAAATTTCCTTTTTGTGGATAAAATAATTTAATCATAGAAAATCATTAAAACATTAGTTTTCCAAAACAAAAAGGGGAAGTGTTGGGCCGAAATGAGACTGAGCTTCCCCGCACTTCAGAGGCTAATCGGGCTCTGCTGACAGCACATGTAGCGTTGAATTTAGTAGATTTTTTTTTTTTTTTTTTTAACATTAACATCTCTGTTGTAAATGGAAATGACCAACAAGTGAAAGTAAATTTTACAGTGCTAAAAAAGACCTGGGGGGGAAAAAAGTACATTCGCTCATGCATTTAGACACGTAAAAGTGAGAAGGCACGCAAACTGACAAACACAGCTATCTTTATACACTTTTTTTACTACTCTTTCTTTCAGTAATAGTCCATTTTGACCACTGGGCGTGAGGCCACGGTTCCAGTTAGGTGGACAACGGGCTCACCACGCCCCACCAGTTACAACCAACCACTTTTTGGTCGACCGTGCAGAGACTTGCACCTTTTTCAAAATAGAAAAAAAGAGACAACCCGGTGGTTTTTATAAATATAATCAACGATGTTTACGTCCAGATTAGGCAGTGGAATCTGCCTGCAGTTGTTCTGTCCAGGGTCGTGCTCGGTGTTGAACTTAACTGCAGAGAGTGGAAGTAATTATCAAAGGTTGCGGAAATGAGGCGTGGGAGAAATTTCGAGCAGAAGTCGCTCGTTGACTTGGTCTAAAAATGTGCCATTCGAATTATTTCCATAATCGATTACTACAATTCGAATGGAACAAAAAATCGAATAATTGAACAGTGAACGTTGGCGATTTTTACTATAGTATAACTTCGAAAACTCGAAGTCGGAGGGGGACACCGAAAAAATTCTAGATATCGAGGTTTCGAGACTGCGAGGTGAAATAAAAGGGAGATACGTTTGAAAGGGGAAGCCCATTTATTCGGGATATCAAGGTTTTCGAGTTATCAAGGTTCGAGATATCGAGATTACTCTGCATTAGAATAGTATGCGCGATTTTCACTATTCGAAAAGTATTCACGGTTTTAAAATTCGAATAGTATTCGCGATTTCTATTCGAGATTTCGAATGTCGTGTGTTATTTGAATACCTTAAGCTGCGCATTCGAATGTATTTTGCAAAATCCATTATCTCGAATTATTTTTAAAATGCATTCATTCGAAAACTTTCATTTATTCATGGCCATTGAGCAAGTGCCTAAGTTTCCCTGACTACATACTGTCTACAAAATGTTTATCGTATAAATTGCATTATTTGAAAAATAACTGAAAAAAGTGCAGCTATTCTTATCGAATATTTATTTAGTGTAGTGATTTTGTAACTGATAGAAAGGTTTAAGTCTTCTCCGGAAATCAGAGATTGGAATTACACTTCCGTATGGATGTGGATATCACGCAACGGTTGTGCACGTTGTGTAAAACAGCTGTGTCAGAGGATTTTTAAGTTTCAAATTTAATTTCCTCTGTAAGGTAAATTTAGAATAAAATATAGTGGGTTAGTCAAAGTTTATATTTTTTATTGTGCATTTTGTTCTAACATTATCAAATCATATAAAAATATGGGAACATCTTGTGTTTAAAGTCCTTAACCAATATAAGAATATCCCATATTTCTATCGATAATCGTCTTACAGTTATGAAGAACACTATTTTCACTTTAACTGCTTAAACTACTTGAATTTAAACTTTATTTTGTACATTTTTTATCGACCTTCATAAATACTATTTTTGTTGTGTAAAATAATATATGGTTTAATTGTTTCAAATAATGGTGCTTAGAAACAGTGACTTTAAATTTAAAAAAAAATAGCAGAAAGGTAATTAAATAAACCCTTTTTTAAAGTTTCAGACGTTTTGAAATTATAGAAATTCATTCTATAGGAATACGAAAAAAAAAAAAAAAATCTCGAAGATAATTTTAAGTATATTGCCTGAATGCGTATCGTCAGAAAATAAATTTTCAAATACCAGCATCGCGTAGCCTACAGTTAAAAGATATATTGCCCAAACTTAGAACCAAAAAAATGGCATTTTATCAGTAGCCATATTTAGAATATTAAATCACTTTTGTATGAACATTGTTTGCACAGGAGTTGGTATCCAAATAATTATAGAATGTCCAACTAAAAATATGAGATTCGAAAATTCAACCTGGGAATCGAGCGCCTAAATACGACAAATGCGTGGTTTCGAAATCCCTTTCGGTGACCGATGACGGTTTCTGAAGGGTTACCAACCAGAAGCTCGTCTTTCTTCAAACGAAGATCTTATTTGAGAATCACTGAAAGCGCGCTTGATAGCGTGACTTAAACACAAACAAACATTTTTTTAAAATTATTATTTGATTGTAGAAAATTAAATATGCCCCTTTTTCGGCGTTTTGAATAAAAACTACGAAATTAGACCTCTAGGATGTTACACTTCCCTTACAAAGTTGGGCAACACCGTTTGTGCACACAGATAGCACCACAGCTCACTCAGTAACTGCTGGTGTAGACATCGAATAGAAGACAATATTTACAAAATGTTTGTTTACAATGACGATGACATACAAAGAAACATTATTTACGGTTATATTAATTTTAATTCAGTTTTAAATTCACGCTAAACTCAAACTGTTAGTGAAATCTCAATGCTCATATTAAAATATTAAAAGCATATTAGAGAAACAACAACCAGTAATGAACTCAAAGCCATTTTCTGGCGTAAATACATCCACTCGCAACAAATAATCCCAATATTTGAATCATCTCGAGATTGAACACACACATATCTTTTTCTTTCTTTCTTTTTAATTCATTTGTTGCTGAGGCAGCCACGTAAACTGCACTATTTCAAAGTGTAAAGAATATTTAAAATTCAGTGCTCGCGTTCATAACCTAGTTCATTTTCTAGGTAGGAAAATTAAAAACGTGCAAAACTGGCTATCAGTCAGCCCGGAAAATGCCTTATCCTTTAACCGTTAGAATGTCTGCGCGGCACTTGATTTCCAATGTTTACATATTTGAAAGAAGTCCCAGCAATCAGCTACGGGGAGTGTCATCTTCTACAGTCTGTCTCCGTGTCGAAACCTAATCATTAATTTTTCTTCTAAAATTGTACGCAGTCAGACTATGTTATTCCGTTCCAAACACAGTTTAGCATCGGAGCATCTCTGCTGCTCTGATGTTTTTGACCCATTCCCACAGAGGGTTGCTGACGTTCACAGCGTCTTACCCTGAACAAGCATTAGCCTTTTCAGGAACAAAAGAAAACAATGGGGCACTTTAGAAAATAATTACGAAGTCCGCCTACAACAACGTTAAACCGGGAAGAAAAAGTAATACATTTCTCTCAAGGTCGGTCGACCTGCGGCTCAATGTAATCTCTTCATCACTGAAGGGAGGAAAAAAGGTGAAAGCTGCAAATTGTAGAGATTACGATTAATACACCTCCGTCTGAAAGATAGAAGTCCCTTCTTAGTATGCCGTTACGGTTGTATGTTCAGTCAAAAAACGTAACGAGTTGCCAAGAAGTTACAACTTTTTTTCTCTGCCCGAATTTGCGTTTTAAAACCTGACTAAATGAAATGTTTTCTTTCCAAAAGTTTACCGTTGTTCATCCTTAATCAGTCTCGTAAGCTCACCCAAGATTTTTTTACCCAAGGAGTGCTTGATAATAGTAGTTATAAAACCAATATAACATTTCTTTATTTTTTTCCTTTTTTAGGGGGGGGGGGTTGAATTGTGCCTGAAAGTGTTCGCATATAAAAATGAATTTAAAAAAAATAATAATAAATAAATAAATAGAAAAAAACTATACGAATCGAATTTAAAATCTTTGCAATTCGAAAAACATACATTAGGGGAGAAAAATTAGGTTTGGCTTGGGTGCATAGAAGAAACTTAAATTTCTGAATGGGAACTTTGAAATATGCCATAAAAATATCAAGAAGAACTTTCCAATTTATCCCCGAATAAGTGTTTTTTTCCCTTATCTTGTTTACTCATTTTGTTACTTCATTAACTTATCTTAATTTCAGCACCAAGCCAGCTACTGGGAATCTGAATATTTTTTGCACTGAGTTTAAAATCTGAATTTTTGATACCTAGAGCCTCTGGTGATAAAAAAGGGAAGTATAGCAAAATAATATTGAAGATAAATGTCTAAATTTGTACTAGATAGTACCATTTGATAAAATGTTCTAAAGTAAAAATCTTGCTATAATAAATTATCTCGTAAAGTTTTAGTTGCTAGTGCACCTAATCTTTTTCCTACCTTATTCTGAATATTTTTTCATGCTACATTGCGCACTTAACTTTAATAGATAAAGAATTAAAGCATGGTACCACCTTTTTGGTACACCCTGTATATTCAAAAATTATCTGAAGATAACCTTCTGGATAGATATTTACTGCACTTCCTAGAAATTTTATGCAATTATCATTAACTTGACTGTAACACCAATAACTAACGTAAGCGTCAATTACTGGTGAAATCCATTTTTTTTTTTTTTTACCCAGTACTTGACACCCCATCTTAAATAAATAAATTTATTTATTAAAAAAACTGTGCAGACTTATTTATGTACTATTATCTGATACAATTTCGTTTATATTGAGTTCCAAAAAATTATGCTTCATATAGAAAAGGTTGATAATGAACTAATTTTAATTTCAGGATTAAGCCAGCTACTGAGAATCAGGCTTTTTTCTTTGTTTCTTCTTTTTTTTTCTTCCTTTCACTGAGTTTAAAATCTCAATTTCTGATACTTATAGGCCTCTAGTGGTTAAAAAAATTGCATTAAACTAAGAGATGTCTTAAATTACACTAGATAGCACCATTTGATAATAGTTTTGAAATAACAGATTACTATAATAAATTATCTGCCAAAGTGAAAATTACTGGTGCAGTGTAAACTGCTAATGCACCTATCCTATAGAAGTTTGAAAATTTTGTACAACTGCTGTGCGATATTATTTTCCAAAGAAAACGAATGTTATTTTTCAATTTTCATTACTAAATAAAAATATTAAAATATCGTGTCGTCTTGTTATATAACATTTAACTGGCGCATGAAATAAAATATATGTAATATAGCTTGCCTTTTATTTCAAAATAAGATTATTTTCCGATGACTTTTTCACACTTGGATAAACCCTTTTTGCCTGATGGAAAACATTTTTTTAAAAACAATTTCCTCACATATTTTATTCAAAACATTTAGAAACAAAATCTAACATCAATCAACAAAACTTTCTCAAAGATATATGCAAATGAGTTTCCTTTCCCCCGGAGAAAAATAATTCTAATCACTCAAACCTGCCACGCAATTTTGATTCGTGTAAAAACTAGAAATAAACAAATTTTCAGTTCCAAGCAGCGTTCTGCAGACAATTGTTCCGAAAATCACATTTCCGTTTTGGCTTTGAGTCACGTTTCCTATTGATACGGAAAGTTTGTATTGTATGGCTAAATACTTAGCTCTGAAAACACTTCCCTCTCTTCCCAATTAAATAGGTTTCTGTTTTACCATGAAAATATATTAATTTCATTAATGGCATTCAGATAACTAAGTATTTTGCACTTTTCAAAGATATTAGTAACAAAATATACTACAATAAAGTACCATAAAGGTTTTTTTTTCCCCAAAACACATTATATTTTTTTCTCTTTCTAAACTGCAAGTCGTTGTAAAATTATAAATAGTAACACAAGAAAATTTGGTTTTTCCTAATATATCAAAAGACAAATTTGTCTCATCTGCAGTTCAACTATACCTAAGTCTCCTTTCCGAAAACTACACCGCTCCTCTCTGAGTGAAATATATACCTGGCGTTAAATTAAGTAATAATAATAATGATAATAAAATTTCAGCCGCATAAATATAGCGAATTTGATGCAAATAGTGATTAAACCGAATGGAGTCCCTGCTATTACTAAGTTTATCAATGAAAATAAACCTAAAGTTTAAGTAAAATACCAATGCAAAGTACTTTCTATATTTATTGATGCTAAATATCCGTTTTATGCAAGATTAAATTATGTTCTTTCACAATCATTTGAATGCTGGCTGTTGGAAACAAAGCAATGTTAAAACTGTTAATGTGGAGAGAAAAGCTTAGAACAGCTCGAATTTCAAGTGTCTTACTTTTTAAAATGCAGTTTAATTTGGAATAAGTTGTTCTGAAAAGAGGCTCGCATATATCACACGAGCATTTTGACAGAGCATGCAAGTGTGAACACGCGCGTAAAGAAATTTATTATTCAGATGTATGTTGTAAGTTCTTTCAAGGAGTATTGGAATCTGACTTTCTTAACACCCCCGCTCGTTTTAAAGAGATTTTTCCCTGGGGCGAAATTCGTGAAGAAGGTCTTTGAAAAAAAAATTAAATAATTTACCGCCAAAAATATACCACAGAGTGTGATGATGACATATTACACTCATAATTTTTTGAGAAAAGTGGAACAACGAAATACATATATAGAGAAAGACAGAGAGAGAGAGAGAGAAGAAAGAGAAAGGGAAGAGAATAGAGAGAAAAGATAAGAAAGAGAGAAAGAGAGTGTAATTATAAAGAGTAGAGTGATGTACAAACTTGTACAAAACTAGCTTATAGGGTAAAGAAACATATGCGACATAGAATTATAACCCTACTTAAATAATATTTTCCTATTTTGATGTACCTAAATTCAATAATTTTGTTATTTTGTTTCTACAGGTGCTTTTACTTGTTTTCAATTCATTGGTTATATTTAGTTTACTGTTTATTAATCTTGTTAATTTTGTTATTTATTTGTTAAGATTACTATTTATTATATGATAATGCTTTAGCATTTTCAGACCTTCCATTGGCAATTGAGGACACAAGAAGTACCTATACTATCATACAGGATAGATGTCTTGATTTGTGCAAATAAAGAAAATACCAATTTTCCTCAAAATTTTAATGATCAAGATTTTTAATTTCAATTTTTTAAATACAAATTTAATCTATACTATCGAAAGAAAAATTATTTAATTTAAAGAGAAATTGTGTAATCAGGTTTTAAAGGGTTAAAATAAACGTGAGTTCCAAGATTATTTTAGAATTGATATGTACTCGTGTAAGAACTGAAAACTATAGATAATGAGCACTACGTGTTACCGTTTGTACAAGTCAAGCGAAACTTCATTGTAAGCAAATTAAAAATTCTTATTTTCTCCTTTTTCATTTATAAAGATGAACAACAGTATACAAATAACTTTATTTGTGAGACCTATGATGTCGTCACACATAAACAGACAAGAAATAGAAGATTAGATGGGCGTGCCTCCCAATAAAGTTTCACATAGTGTCATTCGGAGCAGAACTGACCTCCAAAAAGAAAGTGATACGTACTATTGTCACAGCAGGGCATACATACAAAAGAAACCTCGATAGAATTCACGAAAAAATAAAGCACAATGGATGAAGGTATAACCTAATGAATAGTGGTAATCAATTTTCTTACACATTTTAATAAAATAAAATAAAATAAATTTGAAAAGTTTTACAATCAGAAAGTTTTTAGTTTTAAAAATCTTTCCAAAAAGAATTAGTCACATTTTTCTAAACGAATGTTGATAGATTTTTGAGTACCAAAAATGAAAATTATTAACTAAAAATACAAGTATTTTTGGTACAGCAAGCTTTTTCCAAAAATACTGTAGACCCTAGTTTACTTATTCACATTTCAGTTCTGCACATCATGTTAAACACTTCAGAGATAAATGCTAGAAAGTCTGAAAAATCGGACAGAACATCCAATTTTTCAAAGGTTCCTAGATTGCTCTCTTACATCTTGTATAACCTAGTAATAGCTGCTTATTTAATATTATGTATTTAATATACATATTATGTATACATATATGTATTAATTAATGTACAGGAATGCTTTCTACGTACATTATCACATAGCAGGGACGTAGCTATAGCTTTCACATGGGAGGGATCCATTCTTACTGTAAAATTTGATTGACGGTAAATTTTACTATAAATAACTTGTAAAAAATTTGAGTTACATTACAAATTTTTAATCTTTCTAGCAATTTTATTTATTACCATTAAAATATAGAGTTTATATGTGGATATTCGGCTGAAATTACCAACTACTTAAGCTTTTTCAACTGGTAGCACCCTGCAGCGGTACATTCGGAAGGTATGAAACTTTGACTTGAAAAGTTTAAAAAATTCATTCAACTGCAGCTTAAAGTTAACGACCACGCAATATTTTTAAATATATATTAAAATAATACATGTACTAAAAATAAATACTGTTTACATCAAGCCAAGTACATTTAAACCATATCTCACAGGCTGTCCATTTCGGATTGTGCATTGTTCTAGCCTCACAATTTTCTTGTATCTAATTACCTTTTGTAATCAAAACTCACATATCTTTTATAAATGTAAATTACATTTTCATGTTTCGATATCTATCAGGCACATTTATTCATCAAAGGTTATAGAAGATCTAGAGAAACTCAGAATGCATAACTTCTGCTGTTAGTTTCCGATCAGGAATTCTAGCATGCTTGATATTTACAAACTGCAAATATCTATAAAACTCTACCACACATAATTTGTTTTATTGAATCCGTAAAATAAAAAGTCAATTAATTAATCTCTCCACAAGTACATCTGTTTTTTCTTCCGATGTACAAAATAGTCGTTACCGTGGCTAATTATGCCTGATTAAATCTCAAAAGTGAGCATCACATAAAGTAATGCGCCTGACTGTGGATCGAAATAATCGTTCTTACATTTAGGTATTACTATTAGGTAAATACTCTATAGGTATTTTGTCGTTTTAGATAATGGCGGATTTTATTTTTTTTTTATAGGGGAGGAGCAAATTTTTAAGAAGAACTTATTTGACCTACATAAAATGACAAAATGTAGAATAAAACAAAATGTTACAGTAAAGTAATGTAATATTAATTAATTAATTGATTTTTTTGAAGGGGGTGCTAATTTTCTAAAAAAAATCTCATTTGACGCATAAATTGTACAAGATACAACTCTTGAGAGCAGTTCGCCTTCTTGCCTTAGAGAAACTATTACTCCCAGAGGACTCTATAGATCCAAACTCCACCCACAGTAATAAAGTACAATATATCTTCAAGTACATGTCAAAATAGAATTCTTTGTAAAAGACAAAAAAACGGAGCAACAAATTTTGAATAGGACGCAAATATAAGGCCGAAATTTTATTGTAAAAGCAATTTTGATTTTTAAAAAAAGAAAAGAAAAAGAGTGGTGAGAATAATAATATACTAAAAATTGTCACTATACTATTGTAAAGTGACAATTTAAAAATACTCAAATTTAAAAAATGTCCTAAAAAGAAAAATGTAAGAAAAATATGATAGCGAGAGAAAATAATAAATGCTAATCAATCTCAGTCAGAGTCCGAGGTAGAGAGCTGAAATATTATAGATAATTGTTGTATAAACCTTGATCGTGAATTTTCTATTTCAGAAAAGACTTATTATTTTCTTAGTAAGATGAGGGTTTTTAGAATATAACGGCTACTGCTTGTCTGTTTGATAAGGCGACTTTTTTATGTGATATTTTCTTCTTAAACAACAGGAGACGAAAAAGTGTAATGCTGATCCAACATTATTGCATATGCAGTTTATTGAGGGAGATCTATTAATTCTATTTAGATAGGTTGGAAATGGTCCATGATTGCTAAAAAAGAGATCTAAATTGTGTTGTAATATGAAATCTTTTGAAACTATTCTTAAAAAGTTATACGTACCTATTGATTTTTGAGACTGGTCCTATTTTAGTTACCAGTCATTTAATTTTATTTTCTTAAGCTTATATTTGAGGCTGAATAATTGGATACAAATTGTACAGTGAAACAAAAGTTTACCCATAAACATTTTTTTTTGGGGGGGGGGTTGAATCCCCTAGCCCTTTTCCTGGTTCCACCAGTGGTTTTAGACAGAGCTATATTAATATTTTATTCTTTGTCTACTTTAATGGTTTGTATGTTCAGCAATCCTTAATACATTTGTTTGGTTCGTCGATTAATGTTAATTTTAGTTACTTACTCGAAAAAATTCGACTTTTCCTTGACATCGTTTTTTTTTTCTTGATATTAAAAATATTCTTTTCTTATTCAATCATCTTTTTTGTTTGTTTGTTTTGTAGAAGAAAAAAATGTCATTCCCTCCATAGTTCCGTTGTCTTTGTTAACGGGAAATATGTCGTGATATTCCATCTATGTCTTACATGTCCGTGAAAGCATCTTCGTTGTTTTTTGTAGGAAAGTTTCACTCCTCGAGTTTTGAGAGCTCTTCACGCTATGGCCGCTTTTCCCATCAATTAGCTGACATATTTTCTTTACCGAGAGAAAGTTTCGAGCAATTTCGCCGTTTACGCACGCGGAATCCGATACGCACAGAAAATGTCGTGAATATTTCTCTTCGGAAGATTGGCATCAATTAATTTTGAAGATATATAACCACGATAAAATTTCAATATTTCGATCGCAGATCGATAGATAGGCCGGTTAATGACCTTCATAGGTAAGGGGAAAAAAAAAAAAAAAAACTATCACAAACTTGTCGGAGTCAGATGCCAGATGTTTTCGGTCACTTGTTTGATTTTTTTTTTCCCCAAAGCATCAAGCTTGTGCTCTTGGGTCAAGCCTCTGTCGAAATTCCTCACTATATACACCCTCATTAGAAGGGTGCGGGTGGGGGTTCAAACACCTTGAATAAAGGCATCCCTATTCAATAATCGACATTTTCAACAGAAGAGGGCGGAAATTGGTTCAGTTGAAAACAATTTTTCCGTTCCTTATGAGCAGAATCAACACATCCTTTAGATGAGTGATTCCTTACTGGTGGTCCGTGAGGCAGGTCATATTTGAAAATAGAAGAAAAGTGTTGTAATAAGAATAGTAATAATTTACATGGAAACGCACGAAATAAATTGCAGGCAGGAATAGAACGCATGATGCTTTCGGGATTCTTTTCCTAATTTTCAATTTTATTTTATTTTATTTTATTAGCACTCGGGTGCTATTTCTTTCAAGCACGGGATTTTTGTCTACGCGGCGCGCCGTGGTCGCTTTTCCGTTTGATCATGTTTTCTGCAGAGGGATTTGATATTGCTTATTGCTAACGGAAACATGGACTATCCCTTCAGATGATTTTCGAAAACCAGGATTCACTTTGGTCGAATGGATAGACAGTGGTTTCCAAAACAGAAAGCCATCTAGAGTTATGATTTTTATAGAGGAAAACTTTATAAAAATCACTTTATAAAAAGAGTATGAAACACTTTACCCGTGCCAGATCAATGGTATTAAAATGATTATTGCCTATATTCAAGATAAAGTGAGATTTGCAGTTACATACGCTAGTCTCGAATTTCTTATGAAGATAAATTAGACGCAATATTCCAAACGTTACTGAAGGAGGATGATTGTTAACTCTTTTAGTAGGACATTTTAACATAGAATTAAATTCCGATCAAGAATCCAATTTCATAACTGAAATGAACACTTTAGATTTTCTAATACGCACTCATCCAAAACATTTCACCGCTAGGGGCCAAACAACAATGGATGCAATTTTCAGCAACAAAATTATGCGAACAGGAGACTCTATGAGCACTTACAGTTATCATTTTCCTCTATATGGCAGAATTGATTGAATAGATTTTTTTAAAAAATCTTAAATTCTTCTAGCCGAGTGCGTAAATAAAATCTGGAAGAATTTTAGATTTTTTTTAAATTTATTTTTTGGCTCAATGTTTAATTTTATAATTACATTTTGCCTACTGTACGGCTGTCCATCTAACGGTCTGGAATTTTGGTCGGTTTTCACCAGATGTAACGTGAATACCCGTTTTCGAAATTTCGTAAAAGGCTAAAAAATCAGGGTTTAAGATACGGTCGCATTTTTTAATAATGCGAAAAGACTTTCCAAATGCTAAAATGAAACGAATGGGTTTGCGCTTTTTGCAAAGTATCCGGAGAAAAATTGCTTTCACGCCAACGAGATAGCAGTTTCTCATTTGCGTCCTTCTAGTATTTTTGCAAAAGTTTTTTTATTTATTTTTTTAACGAAGAATTTTTGAACTCAGTTTAAATCCTGCGCCAAATCATGAAAAGTCAAGGCCGTCATTCGAAGATAGGAGAACTTTCTTCCTAAAAGAAAGAAAAGCAGACACTCATCTTCAAAATTTTAAAAGGACGCGCAAACTATGAAAAATTTTCCCGATTTCAAGGTTGAAAAATTTTTACACGTGTCATTCTATTAGCCCCCACCTTCTCTCTTCCAAAGTTTTTGAAAAATGATCAATCTGTAAAATTTTAAGTCATAAGGAGATCCATGACGACTTTAGTTCATCTGGAAACTTACTGCTCTAGATACACTATACAATTTCCGATTCTTGTAATGATGTATATACTATTTACTAACACCGTGGCACTGTTTGTAAACAGCGAATTACCCTCCGGGGCAGCTTATCGACGGTTGCCCAATCGACGCTTATCTCTATGGAGAAGTGCGAGAAACGGTTCAAAAGAAAAAAAACAGCCTGATCCGAGAGCCAGCCTGCACCGTCTGGTCGAGCCCGAAAGCCGGCCGACCTTGCTGGCCGTGATACGCGGCCGGGAAGTAGGAAATGGACGTCCAAGGAAACAGGGCCCGATGGGAGCTTTGCCCTTGGCTTCTTCACAGCCAGAGAAGCCCTTTCTACTAATTAAGCGACTTGTAACGAGCTGCTTCCCGAAAAAACCCAGCACAATGGGATGTGTCGCCACACAAAAGAGCCCTGGGATTTAATTATCGCGTAAAGACACGATCGTAGATTTCGCTCGGAATCTAGTAGCTAATGATGAAATTGTTCGGGGGGGAGGGGGGAGATTAATACGGTTTTTCGCAATTTTTAAGGTGATTAATGAGTGCTTATGTAGAATATACTTCATACGTGACGAATGCAAGATTCTAATACTTGAAATGTAGTTATTGTTTCCTTTTTAATGGCAAATTCAAAAATTGCATTGTATTTTGAATAATCTGAAATAGGTCACCTATAAAAAACTTCAGAACAGGTGCATTCAAGCTTAAAAATAATAATCCATATAAATAAAACATTGTGTAAACTGTCCGTTAGTTTGTCTGTCTGTCTGTCTGTCTGCGCCTCGCGTAGCTCCGAAACGGGTGATCGTAGACCTACCAAATTTTGTACGGAAATTCTCCAAGACGGGTCTCGACACACCTCGAAGTGATTTTTTCAAAAATGTTTTATTTTATGTTTTGTCCGATTTTTAGCGATTTTTCTTGCGTAATACATAATAACGCCGGTAATTGCACTCGCAAGAAAACGATAGTTACATCATCGTATAGAGGAGAAAATTTTCTTTTAAAAACTGTTTGTTCGGACTGTGTAACACAATTTGCAGATTTTGGGGAATTTTTCAAATAAAATTAAATTTGACGCTGACTTTCGTAAAATATTTTTAAAATTGCTGCATCTTGAATTCTATCCGTCATAAATTTTTTATGTTTCGGCAAAAGACGAAGCACACAATTCCCCCAATTTTAAAAGAAGAACGGAGGGAAAATATAAATTAGGAGAATTTTTACGAATTTTTAAGTAAAGAAGGATTTTCATTTCAGTAGCACCTGCTTATAAATTTCGGTTTGATATCTTGCGGTTTGGTTGTCATGGGTACAGTAACAAAGATTAAAATTGCCTGTTGAAAAAAATAAATAAAAACGGGTCCCGCGCCATATCTCGAAGCGATTGTTTGCGAAATTCGAATTAAAATATCTGTTGTTTATTGCCTTAATGCGCCAAATACTACTGTTATTGTACAACTAAAAGGCAAAGACCGTTTTGAAGCAATTACAACGAGCGCTCTTCTGAAAACGTGAAAAAAGTTTCTCATTCCAAAGATTTCATTTTGTGTACATAGTTATTCTTATGTCCAAACAGACGATTTCTTTGCTTGGCTCGATTTCCTTTTATAAATACTGGATTTATTTGTGAGAAGAAAAATTAAACTGCATAATCTAGGAAAACAATTTTAAAGCCTTTATAAATAGCGCAGTCTTATCTCTTATCTCTTTTCTTTTTGTAAAGGGTTGCAAGAGAGGGTGACGTATTTAAAAAAAAAAAAAAAAAATGTTCATTTCATGTAGTGTCTGAGGTATTTAACGCTAAAACGTGAACCTAAAAGACAGCATGTAAGCGGAAATAAGACATTTTGAAAGTGAGAAGTTCACTGCAAACGGTCCATTTTCACTTTTTTGATACCGAATGACGCTGGCATAGTTGTTTTTGTGTGTGTGTGTGTGTGTGTCATTATATTGCAATGATCTCAGGTTATTACATATATGACGCAAATTTTAAGTCAAGAGTGAAATAATTTTGCTTTTTCTAGATTCCACATAACTGAAATTAATTCGAATTACACATGTGAGGAAACTTTTCGTTTCCTACCGTGCGAAGAACGGGCACGCAGCTAGTAATAATAATAAAGAACGCTGAAAATGGAGAATACGTCTAAAGCAGGTTTGTTCAAATCTCATCCACATATATTTATAACCAGACTTCTACAATATTTGTGCTCATGTACAGTACCTAGGGGGAGGGAAAAAAGATCTGATCGCATGTGACAGTGACATGACTTTATGTTTTTATTAACGCGCAGCTGAGGAAAAGTATGTTTTGCTTTAATAGTAATGTTCTTTAATATTTTGTAACGCTATATCAACGAGAAATTTTAAACTTGAATTATAAAATAATGAATGTATTTCCTTTTTTTCCCTAAAATGCTTTCTAGAGAAACTTAGTCGACCTTTTAGTATTCGGCCAGGAAAGACAAGACAAACTGAAAACAAGAATTATAATAACGAGTCCACCCTATTATTCTACAAAATATATGATCACATGTATACTTTTTTAAGAATATTTAATTAAATTATTTTTTATTAATTTAATATATTTAATTAATTAAAAAATATTTAATAAAATGTAAATCATGTTAATTTTTAGATAATGTTTCTCTCACTTCTGATTCAGCATAGCAAAATAGGGATGGACGCGAGAGGAAAAATAATTCTTAATATAGAAATAAATTAATGAACGAAAAATAGTATTAATGTGAAAAAAGCGTGGGGTGCTTTGTGCTATATTTTTTGTATCATTTTTGTACTTATCGTACCGATCGAATATTCTCAAAAACTGATATATGGAGCACTCCACGCTTTTTTCACAATAATACTATTTTTCATTCATTAATTTATTTCTATATTAAGAATTATTTTTCGCTTTTTAGTTTGTTCAATTTATCACTAAAGCGTGTTTTTTGGTTTTTTAAACTATATTTTTATTTTTCACTTTTTAGTTCGATTTGCTATAAAAACGTGTTTTTTAGTTTTTGTTAAACTGTATGTATTTAAAATTTATTTTTAATTTTCGATATCTCTCATAAGACACTAAGGAACACTAAGTTGGAAAGTACAAACTGCGGGATAATTTATTTGCACTGTGCACCAGTGGCGTAGCCAGGATTTTATTTCGGGGTGGGCTGGGTATCAAATTGTAAGCTAAATATCAAATTGTAAGCTAAGTAAAGGGTCCCATTTCGGTGGGGGGGAGCAGCCCCCTGAGCCCCCCTCTTGCTACGCCCCTGCTGTGCACCAAAGTATTAATCAACCTGCAATACGAGATTTTTTGCTAACAGTAAGAAGCGAAATACTGTGTCATATTTTACAGTTATTAATATTATTACAGTACAGTGCAACAATAATTATTGCTGTACATTACAGTATTATTATCAAAGTTCTGCACTTTATTAATATCACTGCATACTGTATGTACAGTACTCTACAGTCCTTCAATTTATGTCCCTCTATCTTTTTGATCATTAATTATGTGTATTTACACTCATTGCCATAAAAATTAGCGTACCAAGAAATAGTTGTTAGAATGACATGAAATTTTACATACGTAAGAACTACGTCGATGTAAGTAAGTAATCACAAAATCAAAGTAAACTAATTATTTATCGCAGGAAAACCTACAAATGAATGGATGTTTTAATACCCTCTTGTATCACGACCTCTTGCGTAAATGCATGATGCGATACGGGCGGGTACTGAAGCATACAAGTCCCGTATGTGTCATGTGGCATTTCGTTCCACAGTTGCTGTAAATGTGCCTCTAATTCGATCAAACTCGTAGGCTGTCCAACTTGTCGTCCCAGTGATCCCAGATATGATCTAAAGGTGACAAATCTCGGTATTGAGCAAGCCAGGGAAGGGTGGTAATGTGGCGGAGGCAATCCTGTAACACCCTTGCTATGTGTAGCTGAGAGTTGTCCTATTGAAAAATAGCTCCTGAAAGCCCTGTCATGAGTGGCAGTATATGTGGTTACATATCACACCAGCTGTAGGGGCAGTGCGCCGTTGAAAAGCAAAGGCAGGATTGAGGCGTTCACCACGGGGCCTCCACTCACGTACACGATTGTCATGAGCGCCCAAAGTTGAATCTGCATTCGTCGCTGAAGATGACATGTGTCCACTCGGTTGCAGTCCTATCCCGTTGAGCTCGACACCATTACAAACGGAGGCAACGCGACGATGTCTGGGTGTCATAGTCAGAACACGTAATTGGAGCGGCGATTGCAAATGTCCTTCAGTCATGCACTTTTTCGATGGTACGGACAGATGCAGGAACCCGTAGTGAAGATGCTGCATGTGTCCAGATGGCAGATAAGGAAACGGCGCTGCGTGCACGTTGTATGATGTGACGATCTTCAAGATTACTGATCTGTCGAGAGCGTCTTGAGCCTGGTCTCCTTGTAAGGGACTTCTCTCTTGCCCACTAGTTCCAACACCTCCTCGCAGTAGAATCAGAATGGCGTAAGAGGTGGGCTACTCGCCGAGCTGACCACCTGGATTCCATCATCCCGATGATTTTTCCTCTCTTGGACTCTGACAGCTGTTCATATTGTCTTCTATGGCGGCGGAACGGCATCTCTATTTAAAAGGGATATTTTAGCAGCAGATTAATTACAGGATAAAAAGTGTTCCGTTGAATTAAACAAAATGTCTTTAGTTAAGTAGTTTGGTAGATTTATTTTGTTGATTTAGCAAAAGTTTATTTGATTCAAGCAAGCTGATTTAATCAAACGCTTTTAATTTTGACAAAACGTTTTTGTTGAAAACTCAGAAACAGTGACATTTGAAATCATTGAACAGTCAATGTACGCATATGTCAAGGCATGCGCGTGCGCAGGATTGTGCAGTCCGGAGAGGCGAAGAGAGGACGTCCATGTTCGTTAGGCGAAATCGGAGCTTGTTATGTTAGTAACGGAGCATAGACGTAACTTATTAATGGCAAGAAAGGGTAACTGCCCCCTATAAAATTCCCCAAATCACCTATTTGAAAATAGTATTTCCTACAATAGGAAACCGTCTGCCTTCCCCTCTCTCCAATATTACATTCCAATTTACGCCAATGTAACGGAGTAGTTATGTCTGCTAATACATTTAAGTATGGGTAATATCGATTACAAAACTATTGAATTAGATTTTTTCTAAGTTAATTGAAAGTTTCAAAGGTAAGTCTAATTCCACTCTAATAAAAAAAAAAAATCGATGCCGCAAGAAAGAGTCGCCTGATTGTAACGAAATTTCCTCGATGAACCTCAAGAGACAACAGAATGAACCATGATGTTTGAGGTCACATGGAAAATTTAATAAAACTTATTACCGGGATAACTGAGCACCTTAAATAATACGGGTATTGAGGAATTTGAAGATCATGAAACCTAAATTTAGATACGCCTGTGTGAGATAATACATTATGCAATTTGTCAATGTAATTCCAAATGACTTCTGAAAGCAATTAACATGGAACATTCGGATCATTTTATTAATTAGGTCACGCTCACTCACATTAGAAAGCTTTAATTAGAAAAATTAGCTAAATACAAACGTTTTAATTCGAAAAGAACATTACTTGCAACGTAATACGTCAATTTTAAAAATGTTCTGGTATTTCTTTTTTATATTTACGTAATATCATTTTTAAATAATAATAGCTTTTTTATTTTTTTTATAATCCATTTGTTTTATTTAAACATAAATGTTTAAATAAAAGAAAACTTCTAACACATAATAAGCTACAAGTGTATTTAATTTTTTAGCTTGAAAATTCTATCTTGTTTGAGTAATACATCATCATCAAACCCGCAACTACCATTTAGGGTTTAATCTGAAAGTATGCATTTGCATGGAACATCTGCACATACTAAAGAATACTTAAAATGTTCAGTAAAATGTTGTGCACTCCTCCCAAACTGTAATAATACATTTACTGGAAAAAGGTAATTGCTAGGTATTTCGTTCTGCCTGTTTAATAAGAAAAAAAATCTAGCGTAATAGAGGAACTCACGCAACGAACTTTTAGTTTTCTAACACTGTAACTACAACGACGATAAGCATGAGGAAGTCTTGGTATTCCTTCTTATTTGGGGAAGTTAGCAAGAGACTAATCACCGACTGCAAGCATTTCAACATCAAGCAGCTAGGCAGAAAAAAGTTATTGTTACCATCTACAAAACTTTCTTTTACGTTAACTGCTTATTACAAAAACTTTTTTCTTTAATTTTAAAGAAGAATGCAACGAAGTAATATATTTTTTAAAGTCTTGTTAGATGTTTATGTTTTTATTTTTTACTGTTAATTTGTTAAATTTTCAAATGATATAATCATAAATATATCAAGAAATCTATAAACAATCCAATAAGAAATAAAAGCTCGGTGGACAAAGGGTCATCGGACCTAGTTCTAGATGTAATCGGCAAGCCCCAATCCTTTGCGATTGGGAAAAAACAAAAGATTAATTTTTCTGCAGAATAAAAGTATGCGCCATTGCTGTTGTTGTTTTGATCGCTTTCATATATCAATTTTGTGAGACAGTCTCTAGGATCCATTAATAAAACATTCTGAAGATCTAATTTTAATGGGTGTCTAAATTGCAGATTTAGACACCCATTATATTTAAATATTCAAATTTTACTATCTCCGATTGGTATCATCATAATTTTTTATGCGTCCCACGAGAAAACAGTAAAATGATGAAAACTTCTGTAACAAATCCTTCAAGATTAGAAAAAATGGTTCGAAAGAATTCATTCGAAAACCAAAATGGCAAACGGCTCATCTGGCAATCAAAACTTCATCGATCATTTTCCATTATTATATACCCTCACTTGGCGTAATAGGATGAAGATTTGCCTCTGCTCATCGAGAGCAGCTGAAAAATAAATAGATAAAACCAGGAAGCAAAACGACATACGTCGGAAAACAAGCCGGGAGCGAGAAACAAACCAACAAACGCGTTCCATGATAGGATGGAATTTGGAATATAAAATAGCGTGCTGAAAATGGCCACGGTTCGATTATTACTGGCTGTTCTTTCGTACAGCTCTTCTTCACGCTGGTAGAAATTCAGGATTGGGGTCCATTTGTGCGTATAGAAAGATTCCGTTTTTAGCCACGGAACCGTGGATAATGGAGAAAATACAGTTATCGAATATCGAAGACCACAGAATGGCCGCGCACTACTAGTGGGCAGTCTAAATTAGGAGTGACGTTCGCATGAAGTGACCTAAGTCTAACCAACATATTCCCACAAATCTTTGGCGATATCGCAGACCTGAAAAAGTTGATGATCGCATGTAGAGATGGATGCGGGACAAAAGATAGGCCTGTCTCGTCTCGCAAAATCCTTGTACAGCAATGATTAAAATGACTGTATCGTCCGTCTTGCATCCATATCTAGTCCCAAAATTCTGAAGATCCATGTGACAAATATTCGGATAATTGTATAAATTTGTAGTGAATATATAAATCTGTGAATAATTTGTTTGTAGCTAAAACTGCATGAGGGCTATTGACTATAATTTACTCAGTTATGCTTCATCATAGTCAGTAACAATAATGATTTATCTATTGGAATCAATAATCGAATCAATACGGATAACAGATACCATTATGGATAACGAAACCAGTTTAAATCTAAAAACCTATGCAGTGAAACTAAAATACAGCTATATAAAACCTTTATATGATCTGTATGGCAGTGAGTACTAGACAATGTATAAGTTAGCTAAGAATAGATTAATGACATCTGAACGAAAAATTTTGAGAAGAATTTGTGGAGCAATAAGGGAAAATGGTGTTTAGCGAATAAGATATAATTCTGAACCACAGGAGAGGTTTTAGATAACCTTACATAGTAAAAGCAATTAAAGCCTCTCCATTAAGATGGCTAGGATATATCTACAGGTATGGAGATAAAAACCCAGAGAAGAAATTAACTTTTCAAAAGCCTAGGGGAAAGCTAAGGGGAGGCAGGCTACGGATGAGGTGGCTAGTGATTGTGGGGAAATGGTTAAAGAACATTGGTGTCAATAAATGGAAGATGGGTGGAAACTGACTGAGGCAGCCTTGGCTGGAAATCGGCTGTAGAGATTATGATGATGACGATGATGCTTCATCATCATGAATAAATGACTCCGCATAAATTCTTTTCCTGATATACGTTTTTACTAACCCTAAATTAATGCTTGGTGATTTTTTAGACGTGTGGAAAATGTAATTAGATTTTAAACTGTCTTTTGTACAAAATTTATGAGTCGAATATTTTCGATTTACATTTTTGCTAATAATATTTTATAATGAGAATAGCAATACCAAAAGGTGTTAATGAATAATAAATTTTAATTTTTAAAAAAGTTACAATAGCTAGTAAAATTTACAGATATTTTATTACTCATAAACAATGTAAACGACACATATTTTATTGATGATTGGGGTGTTTATACACCATAACTTTTGAATTAAAGAGATTCAGCACCTCATAATAAGAAAAATAGATGAAAATATAAGTTATGAGATTTATGTATTAAAATAGTCTAAATATCTTAAAGTACATCCATGGGTAGATCTAGGAAGCTTTCCCAGGATCCCGCTTTTGTGAAAACTGTTTATTTTTCTGAATTTTAATTCATATTTTTGTGAATTTCAATATCTATTTTTGTGAATTTTCATACCAATTTTTGTAAAAGTCGCTTTTTTTCTTATAATAATTTACAAAACAAATTAAAATACACGAGAAAATGCCAATGAAGGGTTGTTTTAACCGATTGTATTTTTATGAATGGGCAGTTTTAATAAATTGTAATTTTGTGAAGGGGGACGTAAACGGGCTCAAATTTTGTCTGCATCGATCCTTGACATCTTACTAAAATTTCTAAGCCATATTTCAATTGCAATGCCAGCTATAGCTGTTTGTATGAACACCTTGTCCTCAATAATTTATAACTGAATGAAACCTTTAATCGCTTCTTATCTGTTATTTATTTATTTATTTATTTAGAGCTAGCGAGGTATCCCCGCTAGCAAGCGGGGACATGCAACCAGTGTTATCATATATACGAGTCTCAAATAATATCCAGTTTCAAATCTAAGCCTCGCCAAAGTGTCAACATACACCATTTTGCAAAATTTTTTTACAGGGAATCATTCGAAGCATTGACTTAACAGCAATCAAAATGGAAAATATTTGTCACTTATATGGTTCGATCGCCAAAAAGTAAAGCAGACATTTATTTAAAAAGTTGCAGCATTTTTAAAATTATTAACAACATATAACGTTTTCTATTCACCGTTAACTCCGATGTACTAAATGCGAAGATTTCAATTTTCTGAAATTTGGTAGATAGATCGCTTGAAATCCTTTAATAATTGCATTATTTCTGAACGGATAATTAAAATTTAAGGCTGTATTCTAATAAAACCTATACACTTGTTTTCAAAAATGCTATTTCCTTAAGCTCTCAGTAAATTGCGCCAAGCCTAAATCTGTACAAAGCGCTAAAACTCACTTTCTCAAAATCGGCATATCAGCCATTTTATTTTTCGCAAAACTAAAAGATTTTACATGTTTGCCTCGGAAACATTGAGTCCTTATTGTTTTGCGTCTAAAACATTTCATTCCTGCTCTGATTTCCCATGCACACGACATTATAATAATAAGAAAAAAACCTTACTATAAACTAAAAAAAAAAAAAAACATCACTACTATTCTTTTATTTTTACTTTAAGAATTTAAAACATTTTTTTCCGGCAAAATCGCCTCACATGGCAACTGCGATGCTTATTTCACACTTTTTTCACTACAGGGGTTGCAATTACGGATAGCTTTGTGCGTGGAAAACATTAAAACATCGCTTGAACTCCGGGAACGGGTGGACTTTCAAAGTTTAAAAGTGTACTATCCTTTATTCTATATTATTTTACACATCTGTGAAAAATTTCAGGCTGATAGGTCCATTTTTGTGGATTTGTATACTAAACAAATCCACAAACAAACTGACAAACAGAATTTCATTTTTATTTATAAGGATTTTATCACCTTTGAAAAGCAAAGACTCTCAAATGTAGATGAAATTGTTTGAAAATTTTTCTACTTAAACCTTATATGACAAGAAAGAGATTTAAGGATCGTATTAGCTGTATATTGAAAGCTTTTTTTAAGTTAAAATACGGCATTCCTCATACTGTTCCCCCCTTTCCTTCACATAAGTTTTGTTTATTTTTTTTCCTCTGAAATTAATGCAATTAGCTAAAATCTAATCTTTAAACTTATTCAAAATAATACCATTTACATCCTAAATTGAAGCAGAAAAATTAAAAAAGAAGTAGCCTTTTAAAATTAATAGCAAAATTGTTACATTAAAAAAAATTCAAAATAATGTAATAATAATAATAATGATAAAGCTTTTTACATGTTATATTAACTGTGTTCAGCATCTACATAACAATACAAATGCTTAATTTCTTACTAATTTTGATATTTAAAAGAAACATAGCTTTGTGTTTGCAAAATTTTATTTATTTACTACTAATTTGAATTATTTTTATGAAAAAGTCATTTGTTACTAAGAGTGAAAGAAATGAAACTCTTAATTTATATTATTTTATAAGCGTTCCAGTTAGCTGTTTTTAAGAGTGTAATTATGGGTTTCTGTAACAAAATTCAAACACAAATATTTTATTTGACGATCTCTTTTCATCGTTTAATACAAATTAAACTAAAAATACAAATACTGGTTTTTCCTTTTTTTTACTAATTGTGATATTTAAAAGAAACAGCTTTGTGTTTCTAAAATTTGATTTATTTAGTATGAATTTGAACTATTTTTATTAGAAAGTTGTACATTACTAAGAGCTAAAGAAATGAAACTCTTAATTCATCTTATTTTATACATGTTAGAGTTTGCCAGAATGAATTCACCAATTTCATGACTCCGAGCAGAAATTTAGAAATGACTTGAGAGGGAAAATATATTTCTCGTCTCGCAAGACAGGTGTAAAGCTTTATCTCGTCTTGCAAAATCATTATATGTAATGATAAGAACGTCTGTCTCGTCTCGCATGAAAGCTGTAAATCTCTATCTCGTCTCGTTTCGCATTCATCTATACAGAAATTGTTAAGTTATTTGACAAAATTTTTACTGTCATAATTATTTCTTAGTTCAATTTCTACACATAAACAAGGTGGTTGTATAATTGTACTTCTCCAATAAAGAGCATTCTGCAACTGAAACGAGGGAGGAGGTTACCACTAAATTTGTAATATGGACTGTACACGAGATGTGCTCAATGAAGATTTTTAAAAATTCCAAAAATGCCTATAAGGTAGCACTTTACATAGTGAATTCAGCTCAAAAAATGATCCAAATTAGTTAATAAATGCTCAAAAATTATTGAATAAATGTTGAGTATTTACACATCTATAATTAGATATTTCCATTTTTAAATTTCCTGTTTTTTTATACAAAGTGCCAACTAGCGGACATTTTTTTAATTATGACTAACCCCCCCCCCCCAAATTCCCTGAGCGCAACGATAGCATGTACTATAGCTTATATGCCAAATTTGGTACAATCCGCTCACCCATTATAACTGTAGTAGAGCTCTGTTTATACACTGAAAAAAATGTTTTGTTGAATCAACAAAAATTTTGTTGAATCAACAAAATTTTCCGGTTGAAATACCGCCAACGAAATTTTTGTTGAATTAACAAAATAAGTTTTAAAAAATTATTTGGTTATTTCATCAAAATATTTTGTAAGTTTAACCAATGAATTTTGCTAAAATAAATAAATGTTTGGTTAATTTAACCAAAGTATTTGCTTAAATGGTTCATTTGGTTAAAATCAACCAAATTATTTGTTTTAATTAAGAATTTTTTTTTGTTTACTGGTATATTCATGGATCATTTAACAAAATCATTTTGTTGATTTTACTATGCTATTATTTTGTTGTTAATAATAATAATATAAACTGTTCCAACAAACTTATTCCATGTTCTCTTATAATGCTCTTTTCACACTTATATGGCAGCAGGGGCATTTTGGGGAGATGCATGTGAACAACCTTGAACTAGAATCGAAATTAAAAATAAAACACTTGTTATAAGCGCAAAGCGAATGAAGTAGTTTAAACATTGAAAACGTCAATTAAATCATCTAAGCATTTCCTCCGAATATGACATGAGCTATTCATTTTGATTGTATATTTTTTACTTATCACGAAGGCAGATGCGATTCTGATAGTTTACTTTCTTTGACAAATCTGACATTGAGTTGTTTTAAATTATGTAGATACAAATGAAAAAATTAAAACATAAAATGTAAATTTTAATGAATAGATAAAATAATTAGACTTACTTCAGAAACTTTCGACTAACTCGGTAAACGAACGGCTTTGTACTCCTGAATATCCGTGGTAGAATCAATCAGCTTGAATTGCAAAAAACATTACCACGGAGTTAAATCTTACATCAATCAAAAGTATTCAGTGCACAAAACAACAACAGGGGTCGGGACGACCTTAGGAAAAAGACACAAGGACTTAGAAGCGAATAGTGCCCAGGATTAAGGAGATTTTATATAACCATAGTTCAACGTATTAATAAAATGGACGTTATTAACTGTTTTTGAAAAAACAAATCTAATCTTTCGTCTCCTTCGCACAGCCCATTGACGAATGCGTAAATTGATTGGACCAATCAAAATCTTTCAACAATTTCAACGAAACTTTTTTGTTAAAATTAAAAGCATTTTGTCAAATCGATTTGGTTGAATCAAACAAACTTTTGTCAAATCAACAAAACAAAACTACCAAACTATTTAACCAAACAAATTTTGTTAAATTCAAGAAAATACTTTTTAGCGTGTAGGGGAAATTTAATTGTATAACCATCCTATACAACTTTTCAGATTGTAAGTGCCCCATCATATGTCATTTCCCATACCACAAACTCTAAATTGTGGAAAAGCACGATATACGAAGTTCTGAACTGAAACCGCAAAGCTGTTAAATTGGTAATATCCAAACTCCAAATCCGTGAGCTTTCTCTGTCAAATCCGATCGCAATTCTCAGACTATTTTACTAGTCTTCCACTCATTTTTTTCAGCTGATTCTTTCAAGCAAATTGATCCGGCAAAGACGAATTTCCTACACAGAATAGGTCATATCCTTCAGTGCTTGGAAATGTTATCTGCAACTTTCAGACCATTATCATAATGATATATACCTTACACGCAATTACGAAGCATCAAAACTTGCTAAAATACTTGGAAACGGAAAACTTAGACTTTCGTTACTAGAGCCTGAACATATTATTTTTCACTTTAACCCAAAACTTTCTCAAAACTGAAGTGAAGTGCGAATCAGTCGAAAACTTTCGCAAGCAAACACACAAACAAGAATATTCTTTTTTTCTTCTTCTTAACTATTAATATTTTACAGATGATTTGGCAGACGCTTTTCGATTCTGGGACGTAACGAAATTTTAATCTCTCCCTCTAAAGTTTACGGTTAATAAATTCAAAAACTAGAAATAAGCCCTAATTCTGGTAAAATTATGATTATTCCGTCCTTTAAGGAGTTTTTTTTTTTTTTTTTTTTTTTTTTAGCAGGAATCCTCCCTCCCGTCTTTTTGATGTAAGGTACTTATGTGTCTAAATTGTTTCGTTTTTGTTTCTCACAACTGTACTTCTAGATTAGATAATATTTTTTCGTCGGAAATTGTTTGAATACCATGCTGAAATCGTCAACCACAACACTAGCTAAAAGGGAAGGGATAGCACGAAGGTATGGGAAGAGTAACAAATCACAAGATACAAATGATATACTAGAGTGATTTAAAACCAAATAGAAAAAAATAAGTTACTACGTAAAGAAAATCGTAACTGTTAGAGAAACCTTAAAGAAAATCGTAATTATGTAACTGTTTTGACTGCAGTTTAAAAAAACCTCCGTACAAGGCAAGCCCCTCGTGTAGGTTTGCCAATAAAACCAAATAAACATACAGCAGAACCTATTTCATTTTCCATGGGGTCAGTAGGCAAAAACGATGAATAATCGAGATTTTACTGTATATATATGCATGTGTGTGTGTGTGTGTGTGTGTGTGTGTGTATATATATATATATATATATATATATATATATATATATATATAAAATATAAAACAGCAAAACTTACCTAGTATGGATATCCTATTAATCCTTCGAGAATCGAATGTTAATCCTTCGACCCTATTAATCCTTGAGTAATTTATTAATTAACTGATAGCACATGATAAAAAGAACAATTAAAAAAAGAATAAAATTGGAAACAAGAGGCCATAGATGTTGTAAGAAAACAGAACTATCAAAGCTAAAAAAGTTTAGATCTATATAACAGGGGATATCTCGTGGGACTAAGCCTAACAACAAGAACCCAAACAAATCAAACATGTGGAAGTTGGAATGGAAAATTGAAATAGAGAACACTCCATTATCAAGTACCACCGTGTTCATATTTCCATTTAATGGATTAACAAAAATAGCTAGGTTTCTGTAGGTTATATGACAAAAAGAGTCATGAAAGTAACCCAGGGGCACGACTATAGCTAATGAAGAAAAAACAAACTTGGTAAAGATCCAAACATGGAGAAAAAAACTCAGAGATGATGACTACACGAAAAAAAAAGGTAAAGTCAACATAGAGTTTTAAGTGAAAAAAATAAGCAGCAAGATCGAAGGAGTAAAAAAAGAGAGAAAAATTAAACAACCAGATGATGTATGCATATATACATTTGTATTATGAAATAAAAATAAATGGCAATGTTGCAGGTGCAATAAGCGTAAGATACGTAGTGATACATTAAATAAAGCTGTTAATAAAAATCCCGGGAAATTTGCCTTTTTAATTAAATCTTAAGTTGGCTTTTAATACAAATCAAATCTGTTGGATCTGTTGGAAGTCGAAAATCTCACTAGTTTATACCTTTCTGAAATGAATACAAATTCATCTTCAAGCAACGTAAATCGGGTGAAATAACTTCTGTAATTTATTAATTCCTCCTATCATACGAATCATCATATCGTATAAGTTGCTGATACCGCTTCCCTCAATTTTGAATCAACAGACAGTGACGTCGACAGGATTTAATTTCAGGTCGGTTTTCTCCAGATGTAACGTGAATACGCGTTAGAACCCCTTAAAAAGTCCTCCGTCCAAGGCACACGCGTCCCTCTCCGTAGGCAGATGCCCTTCATGTATCGATCAATCACGGCCGTTTGTTTTACGGCAACCATTTTTTCTATCCGACTACACTGACTACAAATATTTAAATCTAATAATATTATATTTCTTTATTCGAAAGAAACGTGCGTTTTATAAACTTTCCAGTGATCTTTTTAAGGATTTTAACAGAAATCTGTTAGTTTCAGTTTGACAACAGTTCTCTTATATTTGTGCATTTATTGTCAATGACAGCTGTTAAAAGAAAGATTTTAAACAAAAATCATGTTTTTACAATTAGTAACTAAAGTGCAGATTCATTAAAAGAAATTACAGTACATATTTTTTTCCGGTATTGCATAATTTACATTACACATGTTTATTCAGATGTTATGGTGTTGCAATGAAAGCTCTTTTCAATAAATATCTGAAATAACAAAAAGAAAGATGGTTTTTAATCTTTTCAAAATTTATTAACCACTTAAAAGGAAGGAAAAGAATGAAAAAAAAGCAACTTTTCCAGCCATTAATAAGTTTATAGGTTCGTAATTCGAAAACGAACGGATTTAAAACGCTACTAAGTATCTAAACACTCATCTTCTGTTCTTTAGTCTACACACACACGTTTTTACACGCAAACAAATCGCTTATTAACTAAACTAACGAAGATAAACGACATCCCATGGCGCAGAAAATAGCAGCTCGACACAAAAGAAAGGTTAATGCTCTGCAGGGGGAAAAAAATCCCTTAAACATAACTCTTTGCAAATAAAACACATAACGGGGACTATAGAGAAGAACAAAGATAATTTTTGCTTTTCCGTTGCAGCAATTAGGAACACAGAACTGGTGCGGAAAGAAAAAAAAAAGAAAAAAAAAAGAATAATGATAATAATTTCTGCCCGAGGGGTAATCGCCAAAATAAAAGAGAAATTGGTGATTTGGTGAAAATCTTGGAATGAAACAAAGAAAGAGAGAGAAAAAAATCACTCTCTCCAGACGTAATCTGCCTGCCGAAGGGTAAATACCTCACGTTCGAGTACAGATCATTTCACAGAGGTCTTTCTTTTCCACACTGTTATATGTCTAAGTTTTCAGATATTTTCCATAATCTCCGCAGAAGAGTGCAGCGTTATTTCCCTGGATGAAACGGAGGCAAGCCTTATTGTCTTACTTGTTTTTTCTACACACGTTCGCCGACGGTTTTTATTTGTTTTATTTTTTTTCTGAAGGAAGATTGGGGTTTATTTTGGTGTTTCTCTCCTGTCGTAGTGTATGAGTTGTGAATGAAATGTCATCTTCACTTTCCTCATCCGGAAAAAATGCTTAATACCTCTAACTCTTCCAATTCTGTAAGTATTAAAAACGAATACAGTCGAAGGGAGTATCGGTTAAAGGAATATTTCGCTTATTCTAATAAGTTTTCAATGTACGAAACCTTAAAAATTTGTGAATGTGATCGCGTTTAATGGAATATCTCGCTTATAAGAATAAATTTCGCTGCAAATTGGCTATTCCATTAAACAGGTTCAACTGTATTTAAACGCAGGTGACTGCTAGCTCTGGCATCAACCCTCTTGAGTAGAGTTTCTCGAACTGTCCTCAGCGGACCACTAAGTGCTCCGTACAAGTCTAGCTAAATGCTCCTAAAAAAATTATCGCTTGCTTTAGACCACAGTTCACTAGATTCGGATTTACAGAAGGTGATAAAAAAAAAATTCAAAAGATCCTCAATATGCTCCATCATAGAAAAGGTTGGTGAAAACCCTGCCTTTGAGTTTCTGAAATATGAAGTTACGTTCAATAAACTCGTGTTTTTAATCTTGGAACCAGATTTTACCTAGTTATCGTTACAAAGATAAAATAGTGAGTCTTCCTCTTCCTTTTCTCATTGATCTGTGAATGCTCTCCAGTCATAAAGGGCCACAAATTCGGCCCCAGACACGAGTTATTCTAATTGAGTGTCATCTGGGCAATGTTATATCTATTTATACTGTAAAGTATATCAAATATACTCAGAAGCATGTATCTTTTTATTTTATTTTAATTAATTAATTTGTTTTACTTTTTCGCATTAGTTAAACATTAGTTTATTTTATCCTGCTCTTTTATTGCATTTTTTGTGGACTTAGTATTGTGCTAAAAAAAGCAAAACAAGCCCGAGATTCGCTAGTTACATCAACAAAAATATTAGTTCAAATGAAATGAATATAAAATCTCACTTAAGCGCTATTTACGTGCGTGTAATTTAGCGTTTTTTTTTTATAATAATAAAATGCACAACAGAAAATAGAAATGCATTTTCTATGTCGCCCAACTGCTGTGACTAAAGAATCCTTCGATCACACCTTGTGTCTGGGTTCAATTCTCGGCCTACATTTTTGTGCAGTGGCGCACACAAGGGAGGAGTCCAGGAGGTCTGGACCCCACCCAAAGGAGTTATCAACTTACTTTTTTTAATCATCGTGCATTTCTTGACATCTTAATATTGGGTTGGCAACAAAGTAATTGCGTTTTCTTGTATAAAATTCAAGCAAATAAGTTTTCAACAAGTTTTTAATTACAGGTAAGCTGTGCCTGAACATACGATTCATATTTGTTACATTTTAAAGTAAGAATTTCACTGGCAGTATTTTTTTTCGTCCATAAAAGATGGCCACCCTCCCCCTTTTTTCGCTTCTATCCTCCTTAGAGGACAATATTAAAAATGTCCTGAAATTAATTTTTAGGTATACGTGACTGCTGTCTTTTACAGAAAGAATTTCACGGATATCTCTATTTTTATTTGAGATCACGCGGGATATGTGAAAAGAACTTTTTGGCCCCTTAACCCCCTTAAGATTACGAATTTTGGAAAATGCTCTCTGATCTAGCACCTATGTTGAAGAACTCACGTACGTGCCAAATTTCGCATAATTAACTTCAGTAGTTTTGGCCAGGCGAAATATTGACATACGGAAAAACGCAATTACTTTGTTGCCAACCCAATATAATATAAGACTTTATCACATTCTTATTTTTAGCTGTTAGGGTAAGTAAATAAACACATTATTAGAAAACATGCAACTATATTGGAGTCTTTATAAAAGGTGGTCATGGAGAAAAAAAAAATGTTCCGTATTTTTCCAGGTGATTGGTGTTACAGCTTCTACCCCTTGAGAAAATTCTGTGTGCGCCATTGCTTGAGTGTTAACTCGTCAGTCCCTTCATAGGAAGTAACATTGACCGCCCGCTGCTTGCCCCTACGCCCAAGTCTTCGGACCACTGTAATAGCGAATGGCTGATCAGTAAGTGCCCGCCCTCGGAGAAGAAAAAAAAATCTATTTTAGATGGATTCTTTTTCCTGGAGCAAAGCAGCAAACTGTTAATGAGATAAACACCCATTTTAACAAAATTTACCTCCAATGGACCTGTGGATAAATTCCATAGGGTATTCTAGCTAAAACGTCTCCAAAGTTCTGGATATCCAGAACAAATTGCAGAGAACTTCAATCGAGATCCTCAGCAAACTGGTGAAGACAAAACAATTCAGCCTGCGGCGAAGCGAGGTTCCAAAGAAAACTATGGAAAACTCCGAACGGCTAGGTCGACAGGCGCTGCCAGAGTTTGAATCTGGCACCCCCCGATTTCCAGTTTCGACAGCAGAACCTCTCAGGCACTGTTGGGGCCTACAAGCACTATAAGAACATATCCTGTTTTCCTTAGATGATATTCATAGCTTCTACTTTGATAACACTTGTTCCCCTTATTTTTTCCTTCTGCATTTGCCAGTTAATATTACTGCCGGATTTCATTCCATTTATGATGCCACCAGATTTATAAATAGTGGTATTTTTCATGTCATTTTAAGAACATTTTTTAAAATATACTTATCATGAATATATATTTGCGGTGTTTCATGGATTGGCTGATTTAAAATCAAGGCCTTGCTACATGATTCATTAATAATATTATTATTGTTGCTATGTCAGATATTTATCTGAAATATAAAATATTCTGACAGAAGTTCTTAAAAAAGGAATAAGAAAAGAAAAAAAATCGGGGGAATAAAAAAGCCCATTTTTTCTGCTGCAGAATAAAACATTTCAATAAATGTTTAGAATATTTTCACGTTTAAGAGCTATGGCACAAAACTTTGGCTAGGCTAAACAAGATAGTTCTTTGACAGTTCTGCGTAACTAACTGAAAACATGGATCATTTTAAGGTAAATATTTACTTAAACCTACTTACAGTGATAAATTTTTCTAATGCGATAAATAAAATTGCATTCCTCTCCATTTTCGTCGAATAACATTTCCTCATTTCAGTGGAAGATGTTTGACGGAACCGTAACGGTTCCGTAAGCACAGTTTTGTAATCCTCGACCTTCGAGCAAGATTTCTGCTTCCGAGATCGGTAAAACAAATAACCATCCCCATGATCTGACAACTAATTCTGGCATGACTTAGGTTTGTTCTTAAGATTACCGGAAAAGAGAAGGGGGGGGGGGGGGAAGATGTAGGTGCATAGATAAAAGAAGAACAGAAAAGCACTTACAAAAATGGAGACGAATAACCATCAGGGGCAGGGAAATGAGAGTGTCAACATCTTATATATTAAAGATGCTGTCGTGTAATGTACAGATTAAAAGAAAGAAAGAAAATTATCCATTACTTCATTGCAACAAGATTCAGAAAAATAAGAGAATCTCTAGCCTCAATGTAGAACAACGATCTATTTATATATTACACTAACGTATGCGGTACCAAACTCGACGATAGTTCTGCGGTTCAAATGGCAACAACTAGAAGTAAGCAGTAGCGGGTACTTTACCGTTTTGATAACTCCACTCATCGCTAACTCCGCCAAGCTACATTATTTGCACCAGTTGTCATTAAAATAAACGAATTATTAAAGTAAACATAAAAAAGTAGATACTGAATTTCTATACTTGGCACGTGTTAGCTTAATTTATTAATTATAAGGATATATATATAAGCAGGGAAATGGGTGAAATACAAATTCATATAGGATGCATGAAATTTACAATGTCTATCAGCATTTTTAAAAACAATTCATTTTGGAGATATCACTTTCGCCACACAAATTCTATCGACTTTCATAATGACACCCAAAATTTTTGATGACACCCAAAACTTTAGAACTTGATGAGATGAATAACCCATCATGTGTAAAGATGCAACAAAGACAGAAAAATGTGTGAGTATATATAAAAAAAGTCATTTATTTAACAATTATACTTGGTGCTATGTGAATTTAATGCAAAAACCTAACGTATATAAAACTAAAATCTTTTTTTTAAACTATGCATTATAACCATCAAAATGTTTATTTATTATTCTTCCAGTCAAAGTTTCAAAAAAGTCAAGTTCGCAAAATGAAATGCATCCTACATCAAGAAGCTAATGAAAAAATAATCCATTATCTTTTATGAGCGAGGATAGGGGGGGGGGGAAATACAGATTTCAAACAGATGATCCTTGTTACACAAAGAATAATTGTATTCGCAGATTTAGTTTTAAAGCTACATTAAAAGAATAACGCACGCCAAATGTAAAATTTATTTTTTATGATCTTGGAAGTGATTAATTTAATTCCAGGCGACCACATTTGTCATTCATGACAGTAGCAGTATTGTTTTTCAATTAAAGCAAGCCTTGTATGCATGAATAATCTAACATAATTTCTTCAATATTTCGGTGAGGAAGAATGCATGAATCAACTCTACAACACATAAAAAGACAGATTAGTAATTTAAACTACGTTAAACGGATATTATACTGTGATACCTAAGAAAGGAAAACTAGCAGGGTAAACTATTTTAGTTTTTCTTTCAACTGGCAGAGGAATATTTTTTTTCTGATATTTAAAAATGAATACTTAAAATTTAATTTAACGTTTTCACAAAGACAGTATTATAGGTAAAAAATGTATATTTCCAGAAATTAAAAAAAATTGCAATATTCATTATGACAGTAGTTGCTGTAAAGAAAGCCGAATTACAGTTAAATTATTTTTTTTTTATATCAGATAATATGCAAAAGAATATGAAACAAGGAAGGGAATTCATTCTAATCACAAGGATAATGGAGAAAATAAAACAGTCCATCAAAGGACTGCACGTCAGAAGTAAAAACTTCTTGTCAAGCTTTCTAACATTTATATTTATGCAGCTAAGCAAGTTTTCTCACATTATTGTATTTTTATTAACAAAAAATTTATGAGCGTTTATTCCAATTTTTATACATTTGAAATTCTTTGTAAAAAAGCTTTTAATTTTTTTAAAGGCTGTCAGGGTATCGCACATGAATTTATGATATTCTCACAATTTTACCTATTTTTGTACTTTTGTACACATTTTAACGGAATTTACACTGAGTTAGCTTTGGAAATTTTTGATTTTAAATTTAATTGCTTTTCTAATTTCGCTCTCGATTTGTGTGCACATTTAAAATTTAAAAAGGGGGAGGGAGTGCACGCACAGGTCGCAACCTGACACAGCTGGTATATGCGTACGGTATATATCAGCGATACACATTTTCCCCAAGTGTTGGATTTTATTCGATTTAATTAACAATTATGTACGTGAATTTATTAATTATCAATAGTTATGTACTTACGTTGTAATGAACAACAATCATATTTGTAATGTGAATGATGGATTTATAATTCAAATACACTGTGGTATAACACTTCTAATTCAAATAATGTACAATTATTTACAAACACTCTCCACACTCTAATTATTATTACTAACACTTTCCACATAATCAAATCAACTTTATCGCACGATAACTATATAGGTATCGGAATTAAGTACAGTTTTTTAAATAAACAATCGAAAATTATAGCACCGACCCAGCAATAAAAAGTCTGCCCTTTTTTTGTAAAAACATATAGATTGTACCAATTTGTATATATAAGATGGATATTTTTGAATATTTTGAAAGTATACACTTGTGCAAATTATATGCAGTTTTTGTGCATACTGAAACAAAAATTTGCGCAGTTTGAAACGATTTTCAGAAAAATCTGAAAATCTAATCAAAAAATTTTTAAATCTGACGCCTATAACTTATTTGAGTGATCCCCTATAATGTCACTAAATTTCATTTTTTTTTATTTGGTCGTTATTACGTAATGTGCGAAACAAAAATTTATGCAGTTTGAAACAATTTCCGGAAAATCTCAAAATCTAATGATTTTTTTTTTTAAATTACGGACGATTACTTCGACGGCTATAGTTTAAGTTGAGTGACTACCTATCATATTACCAAATTTTATTTCTTTCGCTTCAGTCAGCTTTACATGATGTGCGAATAAAAAAAGCGATACTTACAAAACGACAGACAGACGAACTTTTTTTTTTTTTTTTACGGTCGTACTTCAAATTCTTAAAACAGATAGAAATCGCAATTTTTTAATGCGAAGTAGTGTAAAGGCAATATCTAATTTTATTTATTTAGATACATAAAAGTTCCTATTAAGAAACTGAAACAACAATCACTTCAAACTTTAGTCATTTTATCCCGAGTTGAACCCGGCTGGTGGTTGGAACCTTCGCCTACTACGCCTTGGGCCCAAGAATCGATACCAGTTGCCGAAGCTAGAAAGACGCAGTTTAAAGTAGCTTAAAGTATTTACGTATGATAACGGGTGCCAGCACTAAAATTCAAAGAAAGAGGAAGAGATCTCAGCAGGCAAGCGACGGCGTAGCTATGACGTCACGATCCACGTTTCCCCCATATGTATCTGAAAGCGACGGTCACTCAAAAGCGTGATGGTCACTCGAATTCAGTTAAAGAAGTTTTGATTTAAAAAATTAATGCAAGTCTGATTGTTACATTCAGCTTCTTCAAACATATGGCATAATGTATCTAATTTTCTTGGGAGACACTGTAGAAGAATTTAAACGACTATGAGCGTTATTTTAAAAAGAGAAAATGCTATAGGAAATAACTATGACGTGTACAGGTTGCATCAGTAAAATATGTAGGCATACACACTTTGAACTATCACAGAAAACTAATTTTCCTGCTTACCAGTTTAAATTTCTGGGAGAAAGTTATGTTATGTTTAAGCTTAATGGTTAGTCAATCGAATGCCTAGCACGTGAGTGTACCATCATAAACCATGTAACCTGAACACACTTTGAAACGAAACACAAACCGTGTCGGCAGAAATCCCATTGAATACTTTTGCCGCCGAACGGTATTTTGCGATATGGACCAAAATATTGCATTCTTAATAAAAAGGACTGAAATCAGTTTTTCCATTTAAAATTATTGCAAATGAATTGTGATATTTACTTCCCCGAAAAATATATATATATATATTACACAATCTAATTAAATAAAAAAAGTTGGAATGATCACCTACAATCGTTCTTTGCCTATCGGAAATTAAAAATCCTTGCCTGTTACAATGACCCATCGTTCCGTCCTGCGCACCTTAGCGTGACGAACGAACGCAAAGGACATACGCACTGGATGATCACTAGGCACTCTCAGAAAACAGGAAAAAGGGCTTAGAATCCATAGGAATTAAAAAAAAAAAAATTCCTTTTCAAACTTAATATTGCTCTATTTGTTTTCCTACATCTTCCACAAACACCCTCCCCCCCTTTTCTTTCCTTTCTCCCCCCCCCGGACTGTATTTTGGACAACCCTACTTCAAAAGCATTTATAAAATTGAAAACTTTGAATAAAAGACACTGAACAGCAATTAAAAAAAAAACTGTTTCTGTTGCCATTTAGTATATTTTATGTAACGGTTTTTAATCTTATTTATCGTTAACATTCGTATTTTTAAGTCTTTTATACTAAGGTATATCGGTACTTTTTAAGATTAATTAATATATCGTTCTATTGTAAAATAATTGCTATACAGATATATTGAGACAATATATTTTGTTTTGCTTTTGATTTAAAACTTTTTTTATTTAGTCTGAAGTCAGAAATTTGATTTCTTTTTATAGTTCCCCGTATGCATTTTATTTTATTTTATTTTTTGTATTTTTTCGGGGGGTTGTCATCCTATTCCATTATATCATATAAAAATTTGTTATACATAATCAAATACTTTTTTTACATATTTAATCTGAGTAATTGGATAAAATTCCAAACTATTTTCATAACGTCTCTCGAATGACAAGAAAACAGCTGGAGTAGGACAGGAGTGCATGCAAGCAGCTTGTTAAATTTTAAGGTGATATACATCTGCAGTATCTACAATTATTTAAAATTGAAATTTTCGATTGTTTTTTTTTAACTTCGGTAAAATTAATTTTAAAAATATTTGCTTTTATACATACATTAAGTTTCAAATAGTTTTGCATGAAAGAATTAAGACCAATATGAAAACACATATTTTAACGCAAGAGTTGAAGCAGTATATGCAAAAACAAGATTTTCAGACTTCAAGGTGTTTTTTTTTTTTCTTATAAAAAAATTAAATGAGTGAAAAAAAATAAATGTAAGAAACGTGTATTTTCTGGAAATACTGTGTTAAAATATACGCATTACCAATCTGAAATGAGAGAAGAGAAAAAACATATTTCGCATATTAACACCGAAATGCTTTATTTACTTTTTCAATAGAAACATAAGCAAAATATAAGAAAAAATTAACAATATATTATGAATATTACAAGAGTAAAGTTTATATCAAAAAATCAGTATAGTTTTCATTCAAACAATAACGCAAAAAGATAATCATAACCCATTAAACAAAATCTAAAAAGACTGAAATACAGAAACTTATTATAATACGACTTGTATTAGTGTAATGTTTACTAAGACATGCTTTTCTGAACAAAACCTCATTTTTAAGCAATTTAATAAGCAGCCAGCTCTTACTCTCGGAATAACCGTACATAACGCCACTTTTTCTTTTTCGATCGGAAATTAAAAAAACCTTATGCACGACAATGACCCATCGTCCTGGGTGCATCATACCGTGACAAAAAAGCTGCACGTTATTTAAGCACCACACTATCAGCTCACGCAGAAAAAAGAAATATATATATGCTTTCACACCCGGTAATAAATAAAGCTATAATAACATCCAAATGAAGCCTGTCGATGGAGCAGCATATAACAACCGGTAGTTCTAATCCTTTTGGACAAGACAAAAAAAAAAAAAAAAAAAAAAACATGAGTTGACCGTTACAACTAAATTCATTTCTGATAACTGGATGCATTGTTTCAGAGATGGCTTCCTCGTTCGAAAAAGTATAAGTCCTTTGTTTGGGTGAAAGTTTAGGAGCAGGCAGTGTCCAGAGGAAATGTAAAAAAAAAAAGGGGGTGGGGGATAAAATTTGTGGGAATATAAACGCATAGGCGTCACCGGAAAAGGTGTAAAAAGAATGTAATGTTAGGATGGGTTTCATTTTCTTGTATTGTAAAATTCTCCGGATTTGTTTCCGTTCAAAGTAGTGATGGGAAAATGATTTGATTTGCATCGAACAATATCTTTTTTTATATTTATTTATTTATTTTTTATAGCTATTTTACCGGCAACTCACTCGATTATTTCTGTGGAAATGTGCTGAGATTACTAATAAATATGTAATATTCCTCCGCCTAGCTCTCCACGCACAATATACAGGGTGCCCAGTGCTAACGGTGCCCATTGGCTATTTCCTAAACCGTTAGTCAGAGACACGTAGTGCAGTTGCAAAAATGCTTTAAATTGTATAATCTATTATATCAGAAACAATTGAAGTCAATAAATCAATTATTATAAAAATTACGAAATTTAAGTTCTTATACGGTCTCCCCGGCCCTATCAGTTATATTTAGAAAAAATTTTCTTTGTGCATTTTCATGCACAATTAAAAAAAAAAAAAGTCCTTCTACGACCAAAATTTACTGAATTATGAAGCAGCAAACATTTTGACTTAAGTCACTTTTCCACGTTAAAAAATGTTCCTTTACGGTAAACCGTTATGGGACCATATAAATATTGAAATTTTAAATTATAGGTTTTAATTTCATTTTCTGGCATAATGCGGAGAAAGAAGCAAAACTAATTTTAGAGTACTAATCTATAAGCAGAGAGTTATAGTCGGGCTCTATAAAAATCTCTGTGGGGTCAGACTTACTAAACCGTGTATGTTTAGCATGTTAATGTGAAACACCGAATAATGCTACACAAAGTCCGGGAAGAGTTTTCTACATGGGTCAATGACGTAGCCAGAAATTTTTCATGGGGGGGGGGGGGTACGACTCCTTCACCTCATATAGGTGTATGTGATGATAAGGGAGTGAAGAATATACATTTTGCATGATAAAAAATTCCTCAGGGGAAGGGGGTTGTGAGACCCATATCCCCCCATGGCTACGCCACTGGCATGGGTACATATTTGCATTGCTGCCGAAGGAAGCTACTTTGAGCAAATGTTACGGTAACAGGATTTGTAATATTATTTTAATTTTCTAAAATGCATATATTCGTGTACTTTAAAAGTTTTCATATTCTATTTTAATGTTTAAAGGGATGTTTTATTCTCTTGTTCTTTTTTTATTATTATTTTAAGTTATTTAACACCAGCTCATTTGAAACACTCTTTAAAAAATTCTATTTTCAGTATAAGCTATATTTTTATGTTAATTTATTGATTACACATAGTTAAATGCTAACCTTCTTTATTGCAATCATGAAATAATTAATGAAATTTCTAATAAATATTACAGGCTCAAAACCATGTATATTAATTTTTCTCAAAATCATTTTGTATACAACCCCTATTTCGCAGCTCGAAAAGTGCTCTAACTTTTAGCAGTTGTAACTCGGTGAATTTTGGTCGTAGAAGGACGAAATTTTTTTATTGTGCATGAAATTGTATAAAGGAAATTTTGTAAATATAACTGATTGGACCGGGGGACCGTTTAAAAATTTAAATTTCGTAATTTTCATAGGAATTGGTTAATTGACTTCGTTGGTTTCTGATATAATAGATTATATAATTTAAGGCATTTTTGCAGCTGGAACTATCCGTCTCTGACTAACGGTTTAGGAAATAGCCATTGGGCATCGTTATCACTGTACACCCTATAGGTACACGTGTGTGTAGAAAGATAGATAGAGAGAGAGAGAGAGAGATGCATGCAAATATTTACGTATGAGTGGTAAAATTACTTCAAAGTAAGACTGTTACAGCTAATTAAATTTGTATTTTGTATTACGGCAAGCCTACACGAGGGGCATCTGCTTAAGAGGGATGCCTTGTACAGAGTACTTCTGAAGGGTTCTATCCCTAGTAGCACAATTAGTCCAAAAGACTTTTTTAACGTCAAAAAACGTGTTTCCAACGTAATTTCAACGTTTTTTGAACTAGTTGTGCTACTAGGGTAAGGCGTATTCACGTTACATCTGGAAAAAACCGTCGAAGACTCCAGACCATTAGACTGAATGCGTCGCGACAGAACCAAATCCTGGACCTTCGCCCTTCAGCCATCTACCATGTTTAGTGTCTTATCCATTCGGCCATGGTGGGGCTCTCTTCAACATTTTTGAGTTAAAACTACGTCGTTAAGAAGAATGTCGAAAGCAAACGGGACACCAAGAACACAATAGAAGAAAATATATTATTTTTTTAAAAGAAAATGTAAAAGCATTAGGTACACGTTCAAGGTCATTTAGTAATTCTGTGATATATACATGGTGTATCACAATTCCCTCCCGAGTTTGGAAGGCTTTTTTAAAAAGTATATATTACCAATACAGCAACAAAATTGACTTTATTGGAGAAAAAAAAATTACAAGTTTTATTTCACAAAAGTCCAATAGGAGAAAGTTTTGTGAGCCGCGGATTAATGCAGTTTTGTCTGGAGTGGGGTCGGGGGATTTTTTAGAATTATCATCATCACCAAACAAGGACAGATTATACGGTGGGGGGGGGGGAGCGACCGCCCCAATTGAGAATAAAGAAATTAATGTAAAGGAACCTATTTTACTTCCATAAAATGAATGTTTATGTTAATCTTCTAACTAACCGCCCTCACCGACAAACTAATTGCCCACCCCCGGCAAAATTGCATTAATCCGTCCCTGTTAAGAAAGATTCACATACTGGACTTTTGTGAAATAAAACTCGTAACATTTCTTTCTTCAATAAAGTCACCTTTCTTGCTGTATTGGTAATATATATTTTTTGTAAATTTCCAAATCCGGGAGGGAATTGTGATACACCTTGTATGCATACACTTCCAAACCTTCAAAAGTTATTATTTGCACCGTCTTAACTTAAGTGCATCAGACTTACGTGCATTCAAGACACACTTTCTGCATATCGTTCAGGAACTCCGTTTTACACATCTTACGATATTTATTTCGGACCGAAAAAAAAAAAAAATCCTTGACACAAACGCTGGGATACTTTTACGTCAGTGTGTCATTAGTTCCGTCAGCTGTACGGCTCCCAATCCCTATAATCCGGTGAATTCAAAAGAATGGGGTGAAAAAGATACGCGGCTCTTACATCGCTAATATGTACTTGTTGGAGGAAAGTTTCAGGAGTTGACAAAGTAGTAGTTGTTAAAAGCTTAACCCTTTCCCAATGCTGAAAAAAGGGCAGCCGTTGCCATCGCTCGACTTAACTACCAGCAAGATGGCGAATGATCGAAACGTTCATCGCGTGCCACAGATCTAGAGACCCTTTTTTTGACGACAGCTGGCTGTGCCCGCGCACAGCCAGCTGTCGCGGGTATGTCGTAAACTGGTAGTTAAGTCGAGCGATGGCAACGGCTGCCCTTTTTTCAGCATTGGCAATCTATCCAGCTGTTCTCGCATTCTTCTATTTTTCAGCAGATGTCAGTGCTGCTAAAAAATAATCGTGGAGCTATGTCACCCGCAACTATTTTTAGAAAGCAAATCGATTCTTCGTGTTTGGCAACAGTCAAAACGTCAGAGTTGGGTGTTCCCAGAGCGGGAACACTGCGCGTTAAAGGGTTAACCGAAAACTCTCTGCGTTAGGTAACAAGAAAGATAAATCACGCCAAAAGCATTATACTTTCCAAAACAACTACCCTTCCTTTTCAGTCCAGGTTTGGCGATGGATAGTCGTAATTCTTTAGCGAGACTTAGGACACATCCTCATAAAAGCTTATATCACTGTATTGTAAAAGAATTTTAAAGGTGATTTCTATCTTTTAAATGAAAAGTAAACTGCTTTAAACGTTTATACAGGGTATCTTAAAAACACTGGCCTAGGCTTTTATTCCTCAAATATGGATCACAGATGTATACAACAAAGTACAAAGTTGTGTAAAAAGAGGTACAGAAATTTATGGTAACGATTAAAAGTTTTAGGAAAGTAAATTTAATATATACAAAATTCTAATTATTTTACAAAAAATTCCCACTTAGTAAAATGCGCCCCATATATTGGTCAGGTAATGTACGGAATTTCAGCTTTTTATCATTAAAAGGCTCGAAGATGTGCGTAAACAAAGTTGGTAAGAGATTATACAATACCTATAACAGCAAAAGCATTATGTATTTATGTCATCATTGTTTTCTTTCATAATTTGTGTTAGACCCTGAGATGCGATCTTCCGATGTGATTTTTTTTCCATTGAACAGTGGTTATTTCAACATATATTTACCTTTATATCTGAAACTTTTTATGATGGTAAGCTGAAATTTTGTCAGCGTATTCGTGTTTGTGCCCATGAGAACTCTTATAATTATAAACCAAACATTATTTTAAAACTTGGGAAAGAAAAAAAAAATCTTTTCCCATTTTTCTCACCAGAATTACTTGATATGCTTTAAATTTTTGTAATAGTTGTTTGACTTTACTCATTTGAACATTTATTTTTTTTTTCAAATGGTGAATGCCTTGGAGGCATTATGGCGTCATTTTATTTTGGCGGCACCTAGTAAGAGGACCAACGTTGCCTCCTATGAAGGGACGGACACAATGACATCCACGCCCAGTCGGGGATCGAAACTCGACCGCCGGGAGTTGAACCCGAAACCGTAGTACGGTGCTTTACCCACCATACAATCCGGTCGGCTACTCATTTGAACATCAAGATACGGTATTTAAATATTCAGATATTTATTTATTTTCTTCAAAACAATTGCGTTGGAACTGATTAAGGCTGGTGTTTAAAGAAACAAAACATGTTTCATAATCTTTTTGATTGCAATTTAAAATAAATAAATTACGTCAGGGATTCAAAAATCTTTATAATAATTCATCCTAAACTTTACTAACCATTTTTGTAAACGATAAATCTATATCAATTTTGAAACTTTATGAAAAATTTTTAAGCATAAGCCCGAACTGAGAAATTTTCAGAAGCGTTAAATATTGAATATAGATGGCACGTTTAAAAACATTTTGCAGTTAAAAATACTACTTTGTCGCATAAACTTTCAAAGCTCAATTGCAAACATTTTGTTTTGATCTTAAGTTTAGAACAACTCTTCAAAAGCACAATACGAAAATTTTACCTTTCAAAAAATGACGTTACAACCAATTTTTGCAGGGCGATATACAGATTAAGAAATTTGTATGCGAAATTGAATATCATTTCTCTCATGGTAAAAATTTCACAGATTCCTATTGTAAGGCTCCAACAAAAATTAAATTATAATTTTATTTATTTATTTATAAGACACCATCGACGCAAATCCACCAAAATTTTCGAAATTTAGTATAATCTAACGCGTGTTAAATGACATTCAATATTAAGTTCAAAAACAAAATATGTGTGCAATTATACAATTAACATATATTTTCTCGGACAGTTTTTTAATCTTTTATTGAGTTTTATATGATTCATATTTCCAGCAAATAATTCTAACTGATGTAAATTATTTTAAATTAAAATTTTCTTTCTTTCCTTCTTTATTCCTTTTTCGTAAAAAAATATTATTGACAAAAATAATAATAATGAAGTCCCTAATATAACTCTTTTCCATAAAACTAAAATTTTGCAAATGATTGCTGAAAGTTTTATTAATTTACTCTAATTTTAAAATTCATTTGTAAAAAAAAGCAGGCATAAATGTAATACACAAAATTAAATGATTAATCACCAAAGAAACTATCATGAATTGTACATTCCACACGTTGTGCACGGTAATCACTCTTCCATTCTTGGGTATATCTGCTTTTTATACAAGAAGAATAACCAAGTTTATGAACAAGCACAAACGCTTGGTTATATCTGCTCTTTTTTACAAATAAATTTTTAAATTAGATAAAATTTATAAAATTTTCAGCAATCGCCTGCAAAATTTTAGTTTTATGGAAAAATAGTTAGATTTGGGACTTTATTATTATAATTTTTGTCAGAAAGTTAAAAAAAAGTTTTTGACAAATCCCAAAAATGTTTAAAATTACTATTTAAGTTAGTTTACATTTAATTAGAATTATTTGCTAGAAATATAAATCGTATAAAATTCAATAAAGGAATAATAAACCGACAGAGAAAATATATCGTAATAGTATTATTTCTTGGTCTTGAAATCTGTGAAATATCAATGTAAACTAATGATAAGTAAGAGTTATTCACAGTTAAAACACCATCATGATTCTTGCTCCACCCTGTATATCTATTAATAATAACGAATTCAAAAAGTGTGAATCTATCGTTTCGGTAACTGCAACAAATGATTCCGTTTTACCTGCCAGTTAATTTTAGTCTTCGGCTATCAAGGGTGTAGCACGTTCTTTGCAATCGTTCAGCTCATTACTGCATAAAATATCAGCCCGCAGAGATCTATAGCTTTTCCGTGTCTCCACCAAAGACGAAAATAGTGGGTGGGACGTGTATAATTGCAAAGCAGAAATCGCAAGAGTCTCTATACATAATTAATAAGTTCTGCGTTACGAAGAAAGCAATACACGCTCGGTTATACCCAGCACGCGCATAGAATGCACCATGTAGATCGGCTTAAAAGGGCGTTATGGAGTAGGCCGTGTACAAAGTGGCGTTTACGAAGCACGCTTTAAAAAGTTTGAGAGGTGAAGCAAAAGTGCTAGAGAGTGAGAGAAAACAATCGAAAAACAGAAAATGTTATTTCTGACTGTGGAAAGTATTTTAAACTTTAAAATATGATCATGTTTTATATTGTGTTTTATATTTATTTGTGTGGCCTATATCCGGGGTACGGCAGTTAGGGAACGTGCCTTGGGCGACACTTGGAAGGGGGCACATAGTTGCATCATGAGTCTGATGCAATGTAAGAAGCATTCGAAATTGTTTTCTTTCTCAGTTGAAAGGACACAAAGACAGATATTCACCCTTCTATACCTGTCGTTGCTTCCCGGATGGGTCTCTGAGTGCCCCTGTTGCAGCTATCGCAGTAGCTAGAACGCAAGTACAAACGCTTTTAAAACACTTTGAGCGTCTTTGAAATGGACAAACAATGTAAAGTTGTTTTAACGGTAAAAATTTTTATGTAGCATTAAAATTATAAATAATAATTAAATTTTGATAGGAAGATTTGTCATTGTTTAAAAAGAGCTTCTAAATTACTGTCAAGCTTTAATATCAAAATATATTTTATGATACCTAAGTGTTATAAATAATTTGAATTATAGATGCATTGCAAACTGGAATAAAGTTAACAAGATTTTACGTTACAATCGCTTGGAGGGTTGGACGCTTCAAACGATGTACTAAAACACACACAAAAGCTGTACTAAAATGCTTCAGTATCAGAAAATACAACCCTTTCAGAACCTTCGTCCTCAATTGAAGACAGAAAAATTACCTATACCATCGTACAGAATGATGACCTACTGCACATAAAGGAAAACCAATTTTTCTCAAACATTTAATAATGAGAATTTTTTAAACTAAAATTTAACACTTATTTCCAAAAGAAAAACTATTTCCTTCAAAGAGAAGTTATTGAATCGGGTCTTAAAGGGTTAAGCCGCATTGAGACTCCTTGCTCTAAATTTTTAGTAACGTATATTGCTACAAATATCGGATACATTACTCGTTTGTTGAGCAAAATCCGGCAATTAATTCATTTTGCGTGCGAGCAAATACTTCAAATTCAGAACAAATAAACAAAAATTTAAGCAAATTCCTTCCCGCTAAAACAAATCAGGCGAAAATTTTATTTTAGTTGATTCTATAGTTCCGCAGCAATCTGTGCATAATAAGAAGCGCTTCGCCTTAGCAACAGCAGGTGGCTATACCTTTCGCGGGAGCACGCGAAAACAATCGATTCGACCCAACTTTGGAACAGCCCGCCATTCCTATCACAGTATCCGCGCCCAAAAGATGAGGAGACTGTCAGGGGAGAGTGAAATCGCTCCTCAGCATCTTCCTTGCAGAAGTCCTTCGTAAACATTACCTTGCGAAGAAGAAAAATTCTCGCATAGCATACCGCTGTGACTTCATTATTAACCCTTTAACGCGCAGTGTTCCCGCTCTGGGAATACCATACTCTGACGTTTTGACTGTTGCCCGTCACGAAGAATAGATTGGATTTCTATAAAAATAGTTACGAGTGACATAGCTCCACGAGAAGCCTTTTACTTTTCATCACGTCATTTCCCGTAAAAAAAAAAACTGTCACGATTCTTTTTAACAGCACTGACATCTGCTGAAAAATGGAAGAATGCGAGAAAAGCTGGATAGATTCCCCAATGCTGAAAAAATGGCAGCCGTTGCCATCGCTCGACTTAACTACCAGCAAGATGGCGGACGATCGAAACGTTCATCGCGTGCCACAGATCTAGCGACCCTTTTTGAACGACAGCTGGCTGTGCCGGCACAGACGGCTGCCAGCTGTCGTTAAGTCGAGCGATGGCAACGGCTGCCCTTTTTTCAGCATTGGGAAAGGGTTAACAAGTTCATTCTTAATAGCCTGCTTTTGAATTTATGTGGCATGCAACAGTGACGTTTTAAATGTTGATTTTCATGCTTTCCGTTTAAATTTTCCTGTTTGCGAGATGCCATATCTATTACTTATTAAAATTAATTTATCTTGTCTTGCTTTAGACCCTATATTAATTGATAGGGCAACTATATTGTAACTAATTTGACATGTTAGATTCAGTTAGGTAAAGCAATGCGCGCGTTTATGGGAATTCGGAAATAGCAAATTTTATAAAGCTAGGCATACCGAGAAGGACTATATAAGAACACCCTGTGGAAATATATGGCATAGACATAAAGTTGTATATGTTAAAAACTATTTTAAAAGTGCAAGATAATTTTATATACGATGTTTGAAATAAGAGGTTGTATTTTTCAATCAATATTTGAATTAAAAAAAATATTTAGAAAAAAATGTTTAGTTATATGAACATATTAAATTATAGCATGCATATATACCATCTTTGGATATTGTATTAAACAATCATCCAGAGTTCTAAAATTTTCGACATCAGAGGAAAATAAACACAATAAAAAACTGCTAAAAGTGGTAATTGCTTCAATTTTAACTACCACAATATGTCATTTTGCAGCATATGGAATTGCTGCCCTGTAACAGCAAGAATGAGAAGGAAGAGTTACACAAAACCCTCATCGGGACAGCTAAAGAAAAGAAGAAAAAACTCAGAAAATGTTTGTCCATAAACTGTGTCAGAATATTTCTTCGGCCGTTTCGAACCTAAAATTCTTCGAAAAAAACGAAAACAAAAATTACGCCATTTAGCCTTTTCCCAAAAATTCAAGCACCGGAGCTTAATGTCGTCGTTTTTTTCTTTAGCCTCCCATTGCATTAAAGCAGCGACGGAATTGAATTTGAATTCCACGGCTTCCTTAAGAGAAAAGGGCTTTCATCGATCCGAGCGCAAATTGAAGAAGCTGTGAGGAAAAAAATTTCTTCCCATTTTTTTCGATCTTCAAAGTCGGTCAATTCCCTTAACTTTTCGAATTAAAATGAGACAAGCTCCCCTCGTGCAGGCAGAAAAATTGATAGAGTTTGGAGCAGTCGGCGCTTAAATTTTCCATTTTACCTTTAAACTGCAATAATATGTAGTCAGAAAGTACGCAGCAGCAAAAGGAATATTTCATTTTCTTTCTGCTAAATTTATTTAAAAACGTTTTAAAACGGCACAGTGGTTGTAGATTTTACGCAAATGCTCTGTTAAAAAAAAAAAAAAAGGCAAGAAATAATTTAAATACGTTGGTACATTGAGATGCGAGTTAAACCCGTTTTGGACTGATGTTGCATTTTAAGAACTAAAGTAAAATAAATTTTTAAAAATGGAAAATTCAATTTTAAAATTACCTGTATACTTTTTTTAAACACGATATTGTGTTTTTTTTAAATGTCAAACTGTCTTTTAATTTAATACTGTCTACGTATTTGCATCATCTATATAAATAAAATTAGACTTTTGTCTGTACATTTCTTGGAAATAAAAAATTTTGCGATTTCTATCCGTTTCAAGCACCCGGGAATCCGATGCGACCCTCAAAAAAAAGTTTGTCTGTCTGTCATTCTGTCATTCTGTCCGTGACGTTTTTTTTTTTTTTTGTTTAAGCATCACGTAAAAACGACTGAAGCGAATGATATGAAATTTGGTGTCATGATAGGTGGTCACTCAACTTAAAACATAGGCGTCGAATTTTTAAAAAATCTTGATTAGATTTTCAGATTTTGCGAAAATCGTTTCAAACTGCGTAAATTTGTGTTCAAGCATCACGCAAAAACGACTGAAGCGAATGATATGAAATTGGGTGTCATGATAGGTGGTCACTCAACTTAAAACATAGGCGTCGAATTTTTAAAAAATCTTGATTAGATTTTCAGATTTTGCGAAAATCGTTTCAAACTGCGTAAATTTGTGTTCAAGCATCACGCAAAAACGACTGAAGCGAATGATATGAAATTGGGTGTCATGATAGGTGGTCACTCAACTTAAAACATAGGCGTCGAATTTTTAAAAAATCTTGATTGGATTTTGAGATTTTGCGAAAATCCTTTCAAACTGCGTAAATTTGTGTTCAAGCATCACGTAAAAACGACTAAAGCGAATGATATGAAATTGGGTGTCATGATAGGTGGTCACTCAACTTAGAACATAGGCGTCGAATTTTCAAAAAATCTTGATTGGATTTTGAGATTTTGCGAAAATCCTTTCAAACTGCGTAAATTTGTGTTCGAGCATCACGTAAAAACGACTGAAGCGAATGATATGAAATTGGGTGTCATGATAGGTGCTCACTCAACGTAAAACATAGGCGTCGAATTAAAAAAAAATCTTGACTAGATTTTTGAGATTTTGCGAAAATCATTTCAAACTGCGTAAATTTGTGTTCGCACATCACGTAATAACTGCAAAGGTGAAAAAATGATATTTGGTGAAATGATAGGTGGTCACTCACCTTAAACTATAAGCATCTAATTAAAAAAAATTGATCAGATTTCGAGATTTTGCGAAAATCGTTTAAAACTGAATGAATCTTTGTTCCCGCATTAAGTAATAATGACTAAAGCGAATGATATGAAATTTGGTCGCATGATATATGGTTGCTCAACATAAACTATAGGAGTCCAATTTTTTAAACATTTTTATTAGATTTTGAGATTTTGTGAAAATTCTCTCAAAATACGTTCAATGATGATTTCTTCAAACTTCACGTAATAACGACTAATACGAATGATACGAAATTTAGTGATATGATAGGTAGTTGCTAATCTTAATTTATAGGCGTTGAATTTTAAAAATATTTTGCTTACATTTTGTGATTTTGCGAAAATCGTTTTAAAATGCTGAAAATTTGTTCCAGCATCACGAAATAAAGACTGCAGGGAATGAAACGAATTTGGCTGACATGATAGGTTGTCACTCAACTTAAATTCTAGGCTTCCAATTTTTCAAAAATTTTGATTAAATTTTGAGATTTTGCGAAAATTATTTCAATATGCGTCAATATTCGTTCGCGCATCACATAATTACGACTAAAGCGAATGAAATGATATTACTTAGTTACTCTCTAACCTGTAATATTTTAACAATAAATTGAAAATTATAACTTCGCTTTCTTTACTTTGGCAACATACTCCATCCATTCTGTGTACTCCTACAATGCTGACGAAAGTTTTTGCTTTTTGGAAATTTTCATTCACTAACCCGTCGAGGACGGGTACTTCAGCTAGTTAACATATATGTATGCTCTTTCGTTTGTAAATTTTGCAAAAAGCAGAATAATATTCTCTGAAAATATATGTCTAAAGAGATGTTAAGAGTGTAAAATTTAATTTCGATTGATATCTTTCTAGAAAAAAAAAAGCTACCAATATTTTAGAAAACAATTTTACTGTCTTATTTATTCATAAGTGAGCCTTAAAAAGTCATTATCAACGACTTTGAAGAATGGGAACTGTATGAGGTCCTGAATGGGTTAGTTTTCTCCTTGACCCCGCTCGTTGGTCAGTATACTCATATCGCAAATTGATTTTTACCATTTAAATTACTGAAATAGAATTTATCTTTGCCAACCTCAAATAAAGTGTTCACATTTTTGTATAATAATGTACTTATTATAAACATATACTTTATTTATACAAAAAGAAGGGAATTGATCACTTGTACTTACTTTAAAATAAAGAATCTATCTTCTTGCTCTAAGCCATCAATTAGTGGGTTTCGTATATGTAAAGGAGTTTAAATAGGTAGGATTGCATATTTATTAGACTAATAATAAAAATTAACAGGTTCCTTTATTAGTTGAAAACTAACCCACTTCTCCTTATTTACAAATGATATTTTTTCAATAATTGTAGGTACATCTAATTATATGAAATGGATTATATGATTATGAATAATTTAGAACTTATACATAAATTCTAAAATTATTTAATTACTAAATCCATTCGTCACATATCACAGAATCGCCGTTTGTTAGAATGCACATGTCCCTTCTCCTCTCGCCAAATCTCTACGTATTTGCATCATTAACATATATGTATGTTAATGTAAATCTCTAATACAATTTGAAGAATTGTCATTGCAACAACGAGCTTTCACGATTTCCACACAGAAAAAAAAAAAAGTTGATCTAATTAATATGTTTATTATTCATAATATTTCAATATAATTCCTTGAAAGAAAAACAACAATAAGTGCACACAGAAGCGTGCATAAGATTTTAGTTTAGGGAAAGGGGACTACAAATAAAGGAGGACTTCGTCTATAGTGACATCTCTCTTAAAACTACAAAATATCCTGTATCATTCCCTGATAGACCAGAAGCCCAGTTATAATGTGACTCGGTTATAGCGTCAAAAATATTTATGTGGTCCCTTCAATGACATTTATCTGAGGTCAGCTGCATACGCACTATCTGTAAGTATTTATTTAACAACTAACTAGTTCTGATGAAAATACTTTAAGAATAATTTGAAGGAAATTTTTAAATTAAACATTTTAGTTTTCATTTACTCAGTGACAATTCTCTCTCTCTCTCTCTCTCATTTCTTTTCCCTTTTTTTTTTGGAGGGGGGGGGGGAGAAGAGATAGAGGAAATTTTTCACTTTTATTTTTCACTTTTAGAGGGGAGTCAGGTGCTTTAGCCCCTATAACCCCCTTCGTGAGGGCGCCTAAGTATATATACATTATTCTTTCTACCCTGTAGACTTATATTTTGTAAAAAGAGAAAAATAAATCATAGTTTTGAAAAAACTAAAGAAACACTCTTTTAAAGCTATAAGAACTAAACGTTAAAAAAAATCTTTAAATGTAAAGATTTTGCACAACAATTCGGTAAAATGTGATATTTTCAATTAAGCTTCAAATAAGAATAAAGTAATTGACAAAAAAATTAACTTTAATGTTAGAAAAATAGTGGTTGGCTTAATATCAGTTACCTTAATTTAATTTTTTTTAATTTTATTCATTTCGACTTATGCGTAAAGATTGTCAATATGAAAATGTAAATGAAAAGCACCCCATGCTTTTTCTAATATTAAAGTTAATTATTTGTTAATCACTTATTTTTATTTGAGGCTTAATTCAGTAGATTAAATTTTATCGAATTGGAGGACATCATACTGCTGTTGAATAGGGGCGTAGCAAGGTGGGGGGGGGGGTTAGGGCGGTCATAACCCCACCCCATGAGGAATTTTTTGCCATACAAAATGTATATTCTTCACTCCCTTATCACACACACCTATACATATATAGGGGTTGAAGTAGTCGTAACCCCCCCCCCCATGAAAAATTTCTGGCTACGCCTCTGCGTGTCGAACAATATCTGCACATTTAAAGATCGTTTTTTATTTTTTAGTTTGCACTGTTTTAAAAGTGTATAACTTAACTTTTTTAGCTATAATTTATTTTTATATATTTAGTCTTAAAAAATTGAATTAAGAAGCAAAAATTAAGTACTAAATTGAACAAGAAAGATAATTCATGTTAAACGCGTCAATTATAAAACACTTTCAAAGGGAATTGGCTTTTGTTTTTACCAATTTCAACGATTTGTTGTCCTTAAATGTGGCAATCAGATTTGGGGATATTTTTTTAATGTATATCAATAGTAATGTAATTTTTGGAGACCTTGTATGAGAACTTTAAATGTTATTTCTATCTTTTAACTGAAGAATAAACTTTGTAAACTTTTGTATACTTAACGTATTGTGCTTGGAATAGATGAATGTCTGTAAACTGCTAAAGTCCATAATGTGTTGGAATTCTTTTGAATGCTGCTGCAAAAAATCTATAAATGCTGCATGCACCAATTTCGATCGAAGGCCTTATTTGATAATCTTCAACAATATATATCAATTTCGCTTTCTTTGAAATAGATGAATGACTCTATACACTTAAATAAGGACTACCCATAGAGCGTAATGTTATGGAATTCTTTATATGCTCCTGTAAAAGAAATATCCACGTGTACCATTTTCTAGTATATTATTGTATTGTCAACTTTTTTTCTATTGCCTGAAAATTTTCAAGTTAATTGGAATCTGAAAGTGGGTGAAAATTTAATTACAAGATTCCATTCCACTGATACATGCGTTGTATATATGCAAGTGACAGTAATAAAAGCGTGTTAATAAAAACTAATTTCCGCCCTCTCTCTTATCTTATGAAATGCCCCTACGGTAATCAATTCAAGAGGAAAAACAAATAACTCGTTCAATTGAGAAATTAAATATTCGATAACCTTTCCATTTCTTGTTATGAATAATAATTTTTCGTTCGATAAGGTGGAACCTTTTAAAAACTATGGATCATTTCATCGCGTACATGTCCGCTCTCGGAATACATTATATGTGCTCCGGACCCGCTCTCTCTATCTCTCTCTAATTGGGGTGGTCCATCTCTCGGGGTCGCAAATGACTACGGTCACGTGACTGGGACGAACGAGAGAGAGAGAATGTTGATTGAGGAAACAGGACGAAACAATTGTCTGTCATTAAAGAGAGAGAGAGAGCGAGCACATATACTAGGAGGAGGACAAAATTGTCATTAGCAGCAGCAACAAGATGAGTCGTTGCCTACAAGAAGAAGATGATGCTGATGATACCGACTTGCATTTCTGGAAGCAATGCGGTAACAGATGATTAATTAAAAATGAAGGCGTAGAGGAATGATTAGGCTTCTCGAAATTGGATGCTGTTGTTTTGCACGTAACCGCGCAAGAGGTCTGGCGCTGCTTATCTAATGACGTGCGGATTAATATTATTTATGTATGTATCAACCTGATTGAAAACTGTAAGAAGCTTTAATGATATCGTTTATCAACCATTTTCCAAGACGAATTTATTTGGGCAAGTACTATTGCGTAACAGATAGTTAACCGGATATCCTTAATGTATTCAACCTTGTCTGAGTGGTTAAAGACACTGAACATGGTAGATGGCTGAAGTGTGAGGGTCCCGGGTTCGGGTCTATTGCCCAACCATTGGTCGAACGGTCTAGAGTTTTGGGCTGTTTTCTCGAGCTGTAACGTTAGTACGCGATTCAACACCTTAAAAAGTCCTCCACTCAAGACACCCCTGCTTACGCAGCTAGCTCTCAAGTAGCGTTCCCTTAATGCACAATCAAATACAATTGAACATCTTTTTGTGAACCAGCGCAGTGCTTTGGCAATCGCTGTGCCCGAGCGCGGTGTTCAAAGGCCCCACTGAATAGCAACGTCGCGCATATAAAGGGAATCTCTGGCTTTCATAACTGTGCAGCGCAATGAAGCAAGAACCTTTCAAAATAAACGAGGCACACCAAGGCAAATATGGCCCTTTTTTTATAATTATCCTTAGAGAGAGCTCAATCCATAAAAATTATTACCTTTGTCCCTGTTCTACACTTATAAATGCTAAATAGTATTTTGCAACGGAGAGCCTTTATAACGTATGAGCGATGCAATGAGTTGATGGTTGCAGAAATACGTTCCTCTGAAATCAATATGATTAATTAACACATGTACGTAGCTAGACGAATGATTAAGCTCTCGAAATTGGATCCTTTTCTGGTACGTAAACGCGCGAGATCTCGCTACTTATCCAATGACGTGTGGATAAAATTTTACCACAAAACAAATAACATGTATCAATCTCGTTATCCAAGAGTAAATTTCTTCAAGGGATAAATTTTCAGTAGCAGCAAGATTCACCTTCGTACTGGGATAGGAAACGACACCAACTAGAAATTTTATGGCCATTTGACTGTTGGCAGCGTACACAGTTCCACAGCAGTCCAGCGGAGAGACGTTTTCACCCTCCCAAGCACTGACCAAGCCGGTGTGCTGTTTCACTTTCCGTGTTCTTATGCGAACGTCCTAAAATTAAAGTTGATATCAGTGCTTTCGTTCGTGACGTAATCTAAAGCTCCCTATATGTATCAAGTCGCATTCTCTAACAATCATTATTAGCATGAATCTCACGGGGAGAAAATCCTTATTGGAAATATTTTAATGGAAATATAGAGAGTTTGCTATACACAATTTTAGTTAAATTATTTTTGAAAATTCAATGCATGCAATCTTTTACTGTTTGACCCATACGAAAAAAATGGCGATTCTTTTGACAAACTGTCACTTTTAGGCCTAATGAAATAAAATTTTTTATAACCTGCAAATAATATCACTTGATACTTCCAATAGGACTTCAAAAATTTTTGATGAGGTATCAATCTTTAAACAGTAGATGCAGCACCGGATACAGATTTTTATTTTTTTATTATTATTTTTTTTTTATGGAACGAGCTGTTAAAATAAAAACTTATTTGACCTGAACAAAATGTACAATAAAGCAAAATTCTTTCCCTAAGTGCTATATATATATACATATGTGATGTGTGTGTAGCTAATTTATAACAAAAGAAGCTCATTAACCCTAAACAGAGTCTTCAAAGAAGCAAAATGTTATCTTTTAGCTATCACTTGGTTTAGGCGGGAGGGGGGAGGAGGGCTGAAGCCTCCTATCCTCTCACTTGTATCCGCCACTGAGTCGATGCATATTATTTAATCTAATCAACGCTTAATGAACGACAAAAGTGCTATCTTTAAAAGAAAATCAACGATAAAAATGAAAGCCATTCGCGAACAGTCATGTGTCACCGCACTGACACCACTCTCACCCGAATCAATCTCTTGTCTCTGCCGCCGATTTCTGCTAATCTCTTTAGAAAATCAAGCTCGCCGATCTCCGTTGCGTGGTATTGTTCGATATAAATCAGTGGTCATGCCTCTGCGGCTAGGTAAGTAATACCCACAAACAAGACCGACAGCTCCGGAGCAATTAATGTGCAGAGCAACGGGTCTTCTAACAAGGATTTTTTTTTTTGTTGTTAATCTCCGGACCTATTGAAAAACAATGGTCTTACACAAGATGCTCCGTCTTTTAAATAATTCTTCAATTGAGTTCAGTAAAATTATTCGCCTTGGTGAATATAAACGAGTGACGAAATATTACAGCGCAATATGCGTGTGAAAACAGACAGAAGTGAAAAAAGCCGTGTGAATGCAGAGAAGTAATTGCTCATTCTTACAGTTCCCGTGATCACATTCTAGCTAAATGTCTGCCTGCATTCCTACTATGGATAAGACACATTTATGAGTGCTTGAATATACTTGCGTGCGTGCAAGTACGCACACATAATAAAACACGGTGCTATGGTAACGCCAATGAAGATACAATATTACAGCACAACTCTATAATAAATTCGTATTATAACTTATATTATCGAAGAGACCATATTGTTTATGACGCTGTCACCGAGTAGCACAATAACATTAATGTATGATGTAGTAACGTCTTGTAACATTGACGTCTATGGATAAGCCATTGAACCGCACAGAATATTTTGATTGTAAATGGGTCCTAAGCAAATCCTAAGCGAAGTCACTATGATCGAGTTCAACTGCATCAAACTAAAAAGATACCCTATACCCCCCTTCCCCCAGCAGGAGTGACCATAACATTTTGTACCCAGGGCACTTTTCAAATTTTTTCGCTCCTATGCATAGCTTCTCAATTTTTGTGTCCCTGTGCACAGATTTAAACTCACTTTTTTTGAGCTGTTTCTGTATGTGTGCCCAAGGCATGTGCCCCAACTGCCCGTCAACTGCTATAATCAGGGCCTGTCAGTGGCGATATCATTACTGATTGACGAAGTCGTAGTAGTAGCTTGAAACGCATCATCCTTAGCATCATAACATTATGATGAACTAAGCATCATCAAAACGGTTTCGATTTATCCTTACCCAATGACCACTAGAGATGAGTTCGGGCTCATTTTTTGAAGCCCGAGCCTGAGGACTTCTAATCCGAGCCCGCCCGAGCCCGAGTAATATTATTTAAGTCGGAGCCCGAGCCCGAAATTTCAGTTAAAGGTGAAAAAAAATCCAATTACTTCATTGATAGAATACAATGAATTTTGCCGTTTGTGCAAATTAAAGACAAATATAGTTGGAAACTCTCAATGCACTTTCTAATTCTTTATTTATCCATATGTTTATCAAATAATGTCGGATCTCATGTCTAACTAATGAATATAAGTCGCTGTTCTGAAATATCCAAAGAGCTTAACGCTCCTTCTAGGCGCCAGTGTCGCTACTTTTTTTATAAGTACAGCCAACTCCGGTTATAGTGAACCCGGATATAGAGAACCATCAGATATAGTGAACGCAAACCATTAGTCCCGATTCACACACAGTATCTCTATCGATCATGAAGACACTTGGGTTTTAGTGAACTTCGGATATAGTGGACGAAATTGGATGGTCCCCAGAGGTTCACTATAACCGGAATTGACTGTACTTTTATTTTCCTCATAAATCACTTTTTAAAATCTGTTTCAAGGAGTATGTTCAATAAAGGAGAAATTTTTCACGAGCCCGAGCCCGAACGCAATTGTGAATTACAGAGCCCGAGCCCGGTTCGGGCCCGGGCTCGGGCTCGGGCTTTCGGGCTCGGGCTGAGCCCGTCTCATCTCTAATGACCACTTATACATAATTAATTTGGTGAATATAATCACGTAGTAATAACTGCTAAATAATAACATACGATACATGAAATGATGCCATACGCCACCTATCCGAGAATAAGCATTTCACTTTATAAAGTTCCTTTCTATTATGTCGATGGCTTGTTCAAGTTAAAATCATGGGTGAATAGATAAGTGAAAGTAAACGTATGCATTATTTAGATTTTACACAGAAGTCTTTTTTTTTTCTGTTCTTTCTGTAACTGCATTCAAAATTAAAAAAAATAAAAAATGGAATTATAAAAATTCCACTTTTTATTGATAAGATTTGTTTATTTCTGTCCATTTAAATTGAATGTGCAGCAAAGCATACATTAATGAAAAGTTTTGCTTCTAAGCATAATATTATTATGTTTTTGTTAAAATTCAATAACTTATTTAACAAATAACAATAATAATTGTTTTAAAAAGAACCATATTTCATGATCGCAATGTCACAATGTATAAAACCAAAAATATTTTGCTTCTTAAAATAACGCTATTTTGTTTTATTAACATAGTAACTTGTGAAGCAAGGGCAATATTTTTAGCATAACGTTATTTTACTTTACAACGGTTACATACAGAAAATATTGGTTCTTTAAGACAGTGCTATTTTAATTTTACAGCACTCTAATAACTTGAGAATAAAGCATAGAAAATATTTTTTTAACACATTTTCTTTCAACGCTTTTAATAACATGGAAAATAGGTTTCTTAACATAACGCTGTTTTACGTTATGACAATGTAACAATTCGCATAACATAGAAAACACTCTTAAACACAATAATATGTCATTTAATGCATTGTTCTCACATAATAAATGACACTTATTGAATAAATGTCATTAAAATCTAAAAAAAAACAATAAACATAATTAACATTTTGATGCTACCTGATTTATATCTAAGGGAATGAAAAAAGGGGGGAAATAGAGGGAAAGTTTTAAAAAATATATTTCAATTGTTGCGTGTGTGTGTCGAGACAATTGTTTTTCTTCTTTCATTTCCTTTCAAATCTCGAGATACCTGCTCGAGGCGGGGCCGTCGTTATTAGCAACCGGGCCTGCTTGTTCGTTGCCACCAGAAGAAATGAGTGAAACATTGAGGCCTAATATTTACATTTGCGCTGTTCTATTGTATGCGATTTGGGATTATAAACATTAATTTATTTCATAATTAAAAAACAATTTTGTTATAGTTTTGTCATAATGATATAATGACAAGGTGTTTTAGATGTAGGTAATAATTTTTTGAAGATTGCGCTTTTTTTTATGGAAATAAATCAGCGAATTCAATCATAAAATTCGAACTTTAAGTTCTGAATGTAATGGTAAGTGTACACTTGTATAACTTATTTAGAAATTCTACAAATTTATAGGATATAAAGCATGTTTTGTCAATTAATATTCATGTGTTATTTATAAATTATTTTAATCTGAAATCGTTTAACTTGGGTAGTTTATTATTCTAGTAAATAACCGAGCGTTGTAATACTAGTTAGACATTCTTATCTGTTTCAATCTTTCAGTTGAAAATGTCATTTATCATTTATTATAAATGCACTAAATGTGTGATATTGTTTTCAGTGCAGAAGTACTGTAAAATATGTTATTAATTTTTGCACATGTTTATGTAGAAACTTTAATTGAAGTGAATATTTTGTACAGTGCGCACCGGATATAGCGGACCTGGGATATAACATACTATCGCTTATAACGTACCTAGAAGCTAGGTCCCGATTGAAGTCCTATATTTATAATGTTATTTAACTTCGGTTAAAACGCACTTAACAAAAGTACGTACTTCGGCTATAACGTACTTTTTATACCAAAGCTAAAAAAAAAAAAAAAAAAATTGCATTTCTTAAGCATTTTGAAAAGCCATATCTATAATGATTCTGATGATAGTGAAGAAGAAACAGAAGAGCCTACACCAAGCATACCCGACGCATTGAATGCTGCAAAAACAGTATCACGATTTTTTAAATGCCGCAATGATGATGCAGAGATTCTACAAAAGTCTATTATGGATATCCAAAACGGTATTTTTAAAGTAGCGTCTGCCCAATTAAAACAAAATAAAATGACAGATTATTTATCTCAATAAAAATTGTAACTAATAAAGAATTTTCTCTGTTTAATTTAATTTTTTTTTAAATCAGACCTGTTTAAAAAACATATTACGATGAAATTATGAGACTACTTTCTTTTTTTGTGTAATATTGAATCTTACTGGCAGTACTGCTTATAACGTACTACTTTTTTAGGTCCCGTGAGAGTACGTTATAACCGGTGTCTACTGTATAAGCGTTCATTATACTCAAATTCAAAGTTCCATTCAGATAATGGCTATAATAAAAAGTAATTAATTCAGGGATCGTTTGTTTTTAGTTTACTACAGTGTTTAGCGCAACTTGTGAAAAGGGATCTTGAAATTTTTTAAGTTATAGAGCTGTTAGTTTATCTTAATTTGTATTCAAAGTCCGTGGAGCATTTTTTTTTTAAGCTACAACCCTAATATACAGCAATGCAGGGACGAAAACATTTGTTTTCAATCGCCAGTTAATAATAACTTTAAAAAAGAGGTGTTGGAATATTAGTGGTATTTCCTAGTATGGTTTCCTAAAATTTATTATTTTTCTTTAAAGAAGAAAAAATATATGGAACTAACACTGAAAATTATAAATCATTTTCATTTCGAATGGTAAAATTTTCGATAAATAAACTCATTTGAACTAACCAAAATAAAAAACAGTTAACAAACGTGTTTGATCAAACACTGTTTCGTTATTCTTAATCCTTTTGATATATTTTATCTCTCCTTTAACTTCGTACTACTATTTATGGGACACCCTTTATTTTGTAATTCATTCTAAATGTTTCTCGTTAAATTAATTTACATTATTTTTCATGTAAATACCAAGGACATGCAATGCACAGGTTGTACTTATAATTATATAGCAAACATTCTTCTGATACCTACGCCTTACAAAAGATTAAAAATTAAATAGTATATCAGTACTTAAATTTTGTATACGTGAATTGTAAATATCAAATATTTTAAATTCTATTTCAGCTCCTCTTCTTATATATATATATTGTTAATATATTAACCGAACAATATTTAATAAATGAAAATTTAATAACTATTAGTTAAATTTATTTTAAAAGTAATAATGGTTGTAACTGCTTTGAAAATGTGAAACTTAAACATTCAGTATAAAGAAATGCATAAAAATGTCTGTATCATTTGTGCATTCGTTTACTTTAATGTATACTAAAAGTCAGCTTAATTTGTTCATATATATTAAAAATCAAGCTAAAATAATGAATCATGAGAGTGAGCACTACTTTGTTTTTCCTTCAAATTACATGCATCTATTTACTTTAATGTCCACGTGTATCATAGTAAAGAAAGTGTCAATGAGTTCGTACTTGAATTAGTAACACAATCACTACTTAAAACTACTATTAAATAACGTTTCAAAGCATCGGAAAGCTTAAAAATTGCTTGATGTACACGGGAAGACGCGAGCATCCGTAGGCCTCTTTGCATGACTCATCGAAATACACGCGCAGGCCCGTTACTAATAGCGAAGGCCCCGCTCGAGGGCACGATAATTAAATCAAACTTCTCAGCTTCCGAGTCTTAGAATTTATTTTTTGTTTATTTATTTATTTATTTATTTTCGCTCTCAGGCTTTTTTCATGCTTTCAGAGATTTTAGGAGAAAACAGCATTTCTGTTTCATTTTCCCCAAGCAAATGATTGATAAAATGCGTGTAATGAGACTCCGTTATTTTTTTTTATTTACTTATTTTTGTTCACAACGGCAGAATAAAATAAAAAATTCCCTCTCACAACAAATTGGGAAGGTTTTATGATTCGTATTGCCAGCGGGCAACTGAAAGTAAACTCTGACGATAGATTAATTATATTACTGCATCATCTTTGCTTTGGTTATTATAATATCGCACGTCGCTTTCACATCAGTGCTTGAGTACGTGAGTAACTGTACTTTTTAATTAATATTACTATCAATATTTGCTTAAAATTGGATAATATTAATGATCTAGAGACCGATCTAGAGACCCTTTTTTGACGACAGCTGGCTGCGCGCGGGCACAGCCAGCTGCGTCAAAAAAGGGTCTCTATTTCTGTGGCACGCGATGAACGTTTCGATCGTCCGCCATCTTGCTGGTAGTTAAGTCGAGCGACGGCAACGGCCCTTTTTTCAGCATTGGGAAAGGGTTGCGCCTCAAAAACTTAAAAAGTAACCGCCTAAAATAACGAGAACTAGTGAACGCAGCAAATTCTACACTTTTTAAAAATTTATATTAATGCAATTGAGTCTATTAATTACCTTAATGTAAATTAACTAATGCACTATAATTTTATTTGCATTAATGCATATGTTTTAGAATTTTTTATTACTTTGTACCCTTTATGTATAAAATTAAGAATTCTTGAGAATATTTATTCAATTTTTTTCCGTTATGAAGACACAAAACCAGTACTTTGGAATTCAGGTTTAAAAAAAAAAAAAAAAAACAATTTGGATAAGTTCGATGGCTGCTTTAGGAGCATTAAGTCTTTTTCAACAGAATTTATCCCAAAGATAACTTATAGTGCAAATTTCGAACAGTTTTTCAAAGAATCTAATCACTCTAGCGATTCCAAAAAATTAAGAATGTCTCTTTACAAGCTGCACTATGCAAATTTTACAAGATACAAATTTATAAGATTTATGAAATTTTCGTGGGAAGGTGGGGGGCGGGGGAATCTTGAATACGCATTATTTCCCTGTCTTGATCATTTTCCAAATTTTGTTATTTAGAATTTTTTTCTAAAAGTCGCATGAGACATATAATTTGACTTATAAAATAATAAATTGTTAATAAAATAAAGTGAATAGTACAGTTCGTGAAGAAGCGGTATTAATTTTTTAGAATGTTTAAAATCTTTTTTTTTTCTTTTAAGTTTTTTACAAAAGTGTGTATTTCCGAAAATTTGTAAAAAATAATCTTAATCCTGAAACCAATTTTTGGAAGTTTATTTAAGTCTGAATCGAATATCGCGATGGTCCAGAGGGTTTAAACTTGACTCTCATAAGAACCATAAATAAGAAATATGACAAAGAAAGTAAAATAAAATATACAAATTCGTAAGCAAGGCCTTACCCAGAAAAATATTTCTGGGAGGGTCCAAAAATTTCGGAGGTGGACTAAACGGTGAAAAAGGTTGAAATTTTCACAAAAAGACTTCATCATTATTATTTTGTTAACAAAATTTTTAATTTCTGGAGGGTACCGGACTCTCTGGTCCCCCCCCCCTATGTATGGCCTTGTTCGTAAGCATGGATAAGATATAAACTCTGTTACCCATGCTTACACAAATAATTCAAATGTCTTTACAAATATTTCGGGAGAATAAAAGCCAATACACACACGCTTTAACAATAAGAGAGAATAAGTAGCGGTGTTTCTTGGACCACCCATAATGGCGGAGCAATTAATATGTCTCTATTTATGACAGATCACTCACATATATTGGAACGTTCATTGCAATCCGTTAACGGAGCAACTTTTGATTATTATCATGCTAGTCAATCATTGTTCAGGTCTGTTCCACAAATGCCGGTACGAAAATTCAGCGAACACCTTGAGAATCAAGGAATGTAAGCTGTCAAGATGTCAAAGTTACAAAACCTTTCGTGTAAAACAATTAGTAAAATTGTGCAGTGTTAATATTTGTCGCTTTTTAAAGGGCGCAGCGACTGCCTGCCCAACATTTTGTTGTTGTTTTTTGTTTGTTTGTTTGTTTGTTTTTTCTGATGTGCCTTGCCTTTTTCTTTAGTACTAATGCACCCTGCCCTATTTTTTTAGTGCCGAAGCCCTTTGTCGATAGAAAAAATGAGCCTTGCCTCTTTTTCAAGCACTTAATAAAAACAACTATTTTTAAAAAATACAACTTTTTTTAGGGAAGTGCGTAGTTCTGTTCGAATTTCTTTAATGTGGAGTAAACTACGCGTAAAATACGAGTTAGTGCGTCAAAGTGTTACCAGAGATTATTATTATTAACAATTATTATTCATGTTCCGAAGCAAGACATATATTTAAATTTTAAATCTCAATACATAAAGTGCAATTTTGCTTACATTAAATTTCATCTTGAAAGCAAGAAAAAGCATTCTTCATACTTTTTACTGTGTCCTCCTACTAAAAGAAACAATGTTTCAGCTACCAGCTAACAATATTTGAGGATGAAGAATGATGAATCAATGAATCAAAAACAAAAACACAAAAAAAAAGTTCCCCTTCCTCACAATGATGAATTGAGCAACACGATACGCTTTTTTCCCCCTCCTCAAAGGAATAATCACAGAAATGAAGTTTTCCAAAAGCAAGGACAGCGAATAAAGGATTGAAGCAACAACCTATTTTTTTTCCCCTAACAATATTTGTCTTTCAATTAGACCTTATACTTTTATTGGTATGGGAGAAAGCTGAAAAAACATTGGGAAGTAACGCATACTAATCATATTATTTCTTTACAAAATCTGGAAGTAACAATCTATTCATATTTTTATTTATTTATTGCTCGTTTGATTGACTATCACGGTACATTTTAGGGCTACGAGGTCGAATCTGGCAAAAAACTGTAAGGGGTGGTAGGTAACCAAGGCAGAATCGCGAAATAAAAAAACAGCGTGTTAAATAAAATTCTCATAACTAATCAATATATATTGAGTCTTTTGTTCTAGAAAGAGTACACAAAACAGGGTGAAGTCATTAAAAAGTATTTTATAAGCACCCTTTTTCATTTTTCTTAAATTATTTGACAAAATTTTCATTGTGTTTTATTCACAATAATCGACTATCTATTTTGCATGAGTTTTTTCTACAATTTATTTGAGAAAACATCACGAAACTTTTTTTTCAGGCAATGCCGCATTTTTTTAAAGAATAAAGAATATTTAAGGTAGAAAAATTCATCAGGAGTGGTAAATATCCAACGACGAACAAACTGAAAATGCGGGACCAACTTTGGTAGGAGGGAGTCTATTTAAGTGTTCAAGCAATAACCAAGACTGGTACAAAATAAAGAATATTTTTCCATTTCAGGAAGAAAGAAAATCAAACCAAGGCAGTTTCATGAAATACAAAAAAAAAGGGGGGGGGAGCTATAAGCAGCTTCAGAAAATTCGTAGAAGATGAAATTATGCACTTTTTCTAATGAGCTTCTTTCTAAAAATTATTTTACATTTTCAAACAATGTACCAAAACATACGATTGTCTCAAGCTGACAGCACTTTAAAAACTGTGTTTCATTAATGGAGATGCGGAATTTTATAAATATGAAAGAAATAAAATTTGATTTTGCGTGCTAGTTTTCTTTTGTATTTTAAATTTTCATTTTGTAATTGCCTCGACCATTATGAAAGTTCCATAATTAATATTAGCATCACTAAAGATTAAGTCATTAAAAATCATAAAATCATTGAATTTATTCTTAAAGCAGCAATTACATGAAAAGACCATTTTTCCTTTTTCTTTTCATTTCTTTTAAGCGTTCATTAAAATGGCTTCTTCAAAAAAAAATACTAAATGTGTTCTAAAAAGCAATTTATGCATTGGGATAGACAATTCTTTAAATATCCTCCCTGCAAAAGGAAAAGCTAATTTTCCCTCTGAAATTTAGTAATGCATGGGCAAAGTAACACAAACCAGGAAATTGCACACTGAAAACCTGTTTTTAAAAGAAGGTAATTACAAAAAATTTTCCTCGTAAGTCACTGGATTTTCTTTTGTATGTATACATACTATTTGATAATAATAACTGCAGTAAACATACAATAACTTCTCTGACAGTACGAAGAGTTTAACGAATCAAATCAAAATAACCTGAACAGTGGTAGATGACTAAAGTGTGAATGCCCAGGATTCTAGCCTGCTGCACAGCTGGCGATCTAACGGCCTGGAGTTTGGGGGCGGGGTTCCACCAGATGTAACGTGATTATGTGTCAAAAAAATCCTCATCCGAGGCATCCCTCCATTTGGCAGAGAGCGTCAGTGTGCTCTACCTTAACAAAGGAATAACAAAATATAAAGCACAATAAATAAAAGCTGCATGTTTTAGTACAAGCCTAGATCGATATTTAAAGTTTACTTAACATACCCCGGTATCTGAGGCTGTGGTAGACTTTTAGTTAAAACACTCGATTAACAGTCAGAGAGTTGCGCGTTCGATACCCCACTTACCACAAAACACCACCGTGTACAGTATATAACACAGCGTACCACGGTCACGTAGCGCGGGAAAAATCGATGAAGGGAAGGGAGGAGGCAAAAGGTTTGAAAAGGTAGAATTTCTCACAAAAAATTTTCATTATTGACATTCATCTGACAAAAAATAAAAACTTCGGGGCCTGCTCACCCTGAAATGGGTGGGAGGGGGAGACCCCCACGGCCTACCTCCTGGGTATATCCCTCAAAACGGTGTACGATCACGGTACGTCCGTGGTTTTTCAAGTCCTTTAGGGCATAGGTTCCCAACCTTTTTTGAACTGGTGCCCCCTTTTCTATTGAATATTTCAATACCGCCCCTCCCACTCCAGAGAAACAAGAGCGTATATAATGCATGGTGAAAACAAGAATTAAATTAAAAAAAATTACTGATAGGTAAACATTGTTGGAATTGAAACGCTACTGAATTTCTTCTTCATTTAAAAAAGGGGAATAAAAGTTTTAGCTTACTTGTTATAAGGACAGGCAGGGGTTTTGATGATACGAAGTAATAGGTAATAAACTATTGCTTTCTAAATAAATAAATTGACAGTTTTAGAGAACAATCGAAACGCATACTTTATATTAAAAAGTAAGTTTATTAAAATATTATCAGCGTAATTTTTAAGTCTTTTTTAGACTATATTTGGTTAATCTTCCCACGCCCCTCCGTGCCATATCAACGCCCCCTAATTTTCTCTGGGTCTTTTACTGCCCCCCTGAAAGCCTCAAACGCCCACAAGGGGCGTTATCGCCCACGTTGGGAACCTATGCTTTAGGGGGTCACTAGCACTTTGCGAGGGATACCAATATTCAGACGTTAGCTACCCTCTGATGAGAATCTATCCTATTAACAAAATTATTTCAGAAAACGTTCAAAAGCCGTTCACAGAACCTTTAAAAATGCTCAAAATACGTTCTTTGAACGTTTTTTGAACTGGTCCTGCTATTGGGGTAAATACCGGTGGGAAACTTTTTAAAGCCGTAGGTTGTCCTAATGCATGATAAGCTTCTGCCTGTGAGCATATGAAATATATGAAACATATCTTTGTAGGCATATCTCCTTGCCTTAAACGTCGAGGAATATTCAAGCTTGATGCAATAAGCAACGTAAGTCACTCAGTAAGTAAAATTTAGCCGGCTATAAAAGTTATTGCACTAACTATAGTATACGGAGAGCATGATTGATAAGCTCCATATGTCATGTTTCTTGTTTTTGAATGCATGTGAAAAATAAAAGACTTTAAAATTTACGGACTTTAAATTCCGTAAATTTTAAATAATAGATCTTTAGGTCGAAGGTCTTTGGAGAGAAAAAGAAAATCTTCATGAAAAATAAAACTGATATAAAATTTCAAAGAAAAAATATAGCATCGGATCGTAGTTTCAGATTCTATAGAAAACAATAATTTAAAAAAATTCAGAAATTGCATTAGCAAAAACCAGAGCACGACAAATTAAAAGTCTCTTAACTAATGAAATTGTTCCCGTGCAAAAACTCAAACATTTTAAAGTATTTACACGAGATATATGAACATTTTGGAGCAAGAAACATAAAAAAATACATATCCAAGATGTCTTTGATAGCTTTTTTACCTCTTTTACGCGTCTCTTTTCAAAAGATCCCATTCAAAGAATCTTCCCTCGCGCGATGAGAAACTTAAATAAAAGTCAAAATATTCCACTCCTTTCCCTCTCTCGGGTACATCCAGAATGTCCTTTTAGAACGCATTAAAATGCGCGCATTACATTCAGTCATGACTTTTATCAAAGGAATGTTTTTCGTAAAAAAAAAAAAAAAAAAAAAAAAAAAAAAGTGGGGGGATGGCGCAGGAGGTTTCTCCCGAGTTGTACCGTCGGGAAGCAAAATCGAACGAGCCTGAAGGAGATAAATAGAAAAAAGTATAAAGGGAGCTTTTTTTTTTAACTTTCAGTTGAAGAAGTCTGATATGATTATCCTCCTTTTTTAAGGAAAAAATAAGGGTTGAGTGATATATATATATATATATATATATATATATATATATATATACAGAGGAGATAAAATGTGGAGGGAATTATTACTTTTTTTTTCACGAATTACTCATTTTGTCATGGAATAGAAAATAAAATATCCGTGAAAAAAGTGAGCTTTTTTATTTAAGTAATGTTTAAAAATAATGAGTGATATAATGCTCTAATATTCACATTTACTTAACTCAAAACGTTTCAAGAAGGTATAAGAATTTTATGATAAAGTGTTTAAATTAAGAAGAGTGTATAAATTATTGAGATTAAACACAACAAGCTAGTTAAAGAAAATGTTAGAAAGGTTTCGCTTCAAAAATAAGCTATGTATAACATTCAACAGTCATATTCATTTAAGTTGACTCAACATTTAAATTTAAAGGCTGGAAATAAATTTAATGCATTTCTTATGTTCACATTCCAAGGTTTTTGTCGTCGAAACTTTTTTGATGTGATTATAATTTTTTTTTCAAAGGGTGGGCACTTACTAATCAAGCATTCGACACTACTAAGGCCCGAATTGCAATACCCCCCCCCTCCCCATGATACGGGTTCATATATGACAGATTCATATAACATGACAGATAAATTGTGATCTTTTTTCCAAAACACGCTAAAAAGGGCTCGTATAACTTGGTAAATGAATGAGACAGATGTTTCTGTACTGCCTGTTAACACCGCTGGTAATGCTCATGTGCTTCCATAATATAAGTGACTCCTAAAACGTAGATTCATAAAACACAAAATGTATCTACCGTGTTGTAGGTGGGTCAACTGTACTGTCCATTTTAATATGGGGAGCAACCAGAGGGCAGCCAGAGTTACCCATGTGAAGGGATGGTCAAGTTAACACCTAGCCCAAGCCAGGAATCGAACCCGGACCCAAGGTGTGATAGAATGGTTTTTTAGACACTGTACCACTTGGGTGGCTTTCGACTGAATTAATTCTTTTAAAAAAATTAAGTTGCGTTCTAAAATACAGAAATGAAAGGATTGGAATCTCTAACAAACTTTCATAATATTTTACATCATATGAGAAAATAGGTGCAGCATTATTTTTTGTAAATATGCCGCTTCAAATATTGTTTAAAAACTTTTGCAGATAACCAAGAAAAGCTCGTGACAAAAAGATCAAGTTGCTTATTTATTTAATAACCTTCTTCCCAATGGGTTGCTCGTACGAATGTTGCAGAATAGAATAAAACACTCTAAAATGAAACTAAATAAATAAAATAAGCAGTTGGAATAACTTAGTAACTAACCTTTCTCAGTCTTTAAGTCTGATTCAGTTCCCGCATCTTCTGTGCTAAACAATGGAATGCGAAAACTCGAAGTGTCTCCGAGGGAGACGGACGAATTCTTTTTGTACGAAACCAAGAGAAACCGCAAAATGATGGAGGATGTACTGCTGCCTTTTGTTGGTGGACACCCCAAGTTGTAAAATTAGCGCAGCAAATGTCCTCTTTCCCCTAGCTTATATGCGTCTTCCACAAAAATCTTAAAGGGAAAACCCCATGATCATTTGATTTAAGGAAACAGAGCTGTCGCTCCTGATTCTCGATTTTTATTTTCGTCTTTGTGCAAATCACCGTGGGCGTTTTTGTTTCTCTTAAATGGCTTTTTAAGGGGCAGTAGGAGGAGGACGCTACAGAGAAATGCTACTGGCTTTAAAGAGTAGAGAATTTCTAATTTTGATCCAGCTCGTTGCGGTAATTTGCTAGAAAGGAAATGCTTTGGATTTTTATTCCTTTTTTACTGCCTCTGCAATGAAAATTCAAGTGGCGTTCAACCTTTAGTTAGCTACTGTCTTGTTCACTTTTTATAACATTTAATCTGGTTTAGCCAACCACAAGAGCCCCTCTTCAAGACCCACTCCTACGACTCCTTGAAGGTGGGGCTGGGATATCAAATAATGTTAGTCACTTGCTGGGGGAGAATAGACCTCCAGGTCTTCAAATTGCTATTGCATTCCTTTCAGGGAGGTACGTCGTTTCCTTTTCCAGCTAGAAGCGTCTCAAAACTCTTCAAGGTAAAGACAAGACATGAATAGACATTTTGAATTTCGCTCTTTTTTGGGGGTGAAGAGCATTCTTTTTAGCCGCTCTTTTTTAGGGTGTAAATTTCACTCATATAAAGTAGAATATGAGTAAAATAAGTGTGTGAAAGTATTTTACATTTAAATATAAATTTAAAACATAGACTTTTACTTAAAGTATCAGGTTGTAACGAAAGTTTTCCGCCAGATTTGCATGGGTCAGCTCATGAGGTACCGAGCGATTGACCTTATATATCAAGTATATGCGATGCTTAGCGCGACTAATGGACATGGCACTAAAGTCTAACTCTTTTAACTAGCTCTCGAGTGGATGAACATTTTATCTCCTTCCACAAATTCTCGTTGGCGGGCCTCATCAGCATCAGTAAGCTGGCCAGAGCGCCCTGCTTCTTAAATGTCCTAGTCCTCGTTTTTGAGCTTTTGGTACCAAATCTTCACAGTGTCGGATGATACAACAGTTGTACTTTAAGCTGTACACATGATTCAGTGTCATTCTGTAGCTGACTTTTTGCAACAGAACTGAGAGTAAATGATGGTTCAATCTGGTAGTGTGATAGTTCCATTTCAGACACCTTTTACTTAATCATAACGATATTGTTTTACAGATTTCACAACACAGCTAGTGCTCTAAAACAAGTCTTTTTTTTTTCAAATAACAAAAATCGTTTAACAAAATATTGGCAAAGACACCAACGTGAACTGTTTGTGCAGACAATACTTGCAGCGGCGGAAAACTTTCGTTACAACCTAATATATTGTTTTTTATTTAAATATGTACGAATAAAATGTAAGAAATAAACTTGGAAAGATTAATCATGATTAACGACTGAAAACTAATGATTAATATTTACTCACAATTAACGATGGATGATTGAAATTTTTAGTCAGTAATCACGATCAACGATATCGTTAGTCATGATTACTGACTAAAACTTTACCAATCGTTTTCCGTGACTAAATATTAATCTTCGGCTTTTAATCGTTAATCGTTAATTATTTTTTTTCTTCAACTCTGCTTGTGGCAAACACTTTACTCTAATTCTACTTTAAGTTTACTGTCTTAAAATATATTATTATTTAAAACTTTAAATTTACCATGCGACGTGCGTTGCTTATTCTAAACCCCAAAAACCAGCTTAATCACTTAAATCAGGTTCGAGGGTTTTATGCCTTCTTTCGCCATCGGAAAAATATTCATTATTATAATGGGGATGAACTTAAAACTGCCTGTCCCATAAATCATTAGACTGGGTCCATTAGTGACTGTCTTATTAGCTTTAAGAATGATGAAAAAGTTAATGAAGCCATCCTCTAAGTATTTCTTGGGGACTTTTAATGACTCATTAGTTTAATTCAATGCAACCCAATAATATGTACGAATTTCATGCTCCAACTCTTGAAGTAAATTAGATCCCTACTATGCTACAAATACCGAAAAAAAAATTTTACATTTAATCCAGAGAAAGTAGATTTCCTCACAGAGCTGCTAAAATTATTTTGGTACAAAACTTTCACTTCGTTCAATTTGACAGTGTAATTTTATGTTTAAGGAATTTTTTTCTATGGTTTTCAAAAGTTATATAGGTTTAACGTTCATAAATTACATAATACAGTTAGTAGTAAATAAAAAGAGCGATTTAGGTTGTGCGTTAAGTCAGATCTGCACGAGAGGTATCCGCCAAGGGGGAGTTGCCTACAGTATAGAACCTTTTACCAGTTCTATCACGCATTCACGTTACACCTGAAGAAAGAAAAGAACTCTAGACCGTTAGACAGGCCAGAACTCTGGATCTTCACATTTCAACTATCTGTCATGTTCTGCTTCTTACCACTCGACCGTGGCGGGGCAAAAAAAAAAAAAAAAAAAAAAAAAAAAAAAAAAAAACCTGTTTGATAAGTAAAAGAAGACTAATGTTTGGAAAATTTTGTACTTGAGAAAAAAATTGAATAAATTAAATATTTTTAATGCAACTGTTTATTACTATTCGGTGATTAAAAAAAAGGGTATAAATATCTGAACTATGCTAAGCTGTTGTAATAATGTTTAACTGACACTTTAAAACAGTAGCACCAAATAATTAACGAACTAAAGTATTTATAACGTCACAATCTGCATTACTTTTTTTAAATGCTTACTGCAGATTTATTGCGAAAATTAAAGGTTTTCCCCTTTGTTTTTATTATATTTTGGTATTATCAAAATGTTTCCTTTTCTACATATGTAGATAAATAAACTGGCGAAAATACGTTTTCGCTGGCACCCTGCCTAATTCTCTGTTAGAAAAACTGAAAATTTTCAAGTTAAATAATAATAATAATAAATAAAAAGCATTAAATTCAATTTAACTAGTGATGCATCAACAGATATGTGAGACTAAAAGTAACCTAGTTATTATTTATTTATTTATTTGGCATGTTTTAAAACTTAATCTTTGTTTAAAGTTTTTAACGGAAATTTTTTGACTTCGTTCAATTTTTTTTTAAAACTTTTTTCGGGTGATAAACAACTGTTCATGTTTTCATGGCATTCATGGAAAAGTTCATCTTTTTTTCTTCTTCTGACACTTGCACGTACTTGGTGTCTTTCTTAAATGATAATTATCACTGACTTGTCGTCCACACGAGAAGATGATATCATAGAGAAAAATATATATATTATTGCTTTTCTTCCAAGCAAATGCACAATTTAGGGACTTTTTTATTGCCTAGTCAAGAATCCTACTACCCCCGTTTCCACAAAAACAAACATGTTGTTATTATTTTCTTGAGATATTCATTCGACAATTTCGGCTCCAGTTTGTTAAGGAGCAAAAATAAATATACAGGCCAGAATGCGTATAACGACGTAAAATGGCTGCGAAAATAGCTTGTTTTTACTCCAGGAGCAACTAACTTTTGTTTAACTCTGTTATGTTTTTCCTTTGCTTGAAGATAAAAAATTTCATTTGTGCTCCGCGCTTCCAGCATTGAATACAGTAGTATGAATTATGCATTTAATAACAAGATTTTATTTTCAGATTGTCAGTATTAAAATGAAGCAATAAATAGTCCAACAAATGATATTAATAGGAATTCCAACAAAAGTGTAATATAGTAAAAAAAAAAAAAAAAAAATGTGTAATTAAACATTTTTCACGATATTAACTCTTTTCTGTACAAGACACGCGAACTATTCGAGTACTTGGGGGACGAAAAAAAAAGGAATTTAATATTTATCTATCTATGAAGATTACCCAGATAACTTGAGAAAAGAAACAAATCTCGGCACTTGAACGGGTCACACTAATTAATCTGCACATTACCTAGATAATCTGTAGAATAACTTAATCCTGCACTTTAGAGGTAAAATACAAAGAAAAGAAAAACTTCAACGAAAGATTGCGGTTGAGGTCAAGGACTAAAAAAATTTCTTTAAAAAACAGTGCACTCTGTGGGGATTCAAGGGACCCTTATGAGTACTGCACAGAAGCCAGATATCAGGAATTCAAAAAAAGAATAATTTCAAATATCAATACATCTACATACAATGCCCTCCTGTGAGCAGTGGTCTTTTGTGCGGGGTTCTAGAGGAGAAAGAACTTCCACATAAAACCCAAAATCCGTGGCGGTCTTGACCTAAAATCACTGCTTTACAGAATGCCAGCAGGGAAAGGATTCTTTTTTTTTCCCACACACACAAATGAGAGTTTCAGATCCCAATTTAAAGTCTCAACCGATGCTTGGACTAAGCTTGTTTAACTTAAATGCTACTAAGCAGTGTCTTCAATTGTTATCTGGCAAAAGCCGCTGTATATCACATTGCGAAGATTAACAGTCCTTCAAAATATAGTTAATTTTCCGTTAATAATCGGCTTATACCTACCCTGTTACGGCCGTTACGCACTGCATCTTGAACCACCCATTTTTCACGTTTTCCCCTAGTCCTCGATTCGACTTTGCTCGTCAGGTTAAACAGCTTTAACATAAAAGAAAAGAAAAAAACCCTCAAAACTGCCTGTTTTACTTGCTCTTTATTCTGGACAACAGTAAGATGAAAAATGAACAAACAACAATAACAAACAAACAAAAAACAGGGGGGAGGGCGTAAATTCTTTCTAGAAAAAACATCTCTCCTCGCTATACCTTAAAAAAAAATAAAAAAATAAAAAAACATTTCATTGGTCACCCAGAAATTTGATAATGGACGATTAACCGGTGAGCACTGCATCTTCAAAAATTTCATTTCCATAAAAAAAGAGAAACCCCTCAAAACTGGCTGTTTTACATGCTCTTTATTCTGTACAACAGTACGATGAAGAAAAAAAGAAAAAAAACTGGAAACTATAGCGGAAATTCTTTCTAGACCAAACTTCTCTCCTCGCAGTACCTTTAAAAAATAATTAACAAAATTTTATCGATGACCTGGTAATTTGGTAATGGACGATTTGGTAATGGACGACCGTTAAGTATAAGGAATAGTCAATTTTCCGTTAATAATCAGCTCATAAATACTCCGTTTTAACAGTATGATGAAGAATTTACTAAAAAACTGACACTAGGGCAAAAATTCATTCTAGGCCAAACCTCTCCCGCGTTGCTATACCTCCAAGAAATAATTTTACAAAATTTTATCGATCACCCGGTAATTAAATCCACGCGAAAGCTTTCCGATGAAATTCCTCTCACACGTTAAAATATTTATAAAGGGGGTAATTTTAGATCCAGCCAAAGGACAGCAACAATGTTTAAAGATTGACTGCTGGAGTCCGGCATATCTTAATTTTAGAATTCTCTATTTTTAGTTCGCGTTTTTAAAACGCGCACCAGCAAAAATCGATCTGAAGAAAACATTCCTCCCCAGAAAGTGAAATAAAGTCAAAAATTAGGTTGGTGGATACCAAACACTCTATTTTTCCCCTTCCTTATATCGATTGTGCAGGTTTCGGGAGAGGCAGTGATGTTCTACATGTAATCGTTTGATCTGTATGTGTTAAGTACTAAATAAATTTCAATGTCTCTTTAAAACTTATTAAGACTAAAAAATATACTAAAGCAAGAACAATAACGAGCTTATCGATTATAAAGGACTTTCCAAATCAGACTTATTTGTGTGTATGTTATAGCAGTGACTATAGTAGTCCCCTCTATAACGAGTTTGATACATTCCCACAGCTGCCAACTCTCCCAGATTTTACGGGAGATTTTCCACCACCAATTTTCATGTAGCAATTCATGCTTAAAATAAGTCCGAAATTATAATGTAAAACAAAACTGTTTAAAAATTGTGGTGGGAAATCTCCCGAAAAATCCGGGAGAGTTGGCAGCTATGCATTCCATGTCATATAAATCCGTGATGTGAGAGTCACAAACACACGATCAACATCAGCAGTGTTAACAATCAATACATAAGCGTCTATCACATTCTTTCACATTGTTGTACAAGTCTTTTTCAACGTGCTATAGGAAAAAGATCACAATTTTTTCGTCGATACGTCGATGTCATACGACTTCGTCTTATAGAAAGGGGGCCTATAGCATGCGTATCAGCGATTTCCCTTCTGAGCATATCGTTGTCCCCCGGCACTGGTTTTTGAGCATCTCGTTGCGAACTGGAGTTTTGAACCCTGCTCTCAAACAGAGAAGAACTGTCTAAAAGGATTTTACAATTGAAGGAGGGAACACTTTTATTATTCGTTATCAAGTAGCAGGCACGCAAGTAAGATTTTATTGGAAGGTGTTACATAATTGATGCTTACGGCATTATTTCGGAATGCTTTATTTTCCTTTATCCTCATTGAGTCTTTGCCAGTAGTAGTAGTCAACAATAAACATATACTGATTTGCAACTGAAGACTCGAAAGACATTTTGTACATCATGTGTTCCGAAATTTTAATGTTTTAATTCACATTAAAAATTAAATTTAAATTTAAATTTTTAACTAAAACTACATTAAAATCTTCTTTTTAACAAAGACTGATGAAAACTGAAAAATTCAAATTTTTACTGGCTCATTAAGGTGCATGTTTCGTTCACAATTCAAAACTTTTCCATTCTGTGTGCAAAAATAACTACAAAATTTTATTAATCATTATTTAAAACTTACATAATTTCACGTAGCAGTTAACAAGGGGGTGACTTTCATTACGTGCAGTAACCGAGATATATATATACATAAACAAGTTGCAAAACGTGTAGTAAGTTTTAAAATTTTTCTATACTTAACCCTTTAACGCTCAGTGTTCTCGTTCTAGGAACACCAATTTCTGACGTTTTGACTATTGCCAGTCACGAAGAATAGATTTGATTTCTATAAAAATAGTTGCTGGTGACATAGCTCCACGAGAATCCTTTACTTTTTAGCACGTCATTTCCCGTAAAGAAATGGCCACGATTATTTTTAACAGCACTGACATCTGCTGAAATATGGAAGAACGCGAGAACAGCCGAATAGATTGCCCAATGCTAAAAAAATGGCAGCCGTTGCCATCGCTCGACTTAACTACCAGCATCGCGTGCCACAGACCCTTTTTTCGACACAGCACTTTTTTTTTTTTTTTTTTTTAATAGTTCACAGTACAACTTGTGAAGAGACATTCTAAATTTTTTTGGATCTCTAGCGCAATTATTATTATTATTATTATTATTATTATTTTGAAAAGCTGTTCAAAAGTTGCATAATTTCCAAAAAGAGCAGCCTCAAAAGAAAATCTCAATTTTACTTCTTTTGTATGGGCTTCCCTCGAAATTTTTTCTGATTACGGAGTCCGGCGTATCTTAATGTCGCATAGCTTTTGACCATGCAATAGAGCAATTTGAGTTTCTCAATCTTTGTCAAATATATCACACTTTCACTGAGTCTATATAATGTATTCAAATGAATTTATTTCAATAATTTAATTTATCTTTTGCGTCACGCTATCCAAAAGGGCAAGCAAAATTTTCATATACATTGCACTTAGTTTGGTTACTATGACACTAACTAAATATTTACGTAAACTTTACTTGCCCTTTTGGATAGCGTGACGCAAAAGATAAATTAAATTATTGAAATAAATTCATTTGAATACATTATATAGACTCAGTGAAAGTGTGATATATTTGACAGTGTATTTCATAATTAAAAGCATTGCTTAAATGCGTAAATCTTCTTTAGAAAATAAAACGAAAGTAACTCCAATGGAATTTAAAAACAAATCTTTAAAAGTCACAGCAGGGCGTCACTCAAAACTTGATATCATTATTAAGACCCATATTTAAAATTCATAGAGCTATAAAGTAAAATGTTGCGTCACAAATTTTTAACCAATTAAGGGTTTTTGCATGTGGATATCATTACTTTTTAAGGGTATGGTCAGAAGATAATAAATTAGTTTCAAGGGCGAATTTCGGAAGTTTGCTTGACACTAAGTTATGTAAATGAATATACAAACCTGTTTTCATGCAGTATCAGAGTATTTGATTAAAAAAGTCACAGCAAGTTCTTTTGTAACATGTAACAGAAAATTGACATATTTTTGTAAGAATTTTATAATAAGAGACATAATACTGATTATAATCAATAATTTTTTGAGTAATTTTCTATTTATAAATTGGGTCGAGTATAGATTAGTATCCCTGCCACCATCTTTGATTTTATTTCATAAATTTGCATTCAGTTAAATGCTAAACGTAAGTTAACTTTTTTACTATAATTATATAACTATTGGGCCCCATCAGTGGCCGAGCGCATAGCGCTCTGAACTGGGAGACGAAGGTGCCTGCCTGGTTCGAAACCAAGTTGCGTCCGCCGACCTAATCGTTCGGAGTTTTACGTGGTTTCCTCCAAAACAGAGTAAATACGGGTTAGGACCCCTTAGAAAGACCCCCACGGAGGGCACCCCACGTCTCGGCTTAGAGCCTACGTGTAGCTATAATCGGCCGTAATTCTAGAATAACAACAACAATATATAACTATTGGTTCTGTTGTTTTAATGCATTGTGATTCATTAATTTGCATTCAGTTTAACGATAACCGTAAGTTAAGTTTCGTTAAAATTATTAATTTAATAATCTCGTTCTTAATTAATGTAATCTAGTTACTCATTCGATTATTTTAATGCAATGTAATCTATTAATGCAATGTTTGCTTTCAGTTTAAAGCTATCTCTAAGTTAAATTTTTAACTATATTATGATACACTAAGTTTTTAACTAAGTTAATGATACATCTCAAAATTGTTCATTAAATTAATTAATGACTATAATCATTAATAAAATAGAAAATTACTCAAAATATTGTTTATAATTGGTTTTATGTCGCTTTTTAGAAAACTAACTTCATACTATGTTTGTTTTTTTATCAGTTGATAATTTCATTTTTTTAGAGAACGTTTAGATGAACTACCAGTTTAAGAATAAGGGTCTTGCGCGGTTGACTTTCTTAGTGCTTCTGAAGCGTATTTACGTTACATCGTGAGAAAAACCGTCCAAAACTCCGAATTTTTAGATTATCAGCCATCCGGTAGACCAGAACCCTGGACATTTATACTTCAGTTATCTACCATCTTTAGTATCTTATCAACTCGGCTCGGGTGGACACAACATCTTGTTTTAGATGCCATCTCCGTCCTTCAAATGTCTAATACAAAATATAGTGCATGTATAAATTTAGATTAATCAAATTTCTATCTGAAAAGTATTGAACAAAATTTTAAATCTGGTAATTAAAGGAATACAAAATAAAAGTGAGAAAAACCTAAGATTTGGAAAAAATATTGGTTTTAAAATTATAATTCAATAATTTCAATAAATTTTATATATACATGAAGAGTAAAAGAATTATTATTAAAACTAGTTAGTATGTAAAACTACTATTTATTTTCCTTTGAATACTAAATAATTATTATTAATTAATTATGTGAGGGTTCTGAAGAGAAAAAAAATTTTCATCGAAATATTAACTATATACTGAATTTTCTAAATAGAATTAATAATATTAGAAAAATAAAGACTTAATTTAATTAGAAATAGCTATCAAAATACTAGGGAAACGAAATACTTAAAGAAAAAGTTAGGAAGGAGTTTTACCAAAAAATACTTAAATTAATTATTTTTTAATTCAAAGTCTTAACTATTTTTAATAATTAATTATAGCAAAATAAATTACAGAAAAAATAAGTAAAGTACATAATAATCTGTTATTATTTTTTTAAATGAAATAAAACAAAAACGACAGTAACATAAAGCTCATCTCGCAAAAGTGCTACATCGGGAACAGAACCTAAGTTTTCTGGACAGAACGTGGAAGCGCTTCGCACCAGCTGTCTACGAGCAAATTGGCTTAGGATATAAAGTAACTTGTACAAATCTTGTCACGGATTTACAGCACTGTATTCCTACTCCCTGCCTTGTTTACCGCCGTTGAAACAAGATCATTTTCCGTATTTCCTTACGCGGGTTAAATAGTTCCCTCTTTTAACTGGATTAAATAAAAAAAATCGAGTTTTCCTAGCTTAACCGGCGACGTCACTCATCGAATTTGGCACCGATTAAAATCATTGATGATTGTATATAGAGACGTATATTAATTGTAAAAAATTCGTTAGAGCGGATTCCGAGATCCATATGAGACACTTTTGAAAATAGAAAAGTTAGCTGTATATATAAGTGCCGCGAAGTTTTACGGTTGGTTGGTTGGGCTGGCTGCGTCACTCGTAGAAACTGCCGTTCTATATGATAAAAGTAAGGTACAATAATAGTAATTATTACTGTAACAGTAAAATCCACTCGGAAACAATGTCTTATGTACAAATCAGAAATTAAAGAGATTGAGACAAAGAGGAGGAAGCATGACTTTCGTACATTTTCTCTACTACTCTAAAGTTTAAAATCTATCTTTATTACTTATCATTTTTGTCAGTTATTGTCCATTTAATGCGTTTTATCCTTCTTCCCAGTTTCTATTAATAGTTATTATAATTATTATTATAATTATTATTACTGTTCCACTTCACATCGCTAACAAATTCCAAAACAGTCTGAATATCTTCTCCACTTATCACTACTTTTCTATTTGCTCTTTACTTGTTTACTTCCATTCTCGACAAAAGCAATGACAATTATTCTTTAAGATGCGCATTGATGATATTTCATAAATATATTGAATATATTTACAAATAGAGTGGAAAGACAAAAATCTATTGTATTCGAAAGTTTAAGTCTTGAAAATACCATAATGAAAATCATATTTATATTCAAATAGTATTTGTGTTTTGGTATACATTTTAGCGAATCTTGTGTGATTAAATAGTCATATCTTTTCTTTTCTTTTTTTTTTTTTTTTTTTCAGTAAATTATAAGTATGAAATGCATTTTTTTAAAATCTTGGCGTCAGAAAAAGAGCTGATAAAGACAAACAAGTATTTTTAAAAAGTTTTAAATTTTTCAATAAAAAAAGAGGCAATTTTGAAAGTCGTGTGTGTGACATTGGTTATATTTGTAACATTCAGAAATAAGTAGGTTTATTTAAAACTTTTTCCGAAATAAGAAAAAAAAGCTAACATCTTACAAAATCAACGAAATATGCACTGCCAAAAATATGTACCGACTGCTACAAAATTTATACATGATTTTACTGTGTACTGTACCATGTACTCTTGAATAGGATGCTCGGAGCATTTATAGTTCTTTTACAGCTGTACACAAAAAAACTTTCAATTCATTGCGCTCTGTGGACAATCGGTGTTTAAGGCGTATTTTAGGGACATTAGCCTATTTCAAACAAAGCAAAATTGATATAGGTTGTTTATGATTACAAAATTATGCCTTCTTCGAAAATAGTCTGTTAGCATTTATAGTTCTTTTACAAGAGCAATCAAAAGAATTCCAATGCATTGTGGTCTGTGGCTGTTTAGAGTCAAGTTATTCGTAAATTTCCACATCTCTCTATTGTTGTTGAATTTCTTCGCTTCCTGTCAATGATAAATTTTTACAGACACCATGAGCACCTTTACACCAATCTGATTGGTAAACGGCGTGATGTCAAAAAGCCATTCATCCATCTATTTAAAGTATAATATAACACGTATATAGACGTTTATAGAAGTACGCCTTCATTCAAAGAATATCAATAACATTCGAGGTGGGGTTTTTTTCAGTCATTTTAAAAATTACATTAAAAATGATAAGAGTTTTTTCCCTTTTGTTTTGTTTTGTTTTGTTTTTTTTCTTTTAGGTTATGCCTAAAATCCTAACTGGTTTGTTGTTGACATATTGCCAAATTTGGCGGGGGGGGAAAAAATAATAATACAGTTGTGTTATAAAGTGCTTTGCATTCGATGCCTGCCCGTGGATTGATTTATCTTTCTGGCTGTTTTGGTAATTTATTTTTGTTTAGAAAGTAACAATCACAACAACACACCTTTATCGAATCAGTCATAACTGATCAAGTAATCGCCACAAACGACAAATCAGTTCCCACGTCTAACAGATATAAATTTACGTATCGGTGATCCTTAGACTTATTTTTTCTTCACGCAGAACAAATAAACCGCAGTTTATATTAATACGGCTTTCGGTCTGTCAACACAATTATTAGCACGAAATTTCAACGCCGGCCGCCCGATAAAAGATAATCCGAAGATCTCATTATCTTTAGAGATCTGAAAAGCGGGCTGTTCGTTCGGCCACTGGTTTACGACCTTTCCTACTTTTTCGGGTAATTCGAATTTATTTTACGTGAGGATAATACCAAAACGCTCTCAGATGTCCAGATTCGATATGCAGAAAACTGAAGCTCCTGAGAGATGTTAAGCAGTCAGTCAGAAGGATGGTAGAAGGAAATCAGTATGCCAGTAGTAAAGAGTTTGAATAATATCTTACGTACATTCTCAGTGATTGTGTAAAAAAAAAAAAAAAAAAAAAAAAAAAAAAAGATAAATATATTAATGAATTCAAGCTTTGTGCAACACGAACAGTGACGTATATGGCGTCAACACGATAAAAATTATTATTATTATCATTATTTTTGTTTTGAAGGGAGAACAGAATTATGGTTGCCACCTAATGTGTAAAACAAAATTTCCTGACTTTCTCAGGTTTTTCGAGAACTTTAATAAAATTTCAGACAACGTTGTTACGATGTACAGTTCACTCTTGATAGTTCGGCGGTTGGTTGGTCCGGCACGTTCAATAATCCGTCGCTCTTGGGAAATGCACGTTATATTTTCTTCCGATCCGCCGACCACCTCGGCTGTAAACAAGTATGCCCGCTTTTGTGCTTCCCCCCCCCCTCTTGCGTCATTGTTTTATAGTTTTCCTAATGTATTTTGCGGTGTATTGATATAGTGTGCTACAATTTCGACCAAACGAAAGCACATAACTTTAAGTTTGTGTAAAAAAAACAAGAGATCTTGATAATACAGAATTTTTAGATAATCCAGCGTTTCCTGGTCCCATATTATGTAGGATTATCAAGATTGTACTATACACATAATTTGATCATCATGAACCTTTAGCAGGCCTGTGTCAAATCATAATTAGAGCAGTCCATAAGCCTGACAAACGAAGAATTATTTGAACGAGGATTTCTGATAATTTTCCAGTTAACATTATGAGTTTTTCCAGTTAACATTATGAGATTTTTCTAGGTTTTTAGCCACATCTTACAATAGCCAAAAAGACTTTTCCAGTCAAAATAAAGCTGCCTAGTTGTACCAATTTTTCCTCCACTTGTGGAAGCCCTATAAAGTATGTTCTCTTACTGAATCAAGAAAAGGTGAACGATACTGAGCCCACGCTTTCCAACAAAATATCTAATCGTCCTTATACTTAATAATTAACGTCTTCGATTCCTTTCGGCGCAAGGAAATGACGGAGACGAAGATATCCTTTCTGTGTCTATCGTTGCTTCCCTGCATGCCTGGTGTTTAGGCTTCGCAAGTACTACATATGAACGGATAGATTGTTTCAAGTAGATGAACATCTATAGAAATGTACTTTAACAACGACTGCTAATACACCTTGTTCTCAAAATAATTTGAATTTAACTTTAAAAGGACCGCTAATGCTATACGCAACATTTTTTTAATGCCACAAAGTATAATGTAGAATAACAGTACACATAAATTTCGAGTAGTAATCCATGCATATTTATGCAACTTGGAGCCCGCGAACAGTGGCGCAGATAGGACAGGGAAGCAGAAAAAAAAATTCCCGGGCTCCATTAAGTGAAGGACTCCTTTTGTAAAGGACCAAAGGCAAATTAAATTTCTGTGTTTCTGAATTCTGTTCATAAGATAGGTCTGTTCTAAAATATACTTTAAAAAAAACTGAGTTTATATGCGACATGCACTTTTTGGCATAACTGACGTACAGACTTGTTTCCCCTCTCCCTTATAATTTGCTTATCAAGCATTTCCCTCTATTAACCCTTTGATGTGCAACCCTTTCCCAATGCTGAAAAAAGGGCAGCCGTTGCCATCGCTCGACTTAACTACCAGCAAGATGGCGGACGATCAAGCGGACGACGCAAGATGGCGGACGTTCATCGTGTGCCACACATCTAGAGACCTTTTTTGGACGACAGCTGTTCTGGCTGTATTCCATTTTTCAGCAGATGTCAGTGCTGTCAAAAATAATCTTTTACGAGAAATGACGTGCTAAAAAGTAAAGGATTCTCGTGGAACTATGTCACCCGCAACTATTTTTATAGAAATCAAATCTATTCTTCATGACTGGCAAAAGTCAAAACGTCAGAGTTTGGTGTTCCCAGAGCGGGAACACTGCGCGTTAAAGGGTTAAGGCCCATATTATTAGCCATTGTATTGCGGGACCCTCACTCAGTAAGCGGCCAACGTTACCTCTTATGAAAGGGGGGGGGGCTCAAGTTGGCCAAGCCAAGACCTGAACTCTGACGCAAGCTGTGATAGAATTGTTCTTTACTCACCACACTTGGTAAATATTCTCTAATATTGTTCACTACAGTAATTTTTTTAGGGTATCATCTACAGTATTAAAACAGAACCAAATTTCCAAAGTCCAATGAAAACTGCATATTTTCATGCCATCTTTCAATTCACCATGCCAGAAAATTCGAAATGAAGTTTACACAAATTACAATAGAAGAAAATTGTAAATATTTAGATTTGAATGGACTATGATAATCTTTTCTAAATATTTAGCACAAATTTTCTAATATAGAATTCTTAAGTAGATTTCATTCTGCATACTTATTCAAATAAAATACAATTTACTTTTTGATACAATTTCCCCAGAGAGCGATGTTTGACAAAGAACGAAAGTTATTGTTATAAAGTGTATTTCCCTTCTCCCTCAAAAAAAAAAAAAAAAAAAAAAAAAATCAAATCATAAAGACTGCAGCGAGATTACGTAACTTTTTCATGCAGGAAACAGCATTACCCCACTGAATTCTCATTTTATTACACGATATCCTGATTATTTAATTAATCAGAAATAGTGTCGCGATTACGTCATTTTATGTACGGATGAATAATCTCTGAGTAGTTCAAAAAATAAGGGGGGGGGAAATCTGACATAATATGGGGGTAGGGGGAAAAACTACTCGGATTTGTCACTTCAAGTAGAAAACCTTCATGGATATTATATGCCACTTATTATGAATTAGTTTTTTCTATTTGTATATATATATAAAAAGGTGTCTAATAGTAGCACAAAATGTGAGGGAGTTCAAATTGCCAGTTCTCTGGAATGCTGCCACTAATTAGCAAATTAGTCAAGCATGTGATATCAGCTGGCGACTTTTCTCCAAAGAAAAGATTAGTTAGAAGATCATTCGTCCAAAGAATTCCCCGGATTTTTTTTTTCTTTTTAAGTATGAAATAGTGAGTGCAGTTTTGACGTGAGCAAGAGTTAATAGTTTTTTTTTTATTTTGTTTTGTTTGTGATTAATGGGAAAATCGAGATTGATGGGTAAAAAGTGAAACACTTGACAGCCCATTATGGCCGAGTGGATAAGGCACTGAATATGGTAGACGGCTGAAGTGTGAAGTTCCCGGGTTCGGCCCTATCGCGCGGCCATCGATCGGAGTTTTGGGTGGTTTTCGCCAGATATAACTTGAATGTGCGTTAGGACTTCTTAAAAAATGCTCCGCCCAAGGCACCCCTCCTTAGACAGCTAGCCTTCGAGTAGCTTTACCTTAATGCACAATTCAATACAACATTTGACAAGCTTATTTTTACCGTTCAATTTTCTCGGCTAAAAGAATCTGCTTTTAATTGTGCCGGGCAGTCCGAACATTTTGGGTGCTCGGGTTGTGTAGCAAACTATATTCACCATAACACGGGTCCGGGTTCGATTCCCGGCATGGCCTTACGTGTTACCTCGTGTGTCCCTTCATAGGCAACGCTGGCCCACCTATTAGGTGGATTCATAAAAAAGTGGCCAATACCAGTAGTAGAGCTCAACACTTACAAATGGGAAGTGACCGCCATTTAAAAAAAAAAAAAAAAAAAAAAAAAACAAAGATCGAACATTTTTATGTTACCTTATCAAAAAAATAAGAAGTGAAAATCGTCTGAAGTTATTTAAGTGCAAAAACGAGTAAATCTCTCTAGTACTTGCCCCACTATGGCCGAGTGGATAAAGACACTGAACATGGTAGATGGCTAAAGTGTGAAATTCCCGGGTTTGGGCCTTTCGCACGGCCATCGATCTAACAGTCTGGAGTTTTGGCCGATTTTCTCCAGATGAAACGTGATTGCGCGTTAAAACCCCTGAAAACGTCCTCCACCCAAGGCGCCCCTCCTTAGGCAGATGGCCCTCGAGTAGCTTTGCCTCAATACGCAATACAATGCAATACTCTCTAGAACTTTAAATTTCATTTGGAGTCGGAACCAATCTCGAATTCCCCAATGCAGCGAAGCCTTTTAAACGAGGAAACTTATAAAAGGTAGAGCAAAATAATAATAAAGTACGTAAAACCAATAAAATTAATGCTACTAATTAATGAAAATCAGTAACTTGAACAACTTTGCTAAAAACATGCATAAAAGATCAAAAGAAACTACGCATATTTCGGAAGAGGGATTTTAACTTATTCTACAAAGCAAAAGTATAGTATTAACAGGGTTTTTTGTTTTTTTTTCCCCCTTACAAGAAAACTCTAGACTTTCAGTGAGCTACATCAATCACTGTTTAAAGCGCTTTTCATTAGAGGGTTTTTTTTTTTTTTTTTTTTTTTTTTTTACATTGAACAAAAACAAAATGAATTTGCACTATAAGTAAAAAAATTTACATTATTAGTAAAAACTTACACATTCCGGCAAAAATATAAAATTTATAACCTTTTTACACGGGCAAGCATAGACAGACTCAGGTTTTTCTGAGGGGCAGTGATTAAATACTTTTACGGTCATACTTGCTGTAACTGTGGTATATCACGCTGGAGGCACGGCGGGCGTCATTTCGAAAAGAGATGTGACTATCGACTACGTTCTAAGACCGTTCAATGAGCACGTTCAAGGAATGAACCAAACTCTTTGTCTGGAAGTACCACTAAGAATAGGTGTAATTTTTCTCACAACTAGTTTTATACAGGCGACAAACTCCTACAATTCTCGTGCATATGTAGCGTTATAAGGGAGATTTGTTCTCCAGGAATTACTCCAGAAAATTTAGATCTCTCTCTTCCAAGGGCGTCCATATGATTGTTTGTAGTAGAGATGAGACGGGCTCGGGCCCTGTAATTCACTAATGCGTTCGGGCTCGGGCTCGTGAAAAATGTCTCCTTTATTGAACATACTCCTTGAAACGGATTTTAAAAAGCGATTCATCGGAAAAATAAACGTACTGATGTGATGCTAGGACTTGCAACAAAATAATGGATGGGTAAAAAGCTAGCTTTTTCACATAATTTACTAAATGGTGTGTTGTGCTATTTCATTTGCGTATGTGTGTTAAAATGCTGTTCATTCAAAATTTTGGCCTCATTATTTACTGGTTTATCTTAATTAAATGTATATATTCACACATCGTATCATAAAATATTTTTTTTAAATAATTTTGTTCCTATCAACTAAATTCTTATGCAATAACATATATTCTTATGCAATTCTATGCAAATATGCAAATTTCTTAAATTTATTATGCAAAATCTCTTTTCTGGACGTGTTTTAAATATGACAGTTTTTAATGTCACTATACGAGATTTATAAATTGTATTTTTTCTGTATCTAATATATCTAAGTACATACGAATGGCAAACCTGCGCGAGGGGTATCTGCCTACAATGAGGGATGCCTTGGTAGGAGGACTTTCTAACACGTATTCACGTTACATCTGGAGAAAACCTACCAAAACTCCAGATCGTTAGATCGACGACCGCGCGATGGGACCCGAACCCGGGACCTTCACACTTCGGCCGTCTACCATTTTCAGTGATATAACCACTGTGCCATGGTGAGGCCAATATATACGACCGTGATAGCCCAGTAATTCATTAAGGCTTTGGACTCGTAAAGGAATGTTACGAGTTCGATTTCAGCATATCACTAAAGATTATCGTGTACATGTGGTGTACGTGCATGTTAAATCCGTGTTTCCGAAAGTCCTCTGGACAGTCGCTATCAGTTTCTGAGGAATTTCAATATTCAGAAATCTTCCTTCCTTCGGATGAGGATTCATATTGTGGCAGGAAACTCCAGGAAAGACGTATGTAGCTTCAAACGACACATTCGGTGACGTGAAACGTTCTCTCCAGGGTATTATACTTTATCTCGATATTTTATAATGCTCTAGGCTTCTACACAACACAAAAAAAAAATCTTCGTGAAATGGTACTTTTCAATGATTCCTGATTCATTTTTTGACTGTTTATATCGAAAATTTCAACCCGACGTTAGCGTTAGGGGTCCCCCATTCCAAGTTGTGCCTGTAGTCAAGAATAGTCTAAATCGGGTCCTGATCTTCACACTCGAGTCGATGACAAACTGAAGAAGCACGAAATATTTGACGGATTCAGGAATTGGTAAGTTTCATCGATAGCGAAGCGAATAAACTGATAAATCAATCCACAGATTAGTTAGTTAAAACTTCTTGGAATGATACGTTAGAATACGCTTTAAAACCAATGTGATTAACTTAAAGAGATTTATTAGCCTATTTGAATTCAAAGTTCAAATTGTCACGAATTTTCAGGTAAAAGAAAAAGAGTTTATTTCGGCACTTTTAAAACATTATTTAAAATATTAAATGCTATACCTTCAGTAAGTGAATACGTAACTATATAAATACACGGGGCTTTAAAATATTGAAATAATTATTCGTTTTACAAATGTATGAGATAATTGTTGAATTGCATTAAGCTTGCAGCAAAAAAAAATTAATTTTTAAAAGTCTTACTTTTATTCGTTTAAGTACTTATTTTGTGAAATAAAGTGCATTATATATTTATTATTTCATGAAGGTTACAGTGTAATACTGCTACCATGAATTAATAAACGAAAATAACAGTGTCAGTCCCTAAGGAAAATTTAACATCTTCTCTACATCCTAAGAATTTCTCTTAGTAAGCTATCATGAAAACATCCCACTCAGAAAACTTCTTAAGAATAAATCACACGACTTACAAAAATTATTTTTTAAAAATTCAGATTTTTTTACGAATAATTTATGGTTTCAAAGATCAAAAATGAATAGTTTGATAGTCTTCTTCAAAGAACTTTCTTTCAGCTAACTTTCCTTTAAATTAGATTGAAAAAAAAAATTGGGAGGGATGGGAATAAATATATTTTGGTTAATTGCTATTTATTTATTATTAGATGATTCTGGAAATAAGCATTGTGTTATCAAAGATTTTTGGATGCACCATATCAAGATCGGACAAGAAGAATTTTTTTTTTCCCTAAATTTTCGGAATAAAAGTTTCAAATCAAAAAATTTTTTGAGACAAAGTGGGTGGGAGAGGAGGCCCTTCCCTGGACCATGCGCTTATGACTCTGAACCTTGAAAAGGCAATTGTTCTGGACTTAGCAGAAAAATATTAAATCGACGAGGCTAACTGAACCTGTTATAAAATATATATACAGTGGGACCTCCCAAGTTGGACACCTCCCTAAGCTCGACACTTTTCTGGGGAACGGAATGTGTCCATAATACAGAAATATACCTCTATAAGTAGGACACCTCTGAAAGTTGGACACTTTTTGTGGGAACTGCAGGTGTCCAACTTACGGAGGTTTCACTGTACATATTTTCAATATTCAAAAATTATTTACTCACCCACAAACTAAAAGACAGGAAGCAAACACTATGTCGGGCGCAGCTCCTCATCATGCCCATCTTTCGTTAAAGTAAATACAATTCTCCCAGAAGGGCGATTTCTCCAGCAAAAATGTATACAAAAAATCAGAGTGTAAACAAACAAATCACAGCATGTGTCGTCCTTCAGGAAAATGATCCGCAAAAACAAAAGTTATCCGCTCGGTAAATAACAATTGTAAGCCCCCGTGTTCTTTGCTTTTTCTGCTAGGAACGTCCGGAAACGTCAAAGGCCTGAGCCATCATCGCACGGTCGTGGTTGGTATGTTTCTAGCGGCACAACTCAACACGGCCTGTGGAAGAACCGGCTCACGTCCAGCTTCGGCAGAGAAAATAATCCGAACTGAAGCGGAGCGAATTCTCTCTGCACTCTCTCGCGGAGAATCTCCTCCATGAAGAGAATCTGGGTTGCCGAGCGGAGTTGAGAGAGCAGCGCCTGGCGAGATTTTGGTTGAGGATTGATCGCCATGATTCTCTCTCTCGGAAGCAGGTGTCATCGGCGAAACTTCTTTTTTTTTTTTTCTGTTGACAGACAAACGCATAAATATGTAATAAAAGCAAGGAGGATTGCATTTGTTATCCGTAACAGATGAAGCGCCGGCATTCTGTAGAATACTTTGGCATTCTATAAAATAGCTGGCGCTCTTAGGCAAAGTATGAAATGCTAAAATTATTATTATATGCTCTTAGGTATTGTTTATTATTTTTTTTTCTTTCTAATGGTCGGTTCAGCGGCTTACTGTGGGCTTGACCGCTACGAGGGCCGGAGATGTTGAAGATTTCTTTGTGGGGACACCTGTTAGGCAGACCAACGTTGTCCCCTGTAAGTGGTCTCCTAATTTTGAACCATCTCCTAGCACCTGGCACCTGGATTGGCACCCCCAGAGGTATCGTTTGAACACAGAGGACTCCAATTTTACGTGCACCCTTTAGCGTACACGGTTCCACAGCAGTCCAGCCGAGAGAGGTTTTCACCCTTCCAAGCACTATCCAAGCCAGTGCTGCTTCATTTTCCTTGTTCTTATGGGAACTAGCGACTAGGCCACTACAAGAAGCATAGGACCTATTATAGTCTTCGCAAAATCTCCCGTCCTGGTCGGGTTTCCATATCAGGAAGACAGTCTTTCTGAAGCCGTCGTGTTCTTGGACGGGCGACCGTTTACTTCTGATTTAAACCAGCGACCTTAAAAATAATGTAATGCATGACCTTAAAAATAATGTAATGATCAAATCGTTTCAAAATTTTACTGAGGTATACGAAATCTGTCAAACTAAACTACATTTCAAGCAAAAAATTAGGAAACTGATATTTCAAACGATTTTTATGGTTTGAAAGGTGCCTGTTTGAAAGGTGCCCTTAAGCAAAACAAAATAAAATATGAATCTACTAGCTGCACCAAAAATTTAAATAATTTTATTTTGAATTCCACTTAATTTTATTTCTCATAAATGGTAAAACAGGCCATTAAATGAGCAAATTTCACAATTTGCCTATTTTTGTTATTTAACATTGCATACAACGCCTAGGCAATATATGAAATGTTTAATCGTTTCATACCTTGCCAGTCAGTTTTCGGTATTCTGTAGAATGCATGATTTCAAACTTAGCCGGTAACATATTGATTTTTTTGTGCTTTTATGGTCTTTGCTGAAAATGAGCTGTACTACATGTTGTACTTTTGTTTAGACTTGGGATCATCAAGGGATGGCCACTGAGATACAGCAGGCGCTCGTTAGTTCAAGCTCGGCTCAATTCGTCCCTTTGGTTAACCCTTTAACACGCAGTGTTCCCGCTATGGGAACACCCAACTCTGACATTTTGACTGTTGCCAGTCACGAAGAATAGATTTGATTTCTATAAAAATAGTTGCGTGTGACATAGCTCCACGAGAATCCTTTACTTTTTAGCACGTCATTTCCCGTTGCAAAAATTGTCACGATTATTTTTAACAGCACTGACATCTGCTAAAAAATGGAAGAATGCGAGAACAGCTGGATAGATTGCCCAATGCTGGAAAAAGGGCAGCCGTTGCCATCGCTCGACTCAACTACCAGCAAGATGGCGGACGATCGAAGCATTCATCGCGTGCCACAGACCTAGATACCCCTTTTTTGACGACAGCTGGCTGTGCGCGAGCACTGTCGTCAAAAACGGGTCTCTAGATCTGGTGCACGCGATCAACGTTTCGATCGTCCGCCATCTTGCTGGTAGTTAAGTCGAGCGATGGCAACGACTGCCCTTTTCCAGCATTGGGAAAGGGTTGCGCCTCAAAGGGTTAATCCGATTAATCCAAAAAGTTCTGAAACATCCTGTATTCGTACTAACGTTGTGAATATTTTGTTGATTTTATCCGAACTAAACTTTTATCTCTTCGATTAGTTAGAACGAAATTTTAGCTTTTTTGTCCCCCTTTCTCTTTACATGTTTAGCTAGAATATATAAACGATTAATTACTGTACTTCAAGTGTCCAAATAATCTTTACTTAGATTTAAGGCTCCGACAATTCTAGATCAGCATGTTATCTCTCCGTAAATTTGGCATAGAGGATTAAGACTGGAAAAGAGGAAACATTATCTGACTCAGGATGTAAAAACTGTTAAACATCTTGTTGATCAAGTCCTAAGGAACTCCATTAAAACTCTGATATTATGTATTCAGGTGAAACCATGAGCATCGGCAGTATAGGGCAAGAGGAGCACTTTCCTCCCAATGGATTTTATATGCCGTTTTTCCCCCTCCTTTTTTGTTATTTCCAACATGGTAAGCCGTATTGAGGTAATCGTTATCCACCTCCCTGAAAAAGTTTCTGCCGACGCCCGTGGATGAAACCTTCCTTGGATAAAAAATAAAATATTTGTTTCAAATAAATAATTTAACTGAAAAATGTAAACATAATCAAAAATAAAGGCCCATTTTCACAAGTTTTCTCTACTGGGTGTTTTTTTTTTTTTTTTTTTTTTTTTTTCTCTTTGCAGCAAATCAAATGATTTATTTTACTATTAAGGTAAGGTAAGTCTGTGTTTCATTTCAATAAATTTAACTTTAATATGATTAAGTATATATCCTGTGTAATAAGCATCTTTCCTCTTGGTTCACTGTAAAGCTATATTCAGTTAACCATCAGTTGATTCGAACATTTTTCTGAGTATCATAGAGCTTGAATTCACGAACAGCCACTGCATTTTATTCTATCCAAAACCTCAAACTGATCTCTATATTTTCCATACAAAAGTATTATTAATTTAAATTTCTTTATTTTTAGGAGTTCTAAAAATATAGTGTATGCGTAATGATGTGCCAATAATTTCTATAATCCATTACTACTCTTCGAGTAGAAGCAACAATCGATTAATCGAATAGTTATTTTAACGATTAAATAGTATTCGCGGTTTCATGTATCGTGATTTCGCTATTCGAATAGTATCCGCAATTTCACTATTCAAGATTTCGAATGCCATGTGCAGTTGGAATGGAATGTGCTGAGCCTTCGCAAGGTTGCCACTCAATTTCTCAAATAAGATTATCTGACTTTTCAGGTTTCCCGGAACTTTAATAAAATTCCAGACTATATTTTTATGATATACATATAATTTATAAGTGCCACATCAACACAGACAATTATTAATTTTTAACACAACTATGTCAAATCGTATTTGGAGGATTCCATACTGATGACAAGCCGATAATTCTTTTTTATAAAAATGGACTTCTGAGTATTTCCCAGGTTACATTTTGAGATTTTCCAGGTTTTTAGCCAACATTTTTGTAATATTTCCTGACTTTTTCATGACTTCATTTGCCAAAATGAAATTTCCTGATTTTTCCAGGTTTTCCATATTTTCCCTGACCAGTGGCAACCCTGGTTCGTATGGACTTTTCAAAATCGATTATCTCGAATGCATTTAATTATCGATTAATTCGAATAGTTTCATTCATTCATGCTCAATGCTATGTATACGTATGCTTACAAATATTTATATTTAAATGCTGGTTAAACTGTTTTGTTGTAGTACATATTCCGGTCATTTATTTATTTATTTATTTATTTATTCTATAAATATCAGGCTAGTTAAAAATCAGACGGGGAAATTGGATGTCCGGTTGGATATTTTTTTCACATGCTTACTAAAATTTGTGCAGCCTATCGAAGATTTTAATAAAATTCAGTAATCCAAATTCGTTTCATTCGTCATACACAAATCATTTGTATTTATTCACTATTATACAAAAAGCATTCCATCTCCCTATAAAAAATGAAATTCTTTAACTGCATGCATTTTTAACTGCAACACACATTTGCTAAAATTGTAACATATTTATAAAAATCTTTAGTAGTGCATGATCCAAATATATATATATATATATATATTTACGAATAACATATTTTAAAATATTGACAAAGGAAAAGCTTATTAAAGAATATATTTCAGAAAGTCAGAATTAGTTTCAACTTTTAATAAATGAAATAATTAAAGAACCTTAAATAATTTTTTCATTCACTTCTCTTAGGTCAGGAATAAATTAAAAATAATAATGAAAAAATAATCAAGCTCAACCGCGCAAATTTCTCGCATGACCAACAAATTTATTATTGTTTTACTAACTCAAATGAAAATAAGAAAATTATAACACAGATATAAAGATAGTAACTAAAGTAAATTTTAAAAATAAAGTACCATATTCTAAAATTGTTAAAATGCATTCGATTTTCGAGGTGCTGACGATTAAAGACTTGTTGCCATTTTCACCAATAGATAGCATGTAACAAAACTTTAAAACTTCTGTAAACTATAGAGACCAATAAAAGGCAGAGGGGTCAATAATTTTCACTGAAACTGCAGTATACACAGTTGAGCAAAGTAAAGGATTAATTTTTAAAAAGAATACTGAATGTTTCGTCACTGATTCATATTTATTTACAATTCAAGTTGGTCTTTATTGTCCTCTTTTGCTGTTGCAAATCACTTATGTAGTCAAAATAGCCTAATCTCTGTAAATAATAGTTTTACTGCAACTTGCATGTAACATACATTTAGACTTTTTACGTCGACTTTAATGCTAAAAATTATTCTTTTGGTTTTTTTTTCTTTCACAGAAAATAATGATGTAGATATACAGTAACCAATTTTTAAAAATAAGAAGTGGTTTTCTTGTTAATGCTACGAAATATAACTGCTGTGTCTAGTTTGAACTGTAATAAGTTGGCATAGAATGGATTATTTATTAATAAATTTATTAACTTTAATTATTTATCTTTTTTTCGCGGGGGGGGGGGCTTTTACAATAATAAGTTCTTCCTTTTACAAAGCGATGCGCATCACAAGACTTTCTAACAGCTTTAAAAACAAAAACAAAAATGATAATAAACATTCGAAAAAAATTAATAATACTTCTTCACAAATACACTATGCGCTTACATTAACAGTTTACCTATATGTTTCATGCAAATTTCAGAAAAAAAATTTCTTAAACATGAAAATCGCCTTCAAAAATGCTTTGAAAAGCTATCCGTTTAGAGAAATATTGCAAAATTCCGTATTTTGAAGATTTTTTTTTTCTCCTAAATATAAGAAACTGTTACAGTTTCACCGTTTGTAATAGTGCATGCCACAGGTTCTAAGGAGACAGTCTAAATTTTTTCGAGCTCTATCGCAAGGGTAGCCAACCTTTTGCATATCATGCGCCTGTTTTTTTTCACGGACGAGTTAAGGCGCGCCATACAACTGAAGCGTCGTTTTTGCTTTTTTACGTTCACGGGTAGAGTTCGCAAATATATAAATAAGGGGATTCAATTTAGGGGAGGAAAAGTAATAACGTTTAAATATAAAATTTAAGGTAACCGCCTACCCATGTGGTTCACAAACTTTTTTTTCCCGTGGCACCCTAGTCAGACTAAAAGCATTTCGCGGCACCCTTTTCAGACTAAAAACTTTCGCGGCAGATTTCCTTTACAGCAATATGAATATGAAGGTTAGAATGAAGCAGTTTGGATGCATTTTACGTTATTTTTTGTTTCTTTGTTTATAGGGCTAACTATCAAGAAAGTACTCTCTTGGGAAAGGGATATAGAATTTTGACAATACCCCCATTTCGGGGAGTTCCTATAAAAGAGAGGCTACAGGACAGTCTTGAACTTGACAGAAATATTTTTGTTTGAGCCCACTAGGTCATCGGCTTGGCCAACTTTTTTGTGGGATACCGGTTCAGAGGAAATTATTTGATTATACTCCACCAAAATACTTTTCTTGATTATCTCCACGGCACCCCTGACATACGCTCGTGGCACCCCAGGGTGCCGCGGCACCCAGTTTGGGAACCTCTGGCCTACCCTGAAAACTTCGATTTTCGGCCAAAACATCAAAAATAATATTATTTGCAAACCTTGTGCCCTAGACATTTCTATTTCTAAAAGCGTTTTCTTTTTTATCCTATGACGTTTAGAAAGGAAGTAAAAAGAATTAAGATTCATTTAGTACAATGATGTGTACAGTGTTAGTCGTTTAGATAAATTTTTGTTAAAATTTACTAAGAAAGCCACAATTTCTCCAAATGTATGACAATTATAAATAATTTTTTGAGTAATTTTCTTATTCTACTTTACAATTTTTCTGAAAATTATTTTAAAAATCTAAATTGTAACTTTAAAAAAAAAAAAAAAAAATTCTCCCGAACGTAGGCGGATACCTTAAATCTTTATTCTTACAAGAGGATTCTAGAGTTAATTATTCAGATACTTGATGGGGATCAGAGAAGATTCGACTTTTAGGAGTGTACAAATTCTTCCTTTTGATGTAGTATCTATAGTTATAAGAAATCAAACGTTGCGGGCGCATTCAAACCGGGCGCCATCTGAAAGCTGAGTAAATGTTTGTTCCATCCCTAAAAAATGCAATGGAAAGAGAATGAAATTTGGAATTATGTTAGATGCAAGTTACTTTAAACTCTAGATTCCAAAACAGTTTTAAATATTTCATAGATTTTGGGATTTTGTGAAAGTCGTTTAAATGTTTGTTCTCGCATCCCTTAAAACTGGATTAAGAGAATACAATGAAGTTTAGCAACATTATCAGCAACGACTGAAACAACAAATGTCGTAATTTTCTTATTTTGAATAAATTTTAAAATCTTTTTAAAATGTTTATTTGATTTTTTAGATTTTGTAAAATTTGTGCAAAATTTTCTTGAGGACTAATGTTAAAATATCTACAGTGGATCAAACAAAATTTAGTTACAGGTTAGGAAGGACCTCTTGATTTGAAAAGCTAATTCAACCAGAAAAATACTTTAAATTTTAAAATAAAAAGTAATTCTCTATCGTCAAATTTACTCATCACTTTGTTACTCTCTACCCTGTAACCTTTTTACAATTCACAGAAGTTATAATTTTGCTTTCTGTACTATTGCCAATATACTAATTCCATTCTTTGAATTCCTAAAATGCTGACGAGGCTTTATGGAAATTGGCATTTTACACTAACCCGTCAACGACGGGTAATTTAGCTAGTATAATATATATATATAACTAATAAGTAAAACACAATACATACTGCAAATAAGACATACCTCGTATTATATGCGAGGTATGTCTTATTTGCAGTATATATTGTGTTTTACTAATTATATTTTTTAAACAATATGTTATATTTAATTTTGCTATACTATTTATTTTATTCAATCTTTTAAATTTATTATTATTCAATATATATTTATTATATTAATATACCTGGATATTCTTAAAATTTAATAATATTACCTTTTAGTATTTGGCAACTCCTATAATTTCTTCTTTCCACTTTTACACTTTTATTTAGTGGCAACGCCATTTTTCACTTTTTACAATTCTTAGCTTTGGCAACACATACTAATTGTTCAAATAAAATCTCCATGTGCTCAAGGTCTGGTATGTAAAATTATCTTTCTAATTTTTGTTATCTTTTTGATTTCTTCTTTCCTTTATATAGTAGTGTAGGGCCCAGATGTGTGGAGTTAATATCTCTTCTGATATGCCACACAACCGAAACCCTACTATTTGGTTTGCTGTAAATTATAATCCACTGTTTGTGGCCCCTGACGATGGTGACAGTGGTTATAATTTCCGTTCCATTATATTATCACAATAATTCTTGCACTTTATTTGGATTCAAAATCTGGTTTCTAATTCTTGCTAATAGCTGTTATTTTTATGAGAGATATGTCTTATTTGTAGTATGTTTTGTGTTTTACTTGTTAGTTATACATATATATATATATATATATATATATATATATATATATATATATATATATATATATATATATTTGTGTGTGTGTGTTTGAGTGTCTATAATCTATATATTGTTGAGATCCGCATTTTACCCCTCTGAAAACTTTTCTAGTTAGATGTGTGGAGAGAGGGGGCGCATTTTTGTACTTTGCACCATTTAGAAAAATACCTAGGACCGGCACTGTTCCTGACAACCTATCTTCCTGGTTCTCCGATATAAATAAGAGTAATTTAGATATACAATCCTATTTAAAAGTTTCGAGGCTAAATCTAAGATTAAATAAACTAAAACATAAAGCTGAACAAAACGCATTTTTAAAGACCGGATTCTAGTCCTTCATGCATTGTCTGTGCACCACAAGACTTCGTGGGAAAAAAAAAAAAAACGCAATGTCTTTTAGCACAACGCCTTCCTACCTACGGGGAGACGCAGCTGACGTCATTAGTTATAAAAAGGTGAGAGTAATTAACATTCAAATCACCTGATCGGAAATGAGTCTATCACCTTCTGCCGTCAGACAAATATAGACGAAAAGCAGATAAATGTAAATTTAACCAGTTCCAGACTCATTAAGCAGTCTTCACCCTGATGGAATCAAGCATAAACCTCGCTTAACATGGTGGGAAACTCTTAGTTAATGACTAAATTGCACCATGCATTGCTATTGCACACTGCACTGTTAAAGTTAATCAAACTAAAATGTTAAATTTTACGAGCTTATGGCTTAAACAGTGATATATGATGTTATAATAATCTAGCTTTTATACATTCTTAATAATAATAATATTTTATTTTAGTTACTATTATTTATTTATTTATTTATTTTTATTTTATTTTATTTATTTGTTTAGCTTTACCTTTCTGAGCGCTTAGTGTTTAAATTAAAATCGAAAATTTAATTTACTGAGGAAAAAACCATTTTTTTTTTTTCAAATGTCAGCCGAAATGAAATCCCAATATGCAATTCACATATCGATTTTGAAAGACATTTTCTGCTTACACTAACAATGATTTTCACCCTAATTCAAATGTGAATTTAAAATTCACTGTTACTAAATATACAAGTCGACTAATAGTAATTTAAGCAATGAATTATTTTTTTATAACGTCAGAATCAATAATTAAAAAATGAAAATAATTATTCATTTTTAGTGTAAAAGAAATCTGTTACAAAATAAAACTTATCAATATAACTTAATTATATCATTAAAACTTATCAATATAACTTAAAGAGAATTAATCTATTTAGCTAAATATGTAATGGTTAATATTATCAAATAACATAATTATTAGATATGACAACTTGAGTATCTGTATTTCATTTATTTACTTCTGAAATATCATTAAAATATTCTACCAAAATGGCTTAAAAGAAAAAAAAAAGCAGTACCGAACGGATACAGGCGGGGCTTTTCTTTTGTTCTTCGAGTTTTTACTTATACTACAATGAAACTTCCCAGCATGGACAGTTTTCTGGCGAACGAAATGGACTCCTAACTTTAACATTCACGTATACTTCCACTTGAGACACCATAAATTGGACGGTTTTTGTAGGTGTGGACACCGTCTACACCTATTTTGGTGTGTGTTGGACTGTAAGTGACCAACTGTCGGGAGTTTCACTATCGGGTATGGTAAAGTAAAACGATTACTTTTCTTATTCATTTATTTATTTTTAATCAAAAATATAAATAAGTTGTTTTGGAATGATATTTCTTTTTTAGTCTATAGTTTACTACATTAGTTGGCAAAAGATTTGCCCTCATGAAAAAGTTTATTAATTGCATTTGGAAACAAAATATTAGCTTTAATCTGTTTTTTTTTTATCCTTGTTCTTTTCTTGTTTCTCCAAAATTCAAACAACTAATGCATGCCTGAAAATTTGAGAATTTCTGTTTTTAATTTCAGTTTAAAAAAGTCTAAACAGCTTATCATTGAGAAAAAAGTGAATTTTTAAAAACACTTTTCTTTCCATTTATGTTTTAGTGTGGTGGTTATACAATAGGGTTAGCTAATATTATGTTTCCAATTTTTAAAAATATTTTTCTTTCCATTAATGTTAGTGTCGTGGTTATACAATAAGGCTAGTTAATATTATGTTTCCAAATGCTTCTAATGGACTTTTTAATGAGTAAAAATGCTGTCTACTAAAATATAGGGTACAAAAAATCATTTAAAAACAAACTGTTTATTTTTTTATCAAAAAGAAATGCCTACTCAGTTTACACTATTAAATCAATAGCCCTGGTCATGATATTTTTTAATTCGAATAGTTTCTAAGTCATGATAGAAAATAGATAAAATTTCATAAAGTGTATTATTATTTATTTTCGCTCTTTAAAAAATCTATTACCCATTTTAACCAATTACTACTCCTTTTACCTCACACTTATGGAAAAAAACAGCTCTTAATAAATTTTAACATTTTTGCATTTAGAACTAATATAGTTGCATAAAGTTTTTCAGGTGTGAAGGGAATGATTGCATTGCATAAGGTAACACAAAATTATTTGAATGTTTAGCATTATAAGTAGCAGAAAATAGCCCATGAATACAAAAATATCTGTTTTCGTACGCATTTCACCTCACCATACCTATACATATTAAATATACAGCACGTCCATGATTACCGACCTTTATTTTCGTAACCGTTAGTCCAAGGTGCATACTTCTTCAATTACAAAAATAGCCAAAATGAAAGGCAGAATGAAAATATTAAAAGTTGGAGTCGGGGGAAAACAATTGGTGAAAATATACGCAATCAAAATTTTTATACGGGCTCTGACATTGATATTTAGGGAAATATTGTCCATACAAAAACAATGCAAACACAGAAAGCTGGATTCAGTGACGGATCCTGAGCAGTTTGTAAACAGGGGCGATGTATGACGAAGCATATCATCAGCGATGGGATCACTCTTTAAAATGAAAAAATTACAATAAAAAACTTTTTATTTTTAATATTGAACCCATGTTTAACTTGTTCGCTTCCGTCATTAGAAAGACGAATCTGAAAAGACCCTAGCGTTGAGCTTGTGCACTCACTGAAGGCGAGGTGGATCCCTTACCCTTTAGGGATGTTTTGCGGATGCGAATGGAAAAATCCGCCTCAACTATCCACCCTCTTTTAACACTTTAACACGCAGAGTTCCCGCTCTGGGAACACCAAACTCTGACGTTTAGACTGTTGCCAGTCACGAAGAATAGATTGGATTTCTATAAAAATAGTTGCGGGTGACATAGCTCCGCGAGAATCCTTTCCTTTTTAGCACGTCACTTCCCGTCAAAAAATGGTCACGATTATTTTTAACAGCACTGACATCTGCTGAAAAATGGAAGAATGCGAGAACAGCTGGATACATTGTCCAATGCTGAAAAAAGGGCAGCCGTTGCCATCGCTCGACTTAACGACCAGCAAGATGGCGGACGATCGAAACGTTCATCGCGTGCCACAGATCTAGAGACCCTTTTTTTGACGACAGCTGGCTGTGCGGCACAGCCAGCTGTCGTCAAAAAAGGGTCTCTAGATCTGTGGCACGACAGCCAGCTGTCGTCAAAAAAAGGGTCTCTAGATCTGTGGCACGCGATGAACGTTTCGATCGTCCGCCATCTTGCTGGTCGTTAAGTCGAGCGATGGCAACGGCTGCCCTTTTTTAGCATTGGGAAAGGGTTGCGCCTCAAAGGGTTAACTATTCTCAACTGGAGCTGTTCGATAAATGTCAGTGGGGAAAAAGAAAATTAAATAATCGCCGTTTCTGCGCCAAGAGAGCGACGATAACGGACAACCGGCACGTCGACCTCAGCTGTCCGACATCAACAAACACGGCGACTCCACTGCGCAAGTTCGAACTGTTTTGACAGAGCGGGTGTTTGAACAGCTGATTGGAGTTAGTCGCTTGAAATATGAAATGGCAAAATAAAAGTAGAAAGAAGAAGTGCTGGAAGAGTGGAAGTATGATAAGCAGTGCGCGAAAGTGATTGCCTCTTTCTCCATCGAGACAGAAAATTCCCGGTTCGCCTGGAGATATCTAGCAAACAAGTTTCTTTTGTCTTTCTGTGAATTTGCCGCCTTAACCGGCCTCTGCCAACAGACGCGATTCTGTTGTTCGATTTATTTATTTATGTTTATTTTTCACACTATTTGACGCAGGGGGCGGGGGAGCATTGGAAGCGTAATTATATCATCATTAAATTTCAATGTTAATGTTTCAGTTACAATAAGACATCCATTTACAAGCTTCAAATATGAGTGACGGAATAGTATTATAAGGGTTTTACTCACCAGGCTAATTCCAGTTCATGATATCCAAAAATAATGGCGATTAGTCTGATCTGATTCGTGATTTAGTCAAAGCTACACGAGGAATAGTGCTAAGGGGGGGAGGGGGCTGCTGGAGGACTTTTTAACCCTTTAACGCGCAGTGTTCCCGCTCTGGGAACACCAAACTCTGACGTTTTGACTGTTGCCAGTCACGAAGAATAGATTTGATTTCTATAAAAATAGTTGCGGGCGACATAGCTCCACGAGAATCCCTTTACTTTTTAGCACGTCACTTCCCGTAAAAAAAATGGTCACGATCATTTTTAACAGCACTGACATCTACTGAAAAATGCAAGAATGCGAGAACAGCGCTGACGGCTGTCAAAAAAGGGTCTCTAGATCTGTGGCACGCGATGAAAGTTTCGATCGTCCGCCATCTTACTGGTAGTTAAGTCGAGCGATGGCGACGACTGCCCTTTTTTCAGCATTGGGAAAGGGTTGCTCCTCAAAGGGTTAATGACTAAACGTACCAGACTAAACATACAATACGCTTTCTCGCTTGTTTTGAGAAGCCTGTTTTTGAAGGCTGCCTGCGAATTCTTCAATTCCGTAAACTGAGGAGCAGATGACAATTCTGCTCGAGAATTTCCACTGAGTTTTTAGACTGTGGAAAAAGAATTTTATTGCATGCGAAATACAATATCTGAGAAAGACTGTCCAGTCGACTGCTGAAAAACGAGTTACTGCTTGTTGATTTCTGTGATTTGTGTATTGAAGATTGCTCATCGAATTTCTAAAACCAAACAAAATGTGTGCTTCGTCTTTGCAAGTGGACTGGTTACTAGAATTTTCGATGTACCCCGTACTACAAACCCGTAAACTTAGTTTCCTGTAGCTGTATACAGTAGAACCCGCTCAAAAAGTTTCCCAAGGGAATGGAAGACAAAAACTTCTTAGACGGGAAAACTTCTTAAACGTGATATTATAATTATTATTGAAAAATAAAAAACTTCAGTTTAGATGTTCAGGAAAAAAAAAATTTTGACATCATGAAATAAATATAGTTTTACTTAAAAAATTGAAACTGTTTGCACGCTTAAGAAATTAATTAATAAACAACGTAATTACCACAGAATCATTTTATTAAATTTAAGAAATTTTGTTTTAAACACCATTTGAATTGACTTTACAGAAAAGAATTAGTTATAGTTTTTCGTTTATAATCAGCAAACTTTAATTAATAACAATTCAGTTGAGTTAATTTTTGGAACTAATTCTTCGGGCATATTTTCAACACTTTCGATAAACCAACGGAAGGTTTTGTCCTGTTACAGTACCTTTCGAGCTTTACAAACAGAATGGGGAATAGGAACTATAAATTGAAAGACAGGGGTAAATGCGTTCTGAAAGTATACTTAAAGGTGAAAAAAAATCTTTTTTAAGCAGTAAAGAGTTTAGTATGAAACTTTTTAAAAGGTTTATTTTAACATTGCAAAAATATTAAGAAAGCAGGAACCGAAAAGATCCACTTCTTAAACGGGAAAACTTCTTAATCGGAGACTTCTTAAACGTGTTTTACTGTATATTTATGCGTGTTTTTAGAATTAAAACAGGGGTCTGTGCATTCAAGGCTTGACTCTATTATTCTGTTCTGTATTTCCTAGAGCAGTTTTTACCGGGATTTCCTTTGATGGCAAAAATCCGCTGCATATCATGACCCTAGTACACTAGGAGCAGGAGCAGACCTCGATCTCTTGCAAAGCCCTTCGAGCTGAATTACGTAGCGTGAGAAAAGGTCAAAGAAACTTGCGTAAGTAAATAAAGAACGTTCAGATAAAAACATCGTCAAAGATCCCCCCCCCTTTCACGGAATTACGGAATAAGTTGCTGAGCACAGGGCTATGTACAGTGTAGGCATGTTAAACTGAACTGTAAAAAGGGGTTGTTTAGCTGAAGGATGACGACCTCAAGGCTGTCTCAGATTCCCTAGCTTTTTCTGTTCGAAAATTCATGCTGTTGTAAGGAAAAAACATGCAAACCGCTGTTTGTTCCCAAGAAAAGCCAAATCAAGAATTTTTCCTCACTAACTATAGAGGTGGTGATATAACCAGAACGGGATTAAACTGTGCAAGATCCCATCGAGGCTATAAAAGTCCTCTGAATTAGAGATGGGCGGTTCGACTCATTTTACTGATTCGAATCTCGACTCACTCACTACTTCGATGATTCGAATCAGTGATTCGAATCTTGAATCAATAAAACAACTAAAGAAAATTTCCCTCTCTCTGCGCCGAAAGCCGTACTATAAACACCCTTCACCCATTCATCGGGTTTCTTCTCCGCTGAGTTCTCGGGTAGTTAGCATCTCTCTCTCCTTGCTCCAGTAAAACTAGTGTTTAAACTGCCCGAAATGAAAATACAGGGGAGCTTCGTATGACCCCCTGGGCCTGTAAGATTAAAAGGTTAAGTTTGGTGTCAAAGTATTCGAAATTTTATGTATCGATGGGGGTCCCAGAGGGGGGGGTCGCGAATCAATAAAAACGCGCTCCGATGGATAGTTTCAGAGATATACGTTAATTAATTATGGTAATTAGACTAATTAACCATGGAGCTGTTTTTTCTGCGATGAGAGAAGAAGAAGCTTTCCGAGAGAAAGCAGTAGCAAAAGCATCACAAGCTGGTATTGATCTCAGGATTTTCTTATCGCCGGCCTCAGAGGCGTAGCCAAGGGGGGGGGGGGGGGTTGCGGCAGCACTTTGCGTTATGTCCCTCTCCACCTCCAGGACACGAGTCTCCAAGAGAATCGACTTGAATGCACGAGAGGGTTTTCGCAACCAGGCCAGTTTTTTCCACAAAAGCAGATTTATGCTAAAGCAGAGATATGCTAATGTGAACAGTGTTGCTATGTGAACAGCGACACTATATAGGGTCTGTAGCTAGTTACTAACGTATGTAGCGAGTTACTACGCCTGGGGTATAGTCCCCTTTTTGTATTCGGCACAAGGTGCCAGTTTGTGTTTTATCTGTTTTATGTTTTCGTTTTAATAAAGTGTTATGTTGGGAAAAGTTGTGTTCAATCGTGAATACACACACGTACAATGAGAAGGGCAGAAAGTTATCATCTGCCACTTCAACTGGTGACCCGGAATAGGACAAACCCATCTTCTGTAAGAAACAAAGTGTGCTACTCTGGAAGTTCGATCGATGTTCAAAGTCAAGCCTCTTCAGCAGCTTTGGCAAAATCTACAGTCAAGCTGGCCCTCGGTGAGTTTGTTGGAGCCGCCCTATTGCAAAGAACGGTGTTCTACGGGTAAAGATTTCCTCTGGTCTGCTGCCTCGACTTTCCTGCGCGCACCGTCATCAAGTATTTGAAGACAACGGACAAGACAGGTGGCAAGTTTTAAACAAACATTTATACATTTTTCTTCATCCCCATTTAATTGGTTGCTCGGTCAGGCTTTCCAAAAATGAATGGTGAAACGTCTGTAGAGGCGGTGAAAACCGGCGACGTTAGTCGCGTAGCTCTCAAGTTACCACCCTTTTGGGAAAAATTTCCAGATTTATGGTTCGCTAATATAGAATCACAATTTCACATCGCGAACATTAGTGAAGATTCTACAAAATTTTATTACATAGTGTCTAGTCTAAATGCTGATATCTTAAGTTATGTAAGTGATGTAGTTTTAACACCTCCCCCCACTCTAAAGTATGATACCTTAAAAAAACGGCTTTTAGCCGAATTCACGGATTCCGAACAAACAAAGATAAAGCAATTACTTTCGGAATTAGTGTTAGGAGATGAAAAACCTTCCCACTTACTAAGGAAAATGAAGCACTTAGCACCCGATAAAACAGACACCGAGTTTTTAAAAACTCTATTTCTACAAAGATTGCCTAAGGACACTCAAGCTATCTTGTCTGTATATGAGGGTACTTTAGATACATTAGCTCTCATGGCAGATAAAATTGTAGAAGTCAAGGGTAATTCTAGTTCAGAAATACAAAGTCTAGACACTCATACTACTAACTCGAAAAATGAGGTGCAGGAATTCAAAAAACAATTGACAGAACTAAGTCAAAAAATTGACACGGTCTTGCAAGATAAAGATAAATTTAGACCACGCACTCTTAGTCGTACGAGACTCATTAATAATAAATTTCAGCGTAATCCCCCACACCGTGCGACACCCTCTACTCGGTCAACACCCTCCCACTCCTCTGAAACGGTGTGCTGGTATCATAAAAAATTTAAAGATCGTGCTCGCAAATGTCTAGGGCCGTGCAATTATAACTCCTTAAAAAAACTAGAGGGCCGGTCGCATTATATGGCGCAATGTGACTATACGTACAAGGACGTTATAAGTCGCCGTCTTTTTATTAGATATAAAATATCTGGGGTGGAATATCTAATTGATAGTGGCAGTGATATCTGCGTTTTACCCAGAGCAAAAAATACTCGGTATAATGGACCTAAAAATATTATATTGTATTCTGCTGATGGATCTCGTATCAAAGTCTACGGAACTAAATTAGTAAAACTCGATCTTGCGTTAAATCGGTCTTTTCAGTGGCCGTTTGTGGTCGCAGACGTTAGCAGACCAATAATTGGTGCTGATTTTATAAAACACTTTGGCTTATTAATTGATCTGAAAAGACTTTGTTTACGCGATCCAAGTTCGTCCAAGGCAGCTCTAGGTTCCGCTTGCAACGAGAGTCCGCCTAACGTTAGTCTACTTGCTAAGGATTTAAAAATTAAAAATATATTACGAAAATTTCCCGACATACTTAAACCGTATCCTTCTAATATGAAAGTAAAGCACAATACAGTGCATAAAATTGAAACAACAGGACAACCTGTATTCGCACGGCCACTGCGTTTAAATCCATTGAAATTAAAAATAGCTAAACAGGAATTTCAATACATGCAAGAAAAGGGAATCTGTAAACCTAGTAACTCGTGTTGGGCCAGCCCTTTACACATGGTCCCAAAACCCAATAGTACTGATTTTCGTCCGACTGGCGATTACAGAGCTTTAAATAAAATTACTATTCCTGACAGATATCCCCTTCCCCATATACATGATTTTGCTAATGAACTTTACGGAAAAAAAATATTTTCCAAAATCGACCTCATCCGTGCATACCATCAAATCCCAGTGCACAAAGACGACATTCAAAAAACCGCTATTACCACACCTTTCGGCTTATGGGAATTCAAATTCCTTCCCTTTGGGTTGTGTAATGCAGCTCAAACTTTCCAAAGGTTCATATCTGAAGTCCTACAAGACTTAAACTTTACATTTGCTTACTTAGACGACATTTTAATAGCCAGTTCAAATGAGAAAGAGCACATGACTCATCTTGAAACTCTGTTTAAAAGACTAAACAACTACGGCATTAGAATCAATTTGTCTAAAAGCATTTTTGGGGTCACTGAACTACCATTCTTAGGTTACTTGGTTAACGAACACGGCATAAAACCGCTGCCTAGCAAAGTTAAACCAATTTTCGACTTCGAACAACCCCAAACATGTAAAGGTTTAAAACGCTTCTTAGGACTCTTGAACTTTTACAGACGGAATGTCCCGCAGGCTGCTAAATTACAAGCGCCTCTAAACGAGCTTTTAAAAGGCAATACAAATAATAGCAAAAAGGTTATTTCGTGGACAACCGAAACGCTAGAAGCCTTCACGAAGTGTAAGGAATCGCTAGCTAACGCGGCATTATTGGTACATCCCAACCCAGACGCACAGCTTTGCTTATGCACCGATGCAAGTAGTACATCTATAGGCAGTTCTCTCCACCAGATCAGCTTAAAGCAGGATACACAAGTAATCGAGCCCTTAGCATTTTATTCTGCTAAGCTCACACGTGCACAGCAGAAATGGTCTACTTATGACAGAGAATTGTACGCTATCTACGCATCTATCAAGTATTTTAAGCACTTTCTCGAGGGCCGTGTTTTTACGGTTTTCACGGATCATAAACTCATCACCTTCGCCTTTAATCAGAAGGGAGATAAATGGTCTCCTAGGCAACTGAGACACCTAGACTACATCGGTCAGTTTAGTACGGATATTCGCTACAACCCGGGACGCGACAATATCCCTGCCGATTTCTTTTCTAGAGTCGAATCCATTACCTTCCCGAGTACATTAGATTACTCAGCAATCGCAAAGGCACAAGAGGGTGACAAAGAACTTGAAAAATTAATCAGTACACACACTAAATTAGTATTTAAACGAATGACAATTCCAGAAACTCGAACTCCCTTGTATTGTGAGGTATCTACAGACAAAATCGTCCGTACATTCCAGAATCCTTTCGAAAGAAAGTATTTGACAATTTACATAACTTGTCTCACCCAGGTATGAAGGCCACAGCTAAATTGCTAAGTTCTCGTTTTATTTGGCCTGGCATTCAAAAGGATTCACGGACTTGGACGAAATGTTGCATTCCTTGTCAGTTGACTAAGACGCAAAGACATACAAAAACCCCAATACAGAATTATACTGTTCCAAGAGATAGATTTGACCACGTACACATAGATCTAGTCGGCCCTTTACCCGTAAACAAAAATTTTAAATATTTGATTACAATGATCGACAGATTTACACGTTGGGTTGAAGCAGTACCCGTCACTAACATAGCCAGCGACACTGTTGCTAGAGCGTTTTACGAAAACTGGGTAGCAAGGTTTGGTGTGCCCACAACTATTACAACCGACCAGGGTCGGCAATTTGAATCTTGCTTGTTTAATTCTTTTACATTTATTTGGGATAAAAAGAAATCGTAGTGCAGCTTATCATCCACAGGCCAATGGCCTTATAGAGAACTGGCATAGAGGTTTGAAAACTGCGTTGAAAGCCTGTCTGACCGACCAATGGTTGGAAAAATTACCTACTGTTCTATTAGGACTTCGGTCCGTCTATAAAGAAGAGTTGAGAGCAACCACGGCTGAGCTGGTATACGGCATTTCGCTTAGACTCCCTGGAGAATTTTTCCAGCCCTCTGCAACAGATATTAATGTTCCAGACTTCATTCGACAACTAAAGCAGCAGATGGAGCACCTAGTACCTCGACCAACGTCTTCTCACGGCCGTGAACAAATATTCATTCCCAAATCACTAGCTACTTCCAAAGATGTATATGTCCGTAAGGACTCTGTGAAACCACCGCTGTGTCCACCGTACGACGAACCATTTCCTGTGCTAATGAGAACCAATAAATTTTATAAAGTTTTAATGAAAGGCCAGGAAAATATAGTCACCGTTGATCGATTGAAGCCTGCTTTCACTTTGAACGAGCAACAGGTAAAAAGTGCTGATCTGACCGGAAACACTACGGTCACACGCGCAGGACGTACCAGCAAACCCCCGGAACGTCTGCAAGTTCGTTTCCACTAGGAGGGGGGTACTGCGGCGGCAGCACTTTGCGTTATGTCCCTCTCCACCTCCAGGACACGAGTCTCCAAGAGAATCGACTTGAATGCACGAGAGGGTTTTCGCAACCAGGCCAGTTTTTTCCACAAAAGCAGATTTATGCTAAAGCAGAGATATGCTAATGTGAACAGTGTTGCTATGTGAACAGCGACACTATATAGGGTCTGTAGCTAGTTACTAACGTATGTAGCGAGTTACTACGCCTGGGGTATAGTCCCCTTTTTGTATTCGGCACAAGGTGCCAGTTTGTGTTTTATCTGTTTTATGTTTTCGTTTTAATAAAGTGTTATGTTGGGAAAAGTTGTGTTCAATCGTGAATACACACACGTACAATGAGAAGGGCAGAAAGTTATCATCTGCCACTTCAGCATCACAAGCTGGTATTGATCTCAGGATTTTCTTATCGCCGGCCTCAGAGGCGTAGCCAAGGGGGGGGGGTTAGGGGGGTCATAACCCCCCATGAGGAATTTTTTGCCATACAAAATGTATATTCTTCACTACATTATCATACACACGTATACATATATATGAGTTGCAGTAGTCATAAACCCCCCCCCCCATAAAAAAATTCTGGCTACGCCCCTGGCCGGCCTGTATTTTTGCCCTTTATCGAATTCGAGATTTCACTGAAATGAAAATGGGAATATCGGATATTTGATGTTGAAATAAAACCGATATGTCGATTTTTGGCCCAGTCCTACTGAGGGGCTGCTGCCCCCCCCAAAAAAAAATGGGACCCTTTACTTAGCTTACAATTGAACTTTATCTTTAAATTTGATACCCAGCCCACCCCGAAATAAAATCCTGGCTACGCCACTGTCAATAACACTAACTACGCCACTGCTTTAGGCACTACTTTGTATTTCTCTGAATTACGAAAGAAAATAAAATCATTCCCCTTAAACGAAAAACAAGGTAAAAAAAAAAACGAAATCTGCTGCAATAAAGCGAAATGTTATTTTGCTTACTACAAAGTCCTTTTGTGAGAGCGCTTAATACCGCCCCTGTATCCTTCATTAAAAGTGACAAGCACAATCCTAACTTTATTTCATTCTATTTCCCTTCACATGAAAATCCGCCACCATGTAAACTTAACGTTCCGTTTTTTTTTTTTTTTTTGGTTTTTTTTTTTTTTTTTTTTGAGGGTGGGGGCAGGGGGACATATATTGAAGTTAAAAGTAGAAAAGGGATGTTTCATTAAATTTTAAACAAATATTAAATCAGTCAGACAAGTTGGAAGGAGGGATTTTCTTAATTTTTTTTTCGGGGGGGGAGATTGTGACCCCTCTTGCGCTTAGGAAGTAACGCCTATGCCCCCCCCCCAAAAGCAAACGATGTTCGACCCACTCCACACCCACAGACAGATAAAACTTTAAAATCCGACCACCAACCAAGAAATGAAACACCAAAGATTCGAAAAAAAAACTTCAATTAAATGAAACATCCTTTCAACTCTTTTCGACTCCTTTCGACTCTGAGTCGATAGAAGATTCGAAAAAACCCCTCCAATTAAATGAAACATCCTTTCAACTCTTTTCGGCTCCTTTCGACTCTGAGTCGATAGAAGATTCGAAAAACTAACGAATCTCAAAGATAGTATACAATCACCGAAACAGAGCGAAACACTGAATCAGTAAAGATTCGTTGCTGCACCAACTCAGTGACCAACTCACCCACACCCACTCATTTACTGTTTCAAATCATCTATCGACTCAGAGTCGTAAAGAGTCGAAAAGAGCCGAAAGGAGTCGTAAAGAGTCGAAAAGAGTTGAAAGAGTAAGGGAAAATCCCTGGGAACGGCAAAGGGAAAATAAGTTTTTCTTCCCTTCGCACTTGGAATGTATTTCCCTTGAGGGCTTGAGATTCGAATCAGTAGAGAGTGAGTGTAAAGACTGAGCTACTCAGTACCAAGATTCGAATCACTGATTAGACTCATCGAATCATTGGCCATCTCTACTCTGAATTACACTCTTAAAAATTGGATGCAACGTTCCACCAAAACATGGTACTAGAAAAGTCGATTCCATAAAATGGTGAAACCTTGTTCAACTTTTTCGATTTTCTTTCTTAATCCTCTACTTTGTGTGCTTTGTATATCTCTCGTGCTGTCTTAATGTTAAATGTTACGTGATTGTGTGTATTGTAGAGTGCTGATAGTATACCAGGAAAGATAGCAAAGGAGACGCATAGTTAAACGGTAGAGCACCATCAGTTGGTGCTTCGCCAAAGTATGGTTAAACCTGAGAACCAAATGTTGGAAGAAGGTTTCACCATTTTATGGAGCCGACTTTTCTAGCACCATGTTCTGGTGTAATGTTACACGAAATTTTTAAGAGTGTAAATTCACTTTTCATTTGAATACAGAAATATATTGTCACGCCCCACCATGGCCGAGGGGATAAAGACCTGCGTTCATGTGAGTCCGTTGTCATACTCCCCAATGGCAATTCAATGTATTCTTCAGTCCCTTCTTCAGAGATTAGAGAAAAGTCTCACCATTGTCTGTGGGGCATGGTTTTGTGGTTTCACGGATTAGCTTTTGCCGATGGATCCCGATCGCTCATTAAAATCCCATAAATATTTCAATTGCGATACTCTGCAAGTGCAAAATGAGCGACGGTATTAAGGCATGAACATGGTAGAGGACTGAAGTGTGAAGGTCCCGCGATCTAACGGTCGGGAGTTTTGGCCTGTTTTCTCCAGATGTAACGCGAATACCCGTTAGAACACCTTAAAATGTCCTCTGACCAAGGCACCCCCCCCCCCTTGTGTAGGTTTGCTGTAACACAAAACACTTATATTGACAAATTTGGTGCCAGATATAAATATCGAAATCTGATCGTATCTTAATGACTTCTTGCGAATTTGACGATACCACTCCCAGTTGCAGCCAATTCCCGTTGATGGCAAACGGAAATTCAACTGTCAGCAATTCATAAACTGATTAACCGATATGAAAGCACCAAAATTTACAAATGCTAACTACTTTTCAAAATTACGTTAATTTTAGCCCAAATTAAATGTCAGAGGAGTAGATATCATCTGGCTAATTTGAAGCAATTTGACCATTTAACCGAGGGTATTGAAAGAAAATGCTTTGCTTTATATACATTTATTTCCTTTTTGTCATCGTATGTTACAATAAAGACAATTGTGTTGGAAAGTGTGATATAATCGATTTTTTATATCTTTCTTGATTTATTTTAACATGGTAATAACAGAGCAAAATAGGTGAAGAAAATGTCCAATTCGAATTTAATAAATAGGTCAACAGAAAAACTTCAAACCTTGAAAACCGGAATGTCCCGCGAACCAGGATTCGGCCGGCCTACTACTGTTTCTAACACGCTTTTATTAGTTTCACCTAATGTTTGTTTGTTTGTAACCGACTCCTTAGAACTCGATTTTGACCCACTTTAAACGGTCAGATTTAATTTAAACTTTGTAGAATTATCAAGGAGCGATGACAATGCAATAATTTGATAAGTTTATCCCATTATCCTGATTAGGATCTTCAGTATTAGTAATTTTCTTAGAGATCATATGCATGAGAGCGAGAGAAATGGAGCAAGCACGCGGTCTACGCATGCGTATTATTTCGGCACTCGGCTCAGCACAATGGAGTAGAACCTCTCTCGCTATTGGTAACTGTATTCAATGGTATGTTTGGGTAGTTACGTTTTTGAAATCCTGATGTCAAATCAAAAAATTTTACCTCAATATTGTATATTATTACATAGATGTTTGTGTTTGCTGTAGTCGTTATGAAAACTTGTTTATTGATTAAGACCTATTTTTCCTTTTTAGTGAGGAAGATAGCATTTAACTCCAGGTTAATTAATACTTTGGTGTGGAGCAGGGGCGTATCCAGAGGGGGGCTGAGGGGGCTGCTGCCCCCCCCTCCCGAAATGGAATCCTTTACTTATTGATTATAATTTGATATTTAGCTTACAATTGAACTTCAGCTTTAAATTTGATACCCAGCCCACCCCGAAATAAAATCCTGGCTACGCGACTGGTGCACAGTGAAAATAAATTATCTCACAGTTTGTACTTTCCAACTTAGTGTTCCTTAATGTCTTATAAGAGATATCGAAAAATTTAAAATATATATAAATTTTAAATAAATACAATTTTAAAAAAATAAAAAACACGCTTTTATAGCAAATCGAACTAAAAAGGGAAAAATAAATATAGTTTTAAAAACTATAGGCGCTTATTATTACTTAATTGCGCTACAGGCGCAATTAAGACGCTTTAGGGATAAATTGAACTAACTAAAAAGTGAAAAATAATTCTTAATATAGAAATAAATTAATAAACGAAAAATGGTATCATTGTGAAAAAAAAAAGCGTGGGGTGCTCCATTTATCGGTTCTTGGGAATATGCGATCGGTACGATTAGTACAAAAATGATACAAGATATATAGCACAAAGCACCCCACGCTTTTTTCAGAATAATACAATTTTTCGTTCATTAATTTATTTCTATATTAAGAATTATTTCTCCCTTTTTAGTTAGTTCAATTTATCACTAAAGCATGTTTTTTAGTTTTTTAAACTATATTTATTTTTTTTATTTATATATATATATTTTACGGTAGCCAAAACTTACATTAATTTTGCGTTCATTCGTAAAAAAAAGTGGTAATAAAATAATGTAGAGAATTTGGATGCATAATTTTACTATGAATTTCTAATGTGTTAATTTCATTTATTTATTTATACTACGGAACACGCAGCCGATGATTTAAATACGCCTTCTGTTCGGTACTCACTTAAATATTTGATAATAGACATAAATACTTTTTGCAAGTGCATTAATGAGATGCATTCCCATAGAACCTTGTATATATATATTTTTTTTTTAAATCTCGTCTCTTTCATCACCCCTCCAAAAGAAAAAGAAAAAATATTTCATCTCGTTATCCCGCGAGAATTTTTCCAAGTAGTCTACTTGAGCAGTTCAGACAACCCTGCTCTTCAGGTTATATTTTTTCTTTCACTGTAAATTGAGCTTTTCTTTTTTGATATTCCTATTGCGGGAAAACTCACATTTTTGTATGGAAGATTGAAAAAATAAACCAATCCGTTGGCTGATTTCCTTCACGAAGGTGAAAAGTGTTTTCGGCTTGTGTTTTGTTTCTATCCTTCGGAGTGAATGTCTTTTAACTGCAGCAAATCCACGTGGATTACCACGAGATCTATTTATATCGGGTGTGCCCAGGTATGGGCAACCTTTGAAAAGTTGTGGGCCAAACTTCAGGATGTTAGCGAAGTCGCGGGCCGTATAATTAGAATTTATACGGGATTTTGAACGGTTTATATGGTTCTGATATGTTCTGCTGGCCGGATCAAAAGCCGCGGAGGGCCACATCTGGCCTGCGGGCCGCAGGTTGCCCATATGTGCGCTATACCATACACTGAAAACGTGCCGGGTATAACGTAGGGTAAAATGACTATGAAAACAGGCATATTTTTACTCGTTGGCTGTTTCCTGTTACTGATAATGTTATGCATGCAACATTTTTGTGTTATTTTATACAAAGCATTCTATCCCTTCACACCTGAAAAAAATTTATGCAACTATATTAGTTTTAAATGCAAAATATTAAATTTTATTAAGAGCTTATTTTTCCATAAGGGTGTGGTAAAATGGAAAGTAGGGGGGGAGGGGGGGGGAATAACGTAATAGATTTTAAAAAGCCAAAAACAATGAATACACTTCATCAAATTTTATTTATTTCGCATCATTACTTCATACGGGTAATATTTTCCTTCATTGTACACTTTAGCCCTTTGACGCGCAGTGTTCCCGCTCTGGGAACACCAAACTCTGACGTTTTGACTGTTGCCAGTCACGAAGAATAGATTTGATGTCTATAAAAATAGTTGCGGGTGACATAGCTCCACGAGAATCCATTACTTTTTAGCGCGTCATTGCCCGTAAAAAAATTGTCACGGTTATTTTTAACAACACTGACATCTGCTGAAAAATGGAAGAACCCGAGAACAGCTGGATAGATTGCCCAATGCTGAAAAAAGCGCACAGCCAGTTGTCGTCAAAAAAGGGTCTCTAGATCTGTGGCACGTGATGTACGTTTCGATCGTCCGCCATATTGCTGGTAGTTAAGTCGAGCGATGGCAACGGCTGCCCTTTTTTCAGCATTGGGACAGGGTTGCGCCTCAAAGGGTTAAGTCAAATAAGCTTTATATATAAATTAGCCCCTGCCAAAAACTTTTGCATTGCTTCGTTTGTTTGTAGATTAAGGCCGATTGACTGCATTTAGATCCTAGACTTATAGGGGCAATATCCACTATGAGGGTCTTTCTAAGGGATCCCAGCCCGTATTTACGCGAGGTTTTGGAAAAAACCACGGAAGAGGTTTTGGGAAAAACCACGGGAAACTCAGAACGGCTAGATAGACAGGGTTGAACCTGAAACTTCCCGCCTTCCAATTTCGGGAGTAGAACCGCTCAGCCACTGGTGGGGCTTGCATTTCTTCAGCGTATCATTTTGCTTTATTCTAAACGTTGCTTAGATCAAATACGATTTTTTTTTTTTAACTAGTCCCTCCTCCCATGTAAATTTCTGCAGTCCCATCTACCACTGCATTTCAAACAAAATAAAATTGATGTTTCATTTAACAAGTTACAAAATAATGTCCTCCGTCTAATCAATAGCAGAGTAGTTGCATTTATAGTTCTTCTACATGACCACTCAAAATAATTCCTACCGCCTGCGTCAGTTCAGGCACAATTATTCATTTCAATGGCAGCATGCTTTAATTCTTTATCCATTAGGGACAACTTTGCAATGCAAACTGAGAAAAATGTTCAAAATAAGGTATACCTATAGGAAAAGACTAGAAAAAAATTCCTCTAGTTAATTAAAAAAAAAACAGACATTTTAAATCTTTATACGACCCCCGTGCAAAAAAAAAATTCCAATTAGTAAAATATGCCCATACATTAATGAACCGATGTACACTGTAAGTACACTGTATGTATACAGTTATCAACCTTGATCAATCATAATAACAATGTTAAATGAACAGTCTGAAAGTGAAGTAACAAGATCAGAATATTCTCTTGTTACTTGACTTTTCTCCTTTCAAATTGTACTCTTGTTTACAGTTGTTGGTTGCGACTATCTTTATCATTAAAAGTACGATTTTAATTAACTTATGTATTTAACTGTACATGGTTATTTTAACCGAAACGATAAGAGCTGCAAATTCTGTCAAATTGTACAATTCATGCTGATGCGTACAGTGGTGAATGGATTTCCATATCTGAATAATGGATATTTTTTATATAGACATACATATTTTTTAAAAATGAAGGCAAAAGCGAAAGATGCACAAGTCGAACTTGTCATCCTTTGAGGATTTAATTTTTTTTCCCCGATCCATTGTGATTGTGTGTGTGATTATGGCAACGCTACACTATGGCGATCTGCCAAACGGGGGTGCCTTGGAAGGAGGACTTTCTAAGGGGTTCTAACGCGTATTCACGTTACATCTGGAGAAAACCTACCAAAATTCTAGACCGTTAGATCGACAGCCGCGCGATGGGACCCGAACCCGGGACCTTCACACTTCGGCTATCTACCATTTTCAGCGGCATAACCACTGTGCCATGGTAAGGCTTTTACCGATTAAATTCTCTACAGGAAAACTTATGGTATCTCATTTTAGGTAAAGTAAATTTTGTCTCTGTAGAAAAACATAGTCTTTAATATCAATGCTATGTTTTCACCAGGGCTTCGAACCATAATTTTTTCGTTCCGCGGATTCAACTAAAAATAAATATATCGCCTCAGTTCCGGTTTTCGTCCGCCAAAAATAACTCTTTTCGGTTCAGTTCCGAATGAATAATTTTATATTAGATTAATTCTTATTTGTACAGAAACATAATTATACCATAAACAAAAAAAAATTCATTCTATCAAAATTTAAAAGATTTTTTTTTTTTTTAATTGGCAGGTTGGTTACAGTATACAGTATTGATAAGTTGGTTACGGCAAACAAAATGGTTGAAGATATATCGAACCCAAATGAACCGATACTTTTTTTCGGTTCAGTTACGGTTTTCGTTCGACCAAATTGACGGTTTTTTCCAGTTTTCGGTTCACTTCCGGTTCGAACCCCTGGTTTTCACTTCATATTTCAGTCTGACCAGTCACACTGTCTCAGTAAAATTTTGTAATGAACTTTTACTAAAATACAAAATGTTCTGAAAGATGAATAATCAAGTACCTTTTAGAAAATCCAATCTATAGCAAATTATTTTTTAGCACTAGAATACTATTTCGTTCACTTCGAGTTTTTCTGTTGGCATATTTTTTTGGATATAATTTGCGTCAACACGTTTTCGTTGCATTTTCCAATGGGGTTGCCAGGTAGCGCGAGGGGGAGGGGGGGATAAAATATTGAAAGTCGCCAAGGTTTGCAATTTTTTATGATTTATCGCCATGTTTGGCTATTTAAAAAAGGCCCTAAAGCTCAGCCTAGCTTGGCGATATCTTCTATATTTGGCGAGAAACTAACAAACGCTACAGTTTATTGCAAAAGGGAAGTAAAATTAGAATTTGCCTGACGAAGTTTGTTAAGCCCTTTTAGTAGACGATTTTACTATTTCAACTACTCCCAGAGAAGTGTTTTATGGAACAAGTAAAACAAACACGGTGCGCTTATTTTAGTAGGAGAATTTAAATAGATTTTGATATCAGATAAATATTGTATGGAACAAGGAAGAAAAATACGGCACACGCATGAACGATGATATACTTTCCGATTTAAAGGAATTCATTAGGAAGAAAAATGGGGACGAAAAATGAATTATGATACGCTTTTAATATATAGCACCTAATGCGGATTTAAAATGTGAAAGTTTTTCAGTTTTTCTTATTTCAATGTCTAAAAAATACATTTGTGGAGGCCCAAAGACAATGCAGTGTAGTGCTGATTAGAAAGCAATCCATTTCTAAAACAGATGATTTGCGAAATGATTTTTATGATCCGCATATTTAGGATTTGCAAAGAAAAAAATAAAAATAATCAGGAGAAGAAAGAGAAAGTTCCAGACTAATAAAATAACATAAACGCCGGCACATAACAGGACGACGAAACGTGGAGACAAATAAAAGAATATCCGTGACAGACCATGGTAGGAATTCTCACAACACTACTGTCACGTAATGCATAACCACTACTCTACCATATCCACACATTAGCGGGCGAAATTGAAAAGATTCCACCCAATTTCGCGTACGGGGAAAAATCGGGGAAACCTCGGGGAACCGTCGGTCCGGAACAGGTTCAACAAACTGACGTTCCTCCTTGACCTTGTGCTGATTATAACGGCTGCGCGACAAGCGAACTAATGAAAATCAGTTTTATTTGCCGATGTGTAAGGAGCTTGTTTGTGGTTGGCATAATTACACGGGGACAATTGTTGTTCCCCGCTGATAGGAGAGGCTTCACTTGTAGTCAATGCCTCAATTAGCGCAATTGTTTAGCTGCTGTGCTAATAGAGATCATATGTCAAGTAATAGGTAATGGAGTTCGGCTTTTGATCGGGAAACGATTAGAAAGTCGTCAGATTCGATAGTGGGTTCCCAAGAAAAGTTTTTACTGAAGAGCAATAAGCATTTTATCAGGGATGAGCCATTCGTTTTAACCCTTTAACTCTCAGTGTTCCCGCTCTGGGAACACCAAACTCTGACGTTTTGACTGTTGCCAGTCACGAAGACTAGATTTGATTTCTATAAAAATAGTTGCGGGTGACATATAGCTCCCGAGGATCCTTTACTTATTAGCACGTCATTTCCCGTCAAAAAATTGTCACGATTATTTTTAACAGCACTGACATCTGCTGAAAAATGGGAGAATGCGAGAACAGCTGGATAGATTGCCCAATGCTTAAAAAAGGGCAGCCGTTGCCATCGCTCGACTTAACGACTAGCAAGATGGTGGACGATCGAAACGTTCATCGCGTGCCACAGATCTAGAGACAATTTTTTTGAAGACACTGGCTGTGCGTCCGCCATCTTGCTGGTCGTTAAGTCGAGCGATGGCAACGGCTGCCCTTTTTTCAGCATTGGGAAAGGGTTGCGCCTCAAAGGGTTAACTATTCTCAACTGGAGCTGTTCGATAAATGTCAGTGGGGGAAAAAAATTTTTTAAATAATCGCCGTTTCTGCGCCAAGAGAGCGACGATAGCGGACAAGCGGCTCGTCGACCTCAGCTGTCCGACATCAACAAACACGGCGACTCAACTGCGCAAGTTCGAACTGTTTTGACAGAGCGGGTGTTTGAACAGCTGATTGGAGTTAGTCGCTTGAAATATGAAATGGCAAAATAAAAGTAGAAAGAAGAAGTGCTGGAAGAGTGGAAGTATGATAAGCAGTGCACGAAAGTGATTGCCTTTTTCTCCATCGAGACAGAAAATTCCTGGTCACGAAGAATAGATGTGATTTCTGTAAAAAATAGTTGCGGGTGACAGAGCTCCCCGAGAATCCTTTACTTTTTAGCACGTCATTTCCCGTAAAAAAAATTGTCACGATTATTTTTAAAGAGCACTGACATCTGCTGGAAAATGGAAGAATGCGAGAACAGCTGGATAGATCGCCCAAGCTGAAAAAAGGGCAGCCGTTGCCATAGCTCGACTTAACTACCAGCAAGATGGCGGACGATCGAATCGTTTATCGCGTGCGACAGGCTGCCTTTTTGACGGCAGCTGGTACAGCCAGCTGCCGTCAAAAAAGGGTCTCTAGATCTGTGGCACACGATAAACGTTTCGATCGTCCGCCATCTTGCTGGTAGTTAAGTTGAGCGATGGCAACGGCTGCCCTTTTTACAGCATTGGGAAAGGGTTGCGCCTCAAAGGGTTAATGCTTGTGGGAGTGTATTCGGGACCACTCGCTAGTTCGTAAAATCGCAAGCATTCGTAAAAAAAAAAAAAAAAAAAAAAAAAAAAAAAAAAAAAGTTCGTAATAACGAACGTCTACTGCATTTTCCAACGAATCTTAGAAGTGTTTATCATTTCAGCTTGTCTGTCCGTCCGTCCGTACTCTAAATGCCGTAAATATGCATAGATTTCAACGAAAATTATACATGTTATTTTTATGCACTGTATTACGTAAACTATTGAAAAGGGTGTACTTATCATTTGTAGTTATTTTGCAGAAGTACCCAAAAGAATTTCAATATGGCTGCATTCGTAAACGCCAAACGAGTTACACTCGTGCAATGAGTTTCCATCTAAGGCGTTCGTAAAGGAAACTGAGTGCATACAGTTTTTAAACTAGAGCGTTCGTATACAAAATTGAGTGCGATTAGTTTCAAACGAAATAAACCGATCTCTGCTAAGGTTTCCTGAGTTTTTTAGAAGATACACTTGCTGCACGTTGTTGTTGTTTTCAAATGGCGTCCGTTGTTATGGAAAAGTATGTTGTTGTGAAAAGTATTGTACGTTTTCTAAAGCTGCTTATTTTTTCGAGGAGGAAATTCATGTGTACGTTAGAAAATGCTACGAAGGTACATAATTTTTCAAAAGTAATCATTTTCTTGTATTTTTCATTTTAGTAAATTCAAAAATGCATGTTTTAGTGTTGAGATTGAAGTTGATTTAATCCGTTATGAGCGAAATTTGAACTTCTCTTGCTAAATATTTTTGAAAAAATGAAGTTTACGTTGAAATTTCTAAATCTTGATTTGTGCACTTCAATTATGGCCACTCTTTCTTTTAAAAATCCTGTTGATTTTATATTGAGTATGTACTAAAAACTCTCCTCAGCAAAATTAACGCATTCGCGAATTGTAAACAAACACGTCTCCTAGGCGACGAAACTAAATAAACTGAAGTTGTTCGTAAGTCAAAGGAAACTGATAACCACTGACAGAACTAAACACACGCATTCCAGTTTTCTTACGAAAACTCGTGCAACGAGTTTGTCGTTTACGAATGCAGCCTATGTTACGCTCTATGGGACGTCGTTGTTCAAAGCGTTTTTTAGAGATATTCGTCTATTTCGAATGGCTATAACAGAGCGAGTGTAGATTGCGTGATTTTATTTGTAAATATGTATGAAAATTACTGTCATAATTGTGTAAATAAGTGTTAGTCAGTGGCGTAGGAAAGGGGAGATTAGGGTTCAAGCCCCCCCCCCTCCTTCCCAAACTTTATGTACCTCGAATTGCTATGATGCTGTATTAATCTTCTTATTTGCCCAATTAATTCAGCCGTCTCATTGCATTATTAAAATGAGTTTTGATCAGTCGTTCGGGGACATACTGAGAAAACCATTAATAAGCATATATCACAAGGGAAAGGTTGAAGAACATTATATTTTTTTTATTATCGAATCCTGTGGCGTAGCGAAGGGGAAGAGATCAGAACCCCCCTCCTAAAATTTGGCCCCCCCAAAAAAGCAGTGTTCTATGATTGACAGGAAGAGCGGGATCCACAATGCATTTCAATTCACAAATTATTATGTAAATCTAATGTATATTGTCAATTATTCTTTACTCTGTCAACTTTGTACTGTAATCTATACTGGATTCTTTAGGGGGGCACGTGCCCTTTTCTCTGGATCTGTCAACGGGGGGGGGGGAGGGACGTACAGGTTCTTGAGGTCTCACCCCACTGGAAGAAGTCGAAAAGACATATTTTTCGTCCTTGAGAATTTATACAAAGGGTGTAGGCGGTTTCATTGAATTTTTGTGAGATAAAATGGCTTTTTATGATTGTACACAATAGACCTCATAGGGGGATCACATAGTGACTCCCAGCGAAGAATTCTGGGTAGATCTTCACGGCTATTAGTTTTAATAGAAATGTTCTACTCCTTATCAACGAAGCTAGGACATTTTGCAATGGAGTCTAGCCCTCATGTACCGTCTTCCCTGGTGCTCCTATATCTGCGATTAATCCCCATCGAAATATTCGAATAACATGCTTGTAGATGACTATTCATTTAAATGTCCGTAAGCAGTGGTATGAGTATATAGGTCAGTGGCTGTAGGCGTAGGCTTTTTCACTTGAGCTCATACACCTCAATATTTTTTTACAGGGGATCCACTTGAGGGAGGCGCCCAAGGCTCTCTTTAACGTATTAAAATTTTCTTTTTTGTGATTCTGTGTCCGTAAAGTGATACTGTCTCCTGTGAATACGCGTTAAAACTCCTTAAAAAGTCCTCCACCCAAGACATCCCCCATTAAGAAGATAGCCCTCATGTAGCTTTGCCTTAGCCATAACAAGCAAACATTATGCAATTATAGTGTTCATTTTTCTCTGTCTCTCTTTATTTTTTCTTTATTTCTTTTTTTTTTTATAAAAGACCTCTTCCCCCCCCCCTTTCCTTCTTCTAATAAATAAAATTCCTTTATAAGTATATTTTCTTTGGGACTGGAATGTGAAAATTCTTGAATATTTGACAATAGAATCAATTTTTTGCATTAACTGGCACGGCAAGATTTGGCTTTTCTTTTCGTGAATCAAAACGTTATAGAGTTTTGTGTCCCTGTCCACACGACTAAGACACCGTGCGTTAAAGGGTTAAAAGTTATGATTAAGTCATGCTTTTTGCCCAGTTAAAAAAAGCAAAACAATTCTAATGTTGCTGAATTGATTTTTTTTTTTTTTTTTTTTTTTTTGGGGGGGGGGGGTCTTAACTTCCGAAAAATTTTGCTTTCAAATTTTTCTTAAATTGTTGCTTAAATTTCGAAAAATTTTCGAAAACTGACTTGAGGTGTGCGCATGATTCGGATGGGCGGAGCCACTTTTTCGAGAAACTGGAAATTCGATCATTTTTAACAAAGAAAAATTTTAATTTCTTCTGCACAAGACAACCGATGACAAGCCGATATAGTTCACCCTAAGCTTTGAAAGAAGCTATCAGAATGGACCAATTTTTAGTAAATTTTACTGAATGTATTCTGAACGCTATTTGCGGAATTAACGTTTAAAATTGTTAGCAAATATTTCATTTTGGCATTTTTTAACTGTTTCGTTGCTTTTAACTCGCCATAAAGACCAGATATTGCAATACAGTGGATGTCATTTTGTAGGATTTTTTCTGCTCTTTCTAAATATGGAGTTACTTTTTTGTCTAGCTTGTTTAAAAACTTTAAAAATAAAGGTATACTATTTTTGAACTTTTATTTGATATCCGTGATAGTGGAAAAGATCTTGGAGACAGACATGGGGTTCTAATGTTGATTTGTGCTCCATATGAGCTCTTCTATCACCCCCCCCCTAAAATATGTTACAAGAAATCTGAATCACACTATGCCTATGTATACATACTTTGGAATCCTCAGATTTTCGTTACGTCAGTGTCTAACCCCCCCCCCCTCCCACCACGTGATTTTTTTTTTCCTCTCAACGCCTCTAATCTTATCATTTCTAGTTTGTCTCTGCTAAGCAAAATAATCCTTAAGTGGGGCAACTTCTCCAGAATTACTTTATACGTAGCTCAGAAGTTCTCCACAAAGATATAGAATCAAACGATTAAGGCATGCTTTACTCTTTCCATGCTATTTTTACCTATTTATTTATTTATTTATTTCAGGAGATAAAAAACTGCAATGCAGTCAGAAAATAATCTTCGGAGGCGTCCTGGTAAGTTATGGCTTCAAGAGCACCCCCTTGAGCGGATTCCGTTTAGATTACAGCGAGGGAGACAAGAAAGGCATGGACCCATATTATGGACATCTCCAGCCTGTAGACGCACGTCTTACTTTTCGATGAAATAAACTTTCTATCTCTCTCTCTCTCTCTCTCTCTTCTGGAGATAAGTTGATTTCTTCCCTCCACCTCTTTATCTAATGTTTCAATATTACTTTTCACTTCTATAGATTCTTCTTCGTGTACCAGAGTCGAATCTAACACGATGAACACTGGCCGCGGGTGAGAAATCTGCACCACATGGCGCCTTCTCAAAGGTGGGAGCATACGGGTTAACCCTTTGAGGCGCAACCCTTTTCCAATGCTGAAAAAAGGGCAGCCGTTGCCATCGCTCGACTTAACTACCAGCTTCGACCGTCCGTCGACCGTCAGACGTTTCGATCGTCCGCCATCTTCCTGGTAGTTAAGTCGAGCTATGGCAACGGCTGCCCTTTTTTCAGCATTGGGCAATCTATCCAGCTGTTCTCGCATTCTTCCATTTTTCAGCAGATGTCAGTGCTGTTAAAAAGAATCGTGATCATTTTTCTTACGGGAAATGACGTGCTAAAAAGTAAAGGATTCTCGTGGAGCTAAGTCACCCGCAACTATTTTTATAGAAATCGAATCTATTCTTTGTGACTGGCAACAGTCAAAACGTCAGAGTTGGGTGTTCCCAGAGCGGGAACACTGCGCGTTAAATAAGGATTAAATCTTACATCTGTCACGTTATGCCAATGTCTGACCTATTTATTGTGAAGTGAAAACGACTTTAATTCTTTAATTATTTATTTTCAAGACGATCAAAAGGTTTTGAGTGCATTAACTTGGCCGGCAATCCTTCGATGGCCAGAAAAATATGTCGGAATTAAAACATCGCTTGTTGTTCCTTGAGCTTAGTATGTTTGCAAGCGTTTACAATGGGATGGAAGCACCTTTCTCATTGCTCAAAGCCCTGCTCCACACACGATTGAATATATCTTAACTTTTGACTCCAATAAAGACACACGCGGTGGCAGGTTAATCTAGGATTTGCCGAGTTCAAAAAGATCGGTCCTCCTAATAGCTTAGGATGGCCAACCTTCTGTTCACATCGATTAAAGAGGTGAGTGGCCTTAATCCACCAAATGAAAAAAAATTGGAAACTGAATATCATCTTTTAAAAACATGGATTCACCTAAATTTTTGCAGTATTACGTCTCGTTCTAATGGTTTGAATAAATGTTTTATAAATTTTGGTTATTCGGTCAGCTTTTTTCACCATCATATTATTTTTTCAGAATGAGTTTTTGTAGGTTACTAGGGTAGCCTTCTGGAGACGGGTAGTCTGATAGTTGTTTATTTATTTTCTTGTGTTTGGAGCTCCCCTTGACAAGGGGAGGCTTGACAGCTGCGCGGGTCTCTACCACCATAGTATCGGAAAGCTTTCGCTAGCGAATATATGGAGCCTTCTCTTCTCATGATGTCACAATCCGAGAAATATCCGATATGCCCTACTACCATCCTATCGTGATTGTTTCACTGTCGTATTGACTATCGGAAATAATGCTGTTTTTTCTCGACACGTTGGATGAAGGCGAAAACTTACATTCCGGTATCGGGGAGTACGAGATGGATGGGTTTTTATTGTGTGGATCGTGGAGTGTCAACTGCTTCCACAAAAGGACCCCTCTCCCTAGTACGGTGGGTCTGTCAAAAACGGGCTTCCACTCGTGATGGATGTCTCCGGAGTTTTCGAAAATTCTGAAGACAATGACTTCGTTTAAGACGCAAGCACAAAAATACTCGCTTGTTTTATTCGACACTCAGAGTCGCGGCTTTCCTCCGAAGTTTCTGACTATCCGAGAGCAAGAAATATCCGTCACTGATATTCTACGACATCATGGTGGTAGAGTCCCATCGAAGTTTAACCTATTCCTTCAAACTGTTGCAAAGACTCAACGGCAAAGATTATCCTTCAGAACTCAGCATTTTTTTTTTTTTTTTTTTTTTTTTTGCGCATTAGTCTTTGGATGCCCCTACACAGCAATGAATCTTTGTAGAAACGAGTGCGACAATGATAAAGAGGCAAGATTTTCTCAAACACCACTGCCTACCGATATTGCTGTCGTAAACAATGGTCAATCGCAATCTTGCTCGGGTTCAGAGTTGGGCAAAATGCATCGAAAAGGTATTTTCGATACAAAATACTTCTCGAATTTTAAAAAATGCAAAATAGAAAATGCACGTATTTTCAAAATAGATGCAAAATACGTCAAAATTTTTAAAGCATTTGAATTGAGAAAAAGCTAAATTTTCCACGAAAGATCTCAGTTTATTTTATTTAAATGCATTTTAACAAGAATAACAAAAGCAATCTTAATAGTTGTGTTAAGGAAGAGGTGCTGTTTGTTTTTTTAAAACGTAGCCTTTCAAAATTTTACATTTATAGTAATAAGATCCGAAACAGACTATTTCTGAGAAATTGCATTAATACTCAAAGCGGAATGAAAAGTATATGATTTTAGAATGAGAACAATGAATAGTCGTTCGTTTCAAAATCGTTTATAAAAACTATTTTCCAAAAGTATAGAGTTAAATAAACTTCTACATATAATATTTATTATTTATTGATTTCAGTTAAACGTTTGGATATAAATACTCAGCTAAATCACAATCTAAAAAAATTCAAGTTGTCTTTCAGTAAGTTTTTGCATTTCTCGTAAGTTTAAATATTTTGTATATTATCTAAGATTTCAGCTTCAGTAACTGACACTGCTCCTTAACTTTTTCATTTCCATCAGCAGACAAAATTTAGAAACATTTTTAATGAAGAATTGCACAAAAGGTTTCAAAATCTTTTAGAATGGAAATTTGATTCACCCAATCCTATTACGCTAAGCTGTCGCTCTAATGGTCTGGAATTTGGAATGTTTTACTCTATATGTAACCGAATGTTCCTTAAAATCCTTTAAAAAGTCCTCCACTTGAGGAATCCCTCCCCCAAGGTCTGATAGCCTTCGTGTATCTTTGTCTCTTAACAACAATAAACAAGAATCCATTATACTACTACAGAAATACTGGCAGCCTTATTTTTCTAGAACTTAGCAATGCATTTCAAATTCCCTTAAACAATCTAATAAATACTACCCAGAAAAGTTTTTACTATTTTTGGTTTCATATACAGTGGGAATCTACAAGAATATTCCTAGACCAAATATACTGTTTGTATTTTAAGCAGGAGTATGAAAGGCTTTTCTTTCCCTTTCCTGCTTTTAATTAAATGTAAAGATCGCAAGAAATCCTAACCCTTCTTCAGTGACAATACTACCTGTAATTATAGTGCAGCTCATAAATTACATCAATAGAGGAGATAAGTAAAAATCAGCAATTTTATGATTTTCATTTGCGCATGCTATGCTATCTGAGCAATCTGTGGTGTTACGATTGATTTAATGTAATGAATACAAAACATTTTTTTTTTCTATATTTTGAAAATACAAAATACATTCTCAAAATACTTTTTTATGAGTGAAAATACAAAATACAAGTTGCAAATGTATTTTTAAAATACATGTATTAGCGATACTGCCCAACTCTACGAGGGTTACCACCGACCACGTAGCCGGCCGATGGTGGCCCGAGCAAAATTGCCAGTAGGGAATACCCATGTGACGTCATTTATCATCGTTGTCCAACGTAACCCTCCATCAATCAACCGTAAAGGTTAGGGATGGACGTGAGACGTCTCGCGTCTCGCCTCCATAATGCGACGCGAGACAAGCTATTATTTTGCAATACGAGACCCGAGGCGAGACTTTGTCGTTTTGCATTACTTTAAGCTTTGATTTCCTATAAGAACAGCGGTGATGAAATTGAGCAGTATGACGTTCCCTTACATTTTCACTGAAGCTTATACGCCCTCAATTTCGATTTCTAAGGAGGAGGCTTATTTTGCACGCTACGTAAACTATTTTTAACATATTAAAATTTTATTATTTGATCAGAATGGAAAACAAAACGAGGTTTTCAGATCAAGCAATAGACAATGAAACTGCTTGCAATCTTTCAAGATGGGCAATTTATGAAATCGAAAACTTCGACAACAGTAGCAACAGTGACGTGATAAAGAAAGGGGGCGAGGGTCAATCCGTCCAGGTGGACAACAGGAGCAGTAGCGGATCCAGGGGAGGGGCTAGGGAGCTTCAGCCCCCCCCAAAAGAGATTGCTAAAGGGTAACATTCCGATTTGTTATACACTTTAAGTAAATAAAATGATATTTTTTTATAACTTAGCCCCTCCCAAAAAGTTTTACATTACTTTAGACTAAAATTTTGCTTTATTATACATTTTGTTTGGGTGGAATAAGTTTTTTTTCAAAATTTAGCCCCTCCCCCAAAAAATTTCTGGATCCGCTACTGAACAGGAGACCTTTTTTTCTGCCCTTTTCCCATTTTTCTCTTACATAATATATACATAATTACACACAATTCAATGAAAAATATTATACACTACTGAACCATTGGAGCCATATTGGGGGGGGGGGGGGGCAAATAGGGGATCGACCCTCCTCCCCCAAGCTATCTGTATGGTAAATGTTCTTATAGCATACTGAACTTTTTTGTATTGCTTCAGGACTTCAGAACTAAATTGTTCGAAAGCGTAACTTGTGCTTATTTCCTTGCAAAAACAAGAGCCCCCCCCCCCCTTAACCAAAAGTACTCATATAGGCGCCCATGCTAAGGTGACCCATAAGAATGTCAGGTGGGTACTTGAGCTCCCTCTACCCTTAGATTGTTGAAAATAGAACTTGTTTGGATCAAAGCACATATAGGGATTGCGGGAAATAAAGGGGCAGACAGTTTAGCTAAATTTCCCCTAATTAATAATTTTCCCATTGCAATAAGTAATATCAATTAATAAACAATTTGAAAAAATGTGGCAGCAACAGTGGGATGAAGAAAAGGCAGGAAGACATACATACTCTTTTTTGAAAAAAGTTTATAATAGATATGACTATAATAGAATTGTTGCAACGAAATTTATTACGGGTAGCGCTTCCTTTCCTTATTACTTAAATAAAATGAAATACAAATTTATGTTATTGTGGCCAGGTGGGCAAGCCCCTGCACTGTGTGTTTGGAAATTGTCCACTGATGCCAAATGTTGTAAGAAGAAATAGTGAACAGTCAGAGGAGGAAAAATTTTTAAGAGTAATTCAAATACCTCATATATATACACGGTGAAAACAAAATTACAATACCTTAATAAATTTTTCTTCTGATATTAAATTTCAATATTAAAAAGGGAAAATTTGATTTTTGGTATTTGTATTTGTATTTTTGTATTTGCATTTGTGGGTTTTTTTTTTTTTTTTTTTTTGTCTTTATTTGTATCTCAGAGCTATTGAATATTTGAGTGTATGAAATTTTTTTTTCGAAATTTTGAATTTTAGGGCCAATGAAATTTTGAATTTCTCTGAACTTTAAATTATTGAATACTGAACTGGGAATCAAAATAACGAATAATTTATTCTCTTTGGAGACTTTAAAGTAATTCAAATGCTCTCTATATATACATTGTTAAATTAAAACTATAATAGCCTTATAAATTTGTATTCTGATTTTCAATTTTTTTTAAAAAAAGAGGAGGGAGGAAAAGAAGGAAGGGGAGAGAGAGCGAAATGGACGGAAATTGATTTTGAAATTATTGACCATGGTATTTGGGAGTTTATACATTTATTAAAATTTTGTATATTTAATAAAATGTGATTTTGAAATGCTTGGAACTGTGTTTCTTAACATGTTTTTGGATCTTGAATCTGGACTATTAATTTCACAGATTTTTGGGATTCTGTGGGGGTGTTCTGGATTTTTGTATTTGCATTTGTATTTTTGAGTTATTGAATTTTTTTTTTTTTTTTGAGTATATGATTAATGCATTTTTAAATTTCTAAATTTTTAAATTATTGAATATTGAATTGTGAATTAAAATAACGAAATAGTTTATTCTTTTGAAGGAACATGTAAATTAGTATTTTGATGTTAATTCAATGTGGGGAAAAGAATTGGAAAAATATTTGGATTCTGAAACCCTTGTATATAGATTTAGGAGATTTTCAATTTTTTTCTTTTTTGAAATTTTAAATATTTGATCTTTATAAATTTGAATTTTTATGATTTGTTATATGTTGTGTGTATTCTTTTTGGTTTATTGCATTTCTGAATGTTATAGATATAAACAATATTTAAAGAAGAATTTCATGTAAAATTAATAGGTGTGCTCTATTCTGGTGATATGAGTTAATTTCACTACTGCCCTCTTGATGTAAGTCATATCTGTAAAACTATTGTAAATATTAATCTGCATTATTATACTTTTGTACTGTAAGCAACATCCGTAAAACCATTGCAAATATTGTTTGTATTATTGTTCTTTTGTACCGAAAATCCTGGTTTTGACCAGAAGAAATGTAAAAGTTATTTTAGAAGCTATAATAAACGGGTTTAACGGACGCCGGACGTGGGATCTGGTTCTGTTGTGGAACCTGGGCGCTGTGGGGAACTTGGGCGTTTCTCCCTCATGCGGTGGGGTTTACCGTAAACGTTTTCGGGTCGGTAGCCGCGTGATGGGTTATTAAAATCCTATATGTTGTTATGTGATTTTTAGCAATTAATTAATGAATAGATTTAAAGCAATAGGTTGAACAAAAAATTGTAAGTACTTAATTTTTTTTATTATTATTATTAAATAAATAAGAAGGAGTCACAAAACTTCCCTACGTCCAACCCTCTGCCTGAGAATTATGAGCAAATACAGTGAAACCGCCGTAAATTGGATACCTGGAGTTTCCTCAAAAAATGTCCAAGAGGTATATTTCTGTATCATGGACATGTTCCGTTCCCCAGGAAGGTTACCAACTTAGGGAGGTGTCCAAGTTATAGGGGTGTCCAACTTGGGAGGTTCTACTATAGTAGTTGTCGATAGGAAAAGTAGTTTATTTCTTTTTACCTGCGGAAATATTTGCAATTACGAAAATGTTTACATTCATCTAGCAAGGAGAGACAAAACTCTCTCTCAGACACACAAACACACCTTCCATAAACCTCTTAAAATATTCTCACCTTTTTTCTAAAATTTGCATTTGGAATTTTTAAAAAAGCATTTTTTTATTTATTAATAAATTAATTGTTCATTTTTTTAATCTCTCACACATGTTTAAGTGTCACCACCTGTTGATTATTAAGGGGAGACGGATAAAAAATATGCTCTTTCTCTTCCAATATTTATCAAATATTAGCATAATTAAGACCTAATATTTGGGAATAGGGAAGCACATGCCTAAATCCCCATTAGTTGGGATGGAAAAAAAAACAAAAAAAAAAAAAAAAACATGGATATGAAAGCCAAGCCTACCATCACATTGATCTCCGTCATCATACGGCCATTACAATATGCTGAAAGTGATCCTTTGTAAATTAAAAACTTGAATAAAGATGGCAGCACTACAATAAATTGGTAAGTTTTCTAACTTTCATAAAGAAGAAAAATGAAAGTGAACTTATATGAATTCTAGATACCAATATATTTGAAAATGTGAAATTTCATTTTGTTCTTGACTAATTAATAAAATTTACTGACGTTAGAAAGTGCAAAAAAAAATTACTTTTAATAAAAGTAGGGAAACGAACTTAACATTAATTTTCATAGTTATCGTATTTTTTATCAGCCTGGAATCTGATTTAAATATGTGGTTATTTTTGTCGTACAGAAAGATTAAAAAGTCTTCGATTTTTCGAATCGTCTGTTATTAAAGGTTTTCTGGTGGCGCCATCTTTTTTCGATTTCTCAATACTCTGTAATCTGTTACTAAATGAGCACTTTTTGTGGTGGCGCCATCTTTTAACAGATACGCAATATCACCACCACTAATCATCATTTTTTTTTTTCTTTTCTCAATTCAGATAATTAAATAGATTTTTTTTTTAATCTGATTAAAGAGTACTATAAAGCTGCCTTGATTTACAGGAAAAGAAAAATATACCATAAAAAATAAAATATGGTTGGTTAAATATTAGCGAAGCAGTAAACATGCCAGACACACGAAGGAGTAGCTAAGGGTAAGTGGTATAGGGAACGAATCGAGAGAAAGATGCAATCACATGTAGGTTTTTTTTTTTTTTTTTTTTTTTACACGTCGGGTTCAAGAATCGATAGTAATATACTGA